>OY744526.1:142104007-142116507 GCA_963556195.1 Sepiola atlantica
CGAATAAATCATTGTTTTTTTTACCAACATGTAAATATTATGCGCGTGAAACATGTAGGAATCGGAACATGCCCCATTCATGAGCTCCGTCGATGTTGCTTGCGTATACTGACTATATTCAGGAGTCGAATACTTTAAGAAATGGTAGCCGCTATTTTTAAATATGAAATACTGCAAAGAACTATGTCTTCTAATTGCATTATCTAAACAACTAGATGACTATACATATATACGTATAAGGTAGACCTAAATTCTCGAAATTTAGTCGAATTAACAGGAGCGTGTATTAATTATGTGCGTAATGTTTTTTATTTTGTAGTAAATTAATATCAGACAAATATGAAATAATACCGGACAATTGTTCGAAAAGGAGACGTTCTTTTTTACATCCCTGTGGGGTAGATGTGTGTCAGTGTTAGGGAGAAATGTTTTTGCTACCGCCTATATTGAGTATCTTCGGAGGAGAGTTTAAGATGTTTGGCAAATGTAATATTTAGTTTTAGCTAGAGAAACATCATAAGAACTTTCCTATAGTCACCCGAGTGAATAAGCGTAATATAGTTGTGAGTTTGATATCCTATTATGCATGCATATATTTTCCTATTCTATAAGTAAGAACAGGGGAAATTATCTTTACTTTATATATTACATGAAGTACAAACAAATCAGTACCGTTTTCGGAATGGGTCCAACATTCCGAGTTTCTCTAGCTTTGTTGTTACTTTCGGAAAAAAAATAAATAGATGATTTCGCATGAGAATCACGATGAGGGCGTTATTAATTTTCCAGGAGTGATGAATGCATTACTATTTAATGTATGTATGTGTTAGATTAAAATGTTTTAATAAACACCCCCCCCCCATTAAAAGAATTAATAGAAATATATCGAAAATATTTTTATGGGTACGATTAGCGGATGGTTATCTCTGGATGTCAAAAAAGGAACTATTGTCTTGGTGTGATAACGTGTATTAATTGTTTTGGCGGGCTGTCTGATGTACATGTTCTGTCTGATTGTGGCTAAAGCATAATTGATAGATATATTATCGGATATCAGTTTAAGGTAGTCTGACCAATAAGTTAGCCTTTAGTTATGATTATAGTAGGTGACTTACTGTATGACAACATATATTATCTGTATAATACGTTTGAAATAGAGGTTATCAGTCCCAAGTGAGATGAAGGTTGGATAACATATATTTTAAATATGCTTTGCAGTAATTCTGTATAGATTGAGTTTGCTCTAATTGAATATAACCTTTTTTTAATTACATATTGCCAGCACCCACTCTGTAAACGTGCATATGTAATAGATACATACACATCAACATTATATATACTAGCATTCTTTTGCAAAGATGCCGCGTCAGAAATGCACGTATGGTTTGAAAAATACGTCGGTTTCTTAATTAAATGGGTTTAATTAATTGTATGGCTATGTTTTATTCATATAACTTCATCGGAAAATATTGTAAACACATATGCACATTTAATAATAGAAGTTGTAAGGGTATATTTGTAAAGATAAATTAATTAGAAGTTTAAAAGAAATGAATTATGGTAATTGAAAACCGGTTTGGTGTATGAGCGTGTTTTTGTAACAGTATCTAAGGAATTTGAAACAGTGTTAAGTCAAGTAAGATACTTTACATATTTTATGTTCGACACGCCGACTCGTCTTGACATTTCTATCTACTTCATTGATATGTTTATGGCGGTTTGTGTAGTAATATACATATATAGAAGCGGGCAGACTAAGTAAATAGTAATATTACTCTGATGGAGTTTCGGCTTATATATATATATAAACACACACATATATATATATACATATATATATATATATATATATATATATATATATATATATATATATATATATATATATATATACAGGTAGATGTATTCCTATGCATATATATATATATATATATATGTATATATATATATGTATATATATATAGATACTTATATATAAGTGCATATATATATATATATATATATATACATACATATATACACTAAAATGTCTGTAAACATACGTACAGACATGAACACATATTCATACATAAATATTCGCATACAATATTTTTAGAAGTGCGATTGCGTTGATAGTTGATATCATCGAGATAGGGTTGATGGTAGAAAAATACTCTGCAATTTAGCGTAGATTATGTAACGATCTAAGTACCCTAACCTATTTTTGAAATAACCTACAATAACGACTACTATGTGCATGAACAAATTCAACCAGTTCAGCGCATTTAAATACAAGCTGACATGCATAGTCTGAACACACATGAACACGCACTAACACATATACGCACCCGAAAACATACACGTACCATGTTTCTTTTAAACACTTTTTTATCTAGATATTTTTACATAGGTCAGTGCTCCATCTCTCCATTCTTCAAATCAAAAGCGTCTGCAAAATGTAATTCATCGATATCTCTTTATATATATATATATATATATATATATATACATATACATCTATATATAATAGAGTTAATGAATATGTCTGTCTGAAGCCGAAACTCCATCAGAGTACTAAGCCTATTTATTAAGTCCGCCAGCTTCATTATATACTATTCAAAAAAATAATATAACCACTATGCGCATTTCCCAATTTAAATAATCAATTGCTTTTGAACTTCTAATAAATAAGTATTCGAAAATGTACACTCATAGTTGTTCTCTTCAGATTTGGACAAGTATTTACACTATTTTTCTCGCTAATAATCTTACTTATTAATTATAATTATTTCATTTATATTTATTTCTAAAAGGAGTTATGTAGTATTTTCTCTACGTCCAACTGATTAAACAGTGTACCTCCCTCTGAACGGGCGCGCTCATCTACGTCCAACTGATTAAACAGTGTACCTCCCTCTGAACGGGCGCGTTTATACTTTACTGATTTATTTTATTAAAACGTTTTGAGTTTGTTTATTTACTTAATCTTATTAACCATTATATTTTTTAATTAAAATAATAATTCATTTAAAAATTAATTAAAAAAACACAGACACAGATTATAATGAATCAGTTGCGTAGTTACGTGAAATTGATTGAACAGCGTTCGTAAATTCATTGAAACGATTACCTCTCTCTGAACGAGCGCGTTATTTAAATAAAAACTGCTGGCATTTAACCGTGTTACTTTTTTATTCAAACGTTCTGAGTTGGTTTATTTTCTTAATCTCATCAGCCACTGTGTTATTAAACACACATGTATTGAATCAACTTGTTTAATTTATAATAATAATTGATACACACACACACTTTCTTAATTATTTACTTCGGCTAAACTTTTTTTTCGAAAGTTATCGCGGGTCCTGCAGTAAATGAGTTCCCATTTTTATTGATCTTTTTCAGATACACCATTTTTCCGAATTTAAAAGTAGTGTTCGCTGTATTTAGTTTTTAAATTGTTGATTTTAGCAAATTTATTGAATTAAATTGTTTTATTAAAATAATAATTAATTTAAAAATTACTATTTAAAAAAACACACACACATTATAATGAATTAAGTCTTTTTTGTCAATAAAAAAAAACATAACTGATTTAAGAATGGTTTTCGCTGTATTTTTTTTTTTAATTGTTGATTTTAATTCACGTATAGCTTTTTCTCAAGAACGATTGAGTGTAAAGAAAAGCGATCAGACGATAACTTGGGGCGACATCTTTTACTGGGCAAGTAAATAACTGTTTTTAGAATCGTATTTGCTGCATTTTGTTGTTGTTTATTTTATTTTAGATACACTTTCCTTTTTACTTTTGGAAAAATAAAACTATTATTATTCAATATTTCGTAAATTCTTACGTGGATTTTGTGCAAAACGATTGGGTGGAAAGAAAAGCGAGCAGACGATAACAATGCACACTTAATTTTTCTCTTTATTAATGTTGTTATTTATAATGTGCAATATATTTTTTACATTAATTGTAGTGATAAAAAGCTCTACCCAAATTACATACTAGCGTCATTTCTGACGCGGCAGCGTGGCAGAAAAATGCGACCGGACGGAGGATACATTTGCTAGTATATATACTAGTTGGTTGTTCCTAGTTGTTAATCCAAAAACTCTACAGCAATTATATGGCAGTGCTAAAAGCCGTATTTGAAGGTGAGTACGTGTTTATTACACATATTTTGGCACCATATGTGCATATGTATTTCCATATATATATATATATATATACTTATATATATATATATATATATATATATATATATATATATATATATATATATATATATATATATATATATTTATACAGGGTGACACAAAAGAAACGGACCCCAAATCTAATTAGGCCCTGTTACTTAGTGTTTCGTTCGAATGAAAGGAATATTGGGGAATAACTAGTTTATTATATTCACATTATCATATGAAAACACTAGGGTATTTGGCCTTTTTCTTCTTCGTTCAACAGCATGTGTCCTAGATGGACTCCTTTTAGCTCCGTGCATTTCTTGAGGCGCAGCACGAAGTTGTCCATGACGTTCTTTACATACTGAATTGGGAATGGCTCTAATCTTGTCCCTGATGGCTTCCTTGAGTTCTGTGATGGTTCTGGGTTTCCCTGCGTATATTCTGTCCTTAAGATAGCCTAAAATGAAATAATCTGGGGGGATTAGGTCCGGGCTATGGGGTGGCAACTCAAACTATGTTCTGAAACTGATCACTCGGCCTCTGAAGTTCTCTTTCAGCCAATCTCGGGACAGGTTTGAGGTGTGAGAACTTGCTCCGTCTTACTGGAGCCAGAACTTGCTCATGAGCGACGGGTAGAGGGTCTGGAGCTCACTCTTGAAGGTTTTAAGGACCTCCACATACCGCTCCTTGGTGACTGGCACTACTGCGGCAGATTCTTCGATGAAGATTGGTTCGATTATGCATTTTACAAAGATTGCAGCCCACACCGTGCAATTAGAGGGGTGCAGGGGCTTGGTGGCTACTTCATTGGGTCTGGAGGACCCCCAGAAGACATTTGTCTTGGAGTTCGCCTTTCCGTCAAAATGGAAGTGGGCTTCATCTAAGGTCCAAAGGAGGTGAACGAAACCTGGTGTCTCCTCGATCTTATCGAGCATCTAGACTGCTATAGCGCTTCTCTGATTCTTGTCTGAGGCTGGTAGGGTCTGCAGCGTCTGTATCCTGTGTGGGTAAGCCCTGATATCGTTCACCAGGACTCTACTGCAAGTCTCACGGGAGATACCGACGGACTGACTTTGCTTACGCACAGAGCGTTTCGGACTCTCCTGGAGAGACTCTCTCAAACTTTAAAGCAGCTCGGCAAACCGCTTCTTGGGACGTCACGAGTGACTTGGACAGTTCTCACTGGCAGCGTTGAGGTTCTCCATGCTCCCATACTTCTCGAAGTTGTCCACCCAGTTCTGAATTCTGCTTTTGGATTGAGCCTTTTCACATTCGAACTGATGCATGACACTGTTCTGGGTTTTCTTAAACGAGCCTGTTTTGTAGTAAAATATAACACAGTGTATTCTTTGTCCTAGCTCCCACTGAGGTTGTGGTGTACTCACGGTCGTTGATTCTGCCATGCCCTGTAAAATAAGGGCAATCGGTGAATAAATAAAAGAGATATCACATAAAGTGTACACAAGGCCCGTTTTTTAGTCACCCTGTATATATATATATATATATATATATATATATATATATATATATATATATATATATATATATATATATATATATATATATCGCAATATATCGCAATATATATCTATTTATCTATCGATATATGTATTATATTTATCTATATCTATATATCTATCTATCTATATATCTATCGATCTATCTATCTATCTATCTATCTCTCTCTCTCTTTCTCTCACTCTCTCTATACATACATATATATATATATATATATATATATATATATATATATATATATATATATATATATATATATATATATATATATATATATACAGGGTTGCGCAAAAGTCACGCATTTGTTAGACCCAGTAACAACTTTCATATTTAATCAAATTTTCTCCTTATTTTTCAGAGTATTACAGATAAAAACATTGCTAATCAATCATGGAAAAATATAGCACTGAACAACGAACCAAAATTATTGAACTTTACTTCGGAAACTATCGTTCAATAATATTAACCCAAAAAGCCTATCGCCGGCATTATAATATCAGACAATCTCCCAGTCAGACCACAATTGATCGTCTTGTGGTCCGATTTCGGCAACAGGGTTCAGTGAGTGATCTTCCACGATCTGGCAGATCACGTTCGGTACGGACAGCGGAAAATGTAGAACTCGTTGAGGATAGCATTGCTGAAAATCCAGATACCTTAACTCGAAGACACACCACTACGATTGGGATGTCCAGAAGGTATCTTCAAAGAATTTTTCGTGAATTGCATCTGTTTCTATACTAAATTCAATTGGTACATGCATTACAACCCACAAATTTGCAATTACGCGTAGCTTATACTGTTCACATTCAGCAATTAGCCAGAGAAAAAAAAATGAGTTCATCCATAAGCTGATAATGAGCGACGAAGCCCATTTTTATCTGAACGGGTTCGTAAATAAGCAACACTGCAGAATATGGGCCATTGAAAATCCAAGAACCGTTCATGAGCGGGAATTACATCAACTAAAATGTACCGTATTGTGTGGTGTTACCTCGGAAAGAGTGATCCGTCCATATTTCTTTTAAGACGAAGAATGTGTCGCGGTGACGATAACTGCACAGCGATATCAACAAATGATTGAACATTTTTTAAGGCCAGCTGTTCAGGACAACCCATGAATTTGGTTCCAACGAGACGGAGCTACTGCCCACACTGCCCGACAAAGTATGGCGCTCTTAAGGGGATTGTTTGGCGAGCGCTTAATTAGCAGATTTTCTGATTTTAACTGGCCTTAATGTTCACCGGATTTAACAGCACCTAACCTTTCCTTTTGGGGTTATCTTAAGGAAAGGGTATATGTGAACAAGCCTACAACGATTCGATAGCTTAAAAACAATATCAGACATTAAATCCAAGAACTAGAGCAAGTTATTCTAAGGACTGTAATGGGAAAGGCCCTAACTAGGGCCCGTCTTTGTAAGGCCGAACATGGTGCCCATTAAAAGGATATTATTTTTAAAACCTACTGCAAGAAAATTACCAAGTAAATGTATTATTTATCAGAAAAGCCTAGTAAATCACTTGAAATGTTGTAGTTACTTTAACCTAAACAACCCATGCGACACTTTTGAACCACACTGTATATATATATATATATATATATATATATATATATATATAAGAGGAGATTGTAGTTTGCTTGAAGCATTGCTGGTAAATGTAAGTGTAAATTAGTCGTCCAAGGCTATAGCAATGCGATGTGGTTGCCGTGAGATGGAAAAGTGAAAAGCAATAAACGCAGGGAGAGAGTGAAACTCAAAACGATTTATTAATAATTTCACGAAAACTGATTAAATACCAAATAGTATTTTTTTTTTTTTGGTAAGTAACAGATCGGCAAAGGGTAATCTTAAATTTTCGAAAGAACAACTTTCATTATCAGAAGACAACAATAGAAGACCGAGGGGGTCGGAAAAACGTGGAAAAACCGGTGTCAGATCATCGTATTATAGGGGAAAACAATTGGGAGTAGGAACGCAGAAAACGTCAAAATTCAATTAAGCAATCATATAACTAAGGTTAAAACATTATAAACATTAGTTTAGTAATATACCAATTTTTTAAATTTTATTATGTTTCATTTTAAATGACTCATCAATCTTTATTTATTTATTTATTTATTTATTTATTTTTTTTTTTTTTCATTTATTCTCTTCAAATCTAAATTTAAATTCACTGTCAAAGGGAGATAACTTATTCTAAATAATATGTTCAGACCTTAGAAAAGAGATTGGAAACTTGAGAAGGAATTTGAGTTGTGAAGTGGATTAGGAACGCAGAAAACATCAAAATTCCATTAAGCAATCACATAACTAAGGCTAAAACATTATAAACATTAGTTTAGTAATATACCAATTTTTTTTTAAAGTTTTATTATGTTTCATTTTACATGACTCATCAATCTTTATTTATTTATTTATTTATTTATTTTATTTTATTTTATTTTATTTTTTTCATTTATTCTCTTCAAATCTAAATTTAAATTTACTGTCAAAGGGAGATAACTTATTCTAAATAATATATTCAGAAGGAATTTGATAATGAAAGTTGTTCTTTCGAAAATTTAAGATTACCCTTTGCCGATCTGTTACTTACCAAAAAAAAAAATACTATTTGGTATTTAATCAGTTTTCGTGAAATTATTAATAAATCGTTTTGAGTTTCACTCTCTCCCTGCGTTTATTGCTTTTCACTTTTCCATCTCACGGCAACCACATCGCATTGCTATAGCCTTGGACGACTAATTTACACTTACATTTACCAGCAATGCTCCAAGCAAACTACAATCTCCTCTTATCTCTCAATCTCGGCCAGACAGAGTTTGCATACACCAAGAAAATGTTCCGACTTTCGGAGAAGCGGGCTAGGACCGGATGCCAGATCAACTTCCTGAAGAGATGCCTCAGACATGGAATTTTCCCCAACACTATCAAGAACATTCACCTACCGTCGTGCTTCTACCTACCCACTCTCCACTCTGCACGCTCGTTCATACATACCTTTTGTATAAAGAAAACCATCAAACACCTCCATTGCAAGCTACACCAACATATCAACGCTATGTCTGATAGCAAATTTCCCCCCCCCCTCATACCTTCCACCCCACATCTCCGCATCTGTCAACAAAGCTTTCCACCACTGTTTCCACACGGAAAAAACAGACTTATACTTAAATTCAATTGGCTCCACCAAAAACAGATCTTACAGCCGCTTACCAATTATGGAGCTGTACACGGACCCCCTCTCCATCCTCAAGCTGCTACCCAACCACTTATCACTGACCTCACGTGTTCTCTCTCCGCAACAGAAACTGATCTCCTCAGCCTCGGACCCAAATTCTTCGTCACACAAAAACTTAACGACCAAACCCTCCTCGATATAGAAACACAGTTCTGCAGGACAGCGTACCATTTGAAATGGTTATCAGCCTTTGAACCACCCTCCCTAGACCCACTTAACGACTCCACCCCCACCGATCCCCCTAATTTTTCATCCAACCCCTTCCCCGTTTATCAACCTGACCGCCCCCTACACCCTCCTCCTGAAAACCACCCTTTAGACCTAAAGTTGGTAAATCTCAAACATAAGATTTTCTCCATAATACAACGGGAAAAACACCGTATCACACCAAATATCTCCCATTCCCAGCGTCTCACCCTCAAAGGCCTTAAGAAAAAAAACCTGGTCTACCTACCCTCTGACAAAGGCAAGGAATTCTGCATTATCTCCCAAGAATCCTACAATACTCTCGCCCTAGAACACCTCAGCAATACATCCCTTTACACACCCGATAATGACATCTCTGCTACCCGCATACAAACCACTATTAACAACGCTTGGTCCCAAATTTGCTCCAGACGTAATCTCCCCAAGGCTTATAGGCTCAATCTCACCACTAGAAACAGTAGACTCCCCACCTTTTACCATCTTATTAAAACCCACAAAACCAGCAACCACCTACAGATCAGACCTATAGTCTCCAGTACTGAGGGACCTCTTTACAAGATCTCCTGGCTCCTCTCCCACTTACTTAAACCGCTACTCCCCACCTTCCCGGCACACGTCAGCAGCTCTGACCAGGTAATAGATAGACTCAACTTGCTCCAACCCCAACGGCTCCGCGCCAACAACTACATCTTCAGCCTTGACGTAGTCTCCCTTTATACTTCCATTCCCGCACACCCCGCCATTGACCTCATAACTGACCACATCTCCTCTAACAATCTTGACTGTTTTGGGCTTACCCCTACAGACATTCATCAGCTCCTACGTATCATTGTGGATAACACCTACTTTAAGTTCCAACAAGACACATACAAACAAGTCTCTGGCCTACCCATGGGTTCCAGTCTCTCCGGCCTCCTCGCCATTTCTTACATGAACAGACTGGAGCAGCAAGCACTTAGCACCTGCCATTCCCATATTTTCTTCTCGAGATACGTCGACGACATTTTGATCCTCACTTCATCCCGAGAGGAAGCTATCTCTATCTTTAATACATTTAATAATTCTGACCCCCACATTAAATTCACCATCGAACATCCCAACACCTCAGGCTCCCTCTCACTTCTAGACTTCAAACTCAGCATTAATGACGACGGATCTCTCCACACCACTTTCTATAGAAAACCCGCCTGCAGGAATCTCTTTGTCCACTACAAATCCGCACTACCCCTCAAATCCAAAATTAGTTACGCACAAACCGAAATCACCCGCATACAAGACAAATGCTCTTCTTCTTCCGATAAAACAACACACACCGAAGCCTTCCACCAAACTCTATTGACCAACGGCTTCCCGCTAACTACCATATCTAGCCTTAACAACACCAGAAGACGTAGACACCACACTCTCACCAACACATGCTTCCTTAAACTCCCCTTCTTTAGCGACCGTATCACTTCTGCTATCCGCAATGCCATACGTAGTGAGAACCTTAACATACAACTTTCTCACACAGGCACCTCTCTCCGACAACATTTATCCAAAAAAAGCCACTACACCCCAGACCCCTGCTCTCTAGCTAGTTGCCCCATCCCCAACTCTGGCCTCTGCCTCCGCACATATACAGTATACAACCTGCAATGCTCTAAGTGCCAAAAATTCTACATCGGTAGTACCGTTAGGCCTCTACACCAACGTATTAAAGAACATCTAAACACCCACATTTCCTCCTTCCATAAACACTTAATTTCATGTGGCAACACACATCGCTCCATTAGTGTCCGCATCCTCAACTCTGTCCGCAATATAGGCCAGCTTCGAATTTCGGAAGCTATCCTCATCTCTAAATTTCGCCCTGCCTTGAATAACAGATTCGAGTTGTCATCTCCCTTCATCCTCTGATTCTTACATCCTCACACTCCCACCTCCTCACACTCCCACCTCCTCACACTCCCACCCACAACTTACTTACCTTTTTTTTTATTTTTATTTTTTTTTTTTTAATCCTCTCTCTTCTTATTCCCCCCTTCCCCTGCTAATAAAATTAAAAAAAAAAAAAAAAGAAAAAAAAAAAAAGGTCCCATCCTTGGCTTTTATCCACTTCACAACTCAAATTCCTTCTCAAGTTTCCAATCTCATTTCTAAAGTCTGAATATATTATTTAGAATAAGTTATCTCCCTTTGACAGTAAATTTAAATTTAGATTTGAAGAGAATAAATGAAAAAAATAAAATAAAATAAATAAATAAATAAATAAATAAAGATTGATGAGTCATGTAAAATGAAACATAATAAAACTTAAAAAAAAATTGGTATATTACTAAACTAATGTTTATAATGTTTTAGCCTTAGTTATGTGATTGCTTAATGGAATTTTGATGTTTTCTGCGTTCCTAATCCACTTCACAACTCAAATTCCTTCTCAAGTTTCCAATCTCTTTTCTAAGGTCTGAACATATTATTTAGAATAAGTTATCTCCCTTTGACAGTGAATTTAAATTTAGATTTGAAGAGAATAAATGAAAAAAAAAAAAAAAAAAAATAAATAAATAAATAAAGATTGATGAGTAATTTAAAATGAAACATAATAAAATTTAAAAAATTGGTATATTACTAAACTAATGTTTATAATGTTTTAACCTTAGTTATATGATTGCTTAATTGAATTTTGACGTTTTCTGCGTTCCTACTCCCAATTGTTTTCCCCTATAATACGATGATCTGACACCGGTTTTTCCACGTTTTTCCGACCCCCTCGGTCTTCTATTGTTGTCTTCTGATAATGAAAGTTGTTCTTTCGAAAATTTAAGATTACCCTTTGCCGATCTGTTACTTACCAAAAAAAAAAATACTATTTGGTATTTAATCAGTTTTCGTGAAATTATTAATAAATCGTTTTGAGTTTCACTCTCTCCCTGCGTTTATTGCTTTTCACTTTTCCATCTCACGGCAACCACATCGCATTGCTATAGCCTTGGACGACTAATTTACACTTATATATATATATATATATATATATATATATATATATATATATATATATATATATATATATATATTCATATATTTATATATATACAGGGTGTTTCAAAAGTCTTGGGAACATTACAAATGCGTATATCTCATGAACTATTCCAGGTAGAAAAATCAAACTGGTGCCATTTTAAAGCTTGCTTAATCAAGTTTTTGGTCATACTAATGATTTTCGTGTTATCTTTCCAGGTGCAGTAATGGCGTTCTCTAAACAATACAAGGCATTTTGCGTCCTCCAATTTGCAAAGACTGAATCGTGGACATGTGTTCAGCGTGCATTTCGCAGGAAATTTAAAAAAGAAGCCCCTGAAAGGAAATCCATTTTCAGATGGCATGCT
>OY744526.1:142121507-142139007 GCA_963556195.1 Sepiola atlantica
ATATATATATATATATATATATATATATATATATATAGTCTCGGAAGTTTCTCAACCATTAAAACTATATTAAAAAAAAACAAAAAACTTATAGTCTCAAGTCTTTCAGTGGAAAATCACTCATGTAAGTCAATTTATTTTTTACAGTTATTATATTAGTTTTTTTCTAACACTATTTTAAGGGATCATCAGTTGTTTACCATGAAAAACTGTTTCGGGAATTATATCTATATATTGAAATACAACCAGCTTGTTACGCACAAACGTACACGTTCCTATAGTCGAAAGAGCAGTTCGTATGGCATTTAATTGTTTGCAGTCGAGAGTATACACTTGCGTTATATACCCCGATCATGTAGTGAGCAAAACACACATGTATTCTATATGTTTAGAAAATACATGTCTATCAAAATAGGGGCCAACAAACTTTTTACTAATCGACGTAAATCGAATAGTTTAGAATATTGGTTGATTGATATAGATGTAGGTATATACATAGAGAATATACATAGCTGTAAGTAAATAACTATAGCTTTAGTTTGGTAGTTTGGTAGTTTTGTTTTACGGCATATCAACCCTTTTTGGTTTTTTTAATGCCGAATCTGGTCATTATAGTGAAAGTTTTTATGCTTCAAGTTCTTTATATCTTCAAATGTTTAATCAGAGTTTTTGGTTTGGTAGTTTTGTTTTACGGCATATCAACTCTTTTTGGGTTATTTAATGCCGAATCTGGTCTTGTTTTCTTGTCTTTTTTGTTTCTTTCCCCTTTTAATATCTGTTTCTATTTAACCCATAGTTGGGACCCTAACAGGTACTACCACTCCGGGTCAGGGTTAACCTGGGAGCAATAGTAATTAAGAGGAGGCTCCACATTCCCCAAAGTCCGTAAGCCGGATCTCACCATCGGATGTAGTTTAAGGTCATATCCAGGACCGGGAGTAGGGTAGGACAAATAAAAATAAAAAAGGGGAGGGAGAAAGGGAGAGGGGCTGTTGTTTTTGTTTTTGGTTTTGTAGAACATAATTAAGTTTTACAAACAAAAAAAAAAAAAAAAAAAAAAACGTCAATGTAGGTGAATTTCGTCTCAGGGAGCCACAGGGCAGCCTGATCTGGTATCACCAGCTATAGCTTTAGAGATAGATTATACATAAAACATCATATCATGAATAATGTGTAAAAGCGTCTTCGAGTCTACATTCTTTTATGTGTCTATCATTTCTATTGTACTGATTTCCAGTAAACTACTGTCTTTGAGTCTGCTACAAGTAACGTGATGAATGTTAAGACGGGGACATTTTCATGTTGATAATTATTCTTTAGAGATTGCTTCGGTAGAACAAATGTGTGAAGAATGCTACTTAAAAGAAGGTTAGATTTAATGAAGTGCATCTATATGGGAATTGGCGACGGGTTAATAGGTAAACTTTTGAAAGGATGACAATGGGTGTAGTGAATAAGTGAATTAACGTTTAATTACGTAATCAATGATACAGGGATATGACCGAGCTTAATATAATGAGCGTTGGAAATACCCGATATAGTATATCAAGACGACTCAAAGGCGTGTACAGTATAATATATATATATATATATATATATATATATATATATATATATATATATATATATATATATATGTATATATATATGTATATATATATATATATGTGTATATATATGTATATATTTACATATATATATATATACATATATATATATGTATATATATAGATATGTATTTATATATATATATATGTTTATATATACACACATATATATACATACATATATATATATATATATACTAGACCACCCGTGACCCGTTGGGTCAGTTTGTTATATTAGCTATGGAATTCATGTATGAGCGTGACACTTGTGGCATAAAGAAAATAGTTTTTTTTTACATAACAGAAGCATTTCTATGAAAGTATATTTAAATGAAAAAAGAATTTAGATAGATTTCTATGAGTCGTTCTGTTTATTATAATTGTTTTTTTTTTAATTACAGTTACTGAATTATAAGTGGTTGGCCATACTTATAGGTAAATATGCACTTAACAGGTACCATAATACTTATTATAGTTAAATTCAAATTTTGATATATCATCTTTAAAATTAAATTGTTAGTTGAAAGTACAGAATAATAAAAAAAACACTCTCCACATGTTAATAATGGCTTTTTAAATAGAAAATGAAAATAAAATGTAACTTTTTTCATTTAATTTAAGCAAACATTTAGTACCCATTGTGTAAAATATTTAATTTGTATGTTAATAATAAGGTCAATAAAATTAAGACAATTCTTTTCTATTTACATTTTTTGTACAATTACAGTTTTTTTAAAGAAAACTTTTGTTATCCTTTCGCTTAATTGAGACTTCTTATTAGGTTTTAACTCTCTTATATCCAGATTATTTATATTAATCCATTTATTTTATTGAATATGTATCGCTGAAAAGCACGGGTGCTTAAGCACTTATTGTACAGCAAATAAATATTGTATTTATATGCTAATAATAAGGTCACTAAAACTAAGACAATACTTTTCTATTTACAACATTTTTTGTACAATTTGAGTGTTTTAAAAAAAACTTTTATGTTTTCCTTTCGCTTAACTCTACTGAGTGCAACATATAGTTGACCATGTTGAAAGACAGGTTTGTCTAGATAAACTAAAACTTTATGTAAGGTCTGTCCTTGAGACTTATGAATAGTCATAGCAAATCCTAATTATATAGGAAACTGGACTCTGGCAAATGGAATATTGTCACCGTCAGATAAAACCATTTTCAATCTTGGAATTAAAACGATTTCTCCTTCAAACTGTAGCGGTGGCCAGGGCGATTTGAGAAAGAAAGGGGGTACAGCAGGCTTTCTCGCGTACGTAACGAAAACAGAGGGAGTAGGAGTGGTGTAATCTATGAGAGGGGAAGTGGGAGGTGGTTTCGTTCACCGACCGCTAGTATGGCTGATATTGATAATGAGTGTTGTTTTTTTATTTGTTTGTCTTTGTTATTATATAAAGGGAGGAGTTTTTTTGAAACTGCGACAGACTTTACGAAGTCCTCCCGTTGAATGTTTTTAGCCGTGAAGAAAACAAAAAAACTATTTGATGAAATTAAATAAAATTGTTTATATTAAAAGCGATATAAAAATTTCTAGAATGAAACATTTCATGCGTTCGTTTATCATAATAGAGAATAACGGAATTGGAATAAGAGATTGAAGACGATGATATTTACGCATGCGCAACCGGATGTTGACAACCAAAAAGCTGAAAGCTGATTGCAAACATACAAGATCAATAGACTTTTAGTATTATATAGATATACTAATATGTATATATATATATATATATATATATATATATATACATATATGAATATATATGTATATATTAATATTTGTATATATATATATTAACATATATATAGATATATATATGAATATATATATATATAATTATATTTGTATATATATATATTAATATATATATATATGAATATATATGTATATATTAATATTTGTATATATATATATTAATATATATATATATATATATATATATATATAAATACATATTAATATATATATAAATGTATATACATATATACATATATATTACTATTTATATATATATACACATATATATATATATACACATATACATTAATATATATATATATATATATGTATATATATATATATATATATATATATATATATTAATAGGGGCGTATATATATAATGAAAGGTATGTGGATACATTGTATTGCACATAATTCACGGATTGCCATTAATTTTGAAAAAAAATTCTTAGCGTACAAGCGTTGTAATTTGGGAAATGTGTGTACTTTATTTGCATTTTGATACAGTTTAAATCGCGTGAAAATTCAGACTACCCAATAATACATATACACTAAGTAGGAAATATGCTCTATATGCAGTTTATTACGTGTATTTTCGGTTAGGATTATTTGTACAAAATCTGGTCACACATTCACGTTTAAAAATAAATATAGTTAAACGTGTGTTCAATTACCCTAGTAACTCGTACAACAATCACACGAAAGTAATGATTTCTATTTAATCTAAAGGCCGATGTTAAATAAAAGAGATTATGTCCTAGAGAGCATTTAAAGTGAGAAGTGACGTTGGGATCTGCCTGTCTACAAAGAGTAAAGTTATGCCCCTTTAATTCCAGATAGACAATCTAGTATTAGAATATGTTAAAGACATCTCTCCTGGTAAGACGATTGAGAATAATATATAATTATTTCTTTTACTTGTAAATGAAGAATACAAATAAATTGTTGAGTTACACGAGAGTTTTAATTAGTCTGATTTGCATTTGTCTTATATCTAAAAAATACCAGCGATTACACATGAACGTGTGACGAGGAAGAGAGGAACAAAGAAAATAACTCACTATTTCACTAGACGTAAACGAATTAAAACAAAGAGTATCATTTGAAACAAAACACATGAAATAAAAATTAGCGATTTATGCAGAATTATTGCTTTAAGTTGTTTGAGGAATAGCAATAAAAAGTTATGTAACGTCATTAAATCAACAATTTACGCAGACACTTAAACCACCTCGCGTCAATACACAAATAACTAATGATTTTTCAGATAGCTTATCAGAAAATATCACATACTTAATTTACAACGTGCCACAAGAAATAACTTTAATTTCATGGTTTTCATGTTGGAAAGAGACTTCTTCAATTGAGTTTACTCATTGAGACGATACTTAACACCACCTTTATCGTGAAGAAAAATATGGCAAGAGGAGCATAATAAGTACAGTCGTATTATGCTCCCGAATGCAGCAACATATTTCACATTTGATGGGACAGTGCAGCGAATTACAGTCATTTTAAGCGTTAAGGAATCACTATTTAACGTCCATTATAGTGTCCATAAACTTTAAAAGAAGATGATGAATAAATTATTTCAAAAAAACATTCTTTAAACACCATCAGTTTAAATCTCTGATAGTCATGGCAGGACTGCAGCTTCCACATTATTCTTACATTCGTACGCTTTTACTTTAAAGACTAGACCATAGTAAATATGTTAAAGTGAACACTCTTAATACTAAATGGTAACATTTATTAAGTTTTAAACGCGACACAATGCTGGCAAAAAAGTCTACGTAAACTTCGACAACAAGCAGTTTCCGGGCAAATTCTTATAATCATCTTACAAATAGAAACCCCTTCGAATTTGTTTTTTTGGAATTGCGGCGAGATGCATTTTCCGAGCTTTTGTCCATTAAGGGAACATTAAAAATGATGAAGACATCATCAGAAAATAAAGACATTGTCAACAACAAACCCCCGAAAATGTTAGCCATCTAGAAAATGCCTAAGACGTGCTAACAATGACACAGCAGTGCATTTTTTGTCGCAATACTTTTCTAAATAAGGAAAATGTAAGCCAGTGTCAAGCTTCAATAAGTAAAATGACTTCTCAGACGCTACAACCCATGGATGTATAGTATTGTTTGTTCTGATGATCATGTTGTTAGATCTTTCATTTTATATAGCTGTCTAGATGGCAGCCAAAAAGCAATGACTCATTAATTAAACTGACTAATACATGCCGAGTGAAACTAGATTCAGATACAGAAGTACACATTGTCGATAATTCTTGCACCAAACAATCCCAATATGTGATATGCGATCATTTTACCTTGATTACGAGCTGTTACACGTCTACTGTTCTAGAAAACAAGTATTTGCTAATAGATACACTTATACTGTGTTATATTACAGTCAACACACCAGGATGTGCCTATATTGCACTACGAAGATTGATGTTGCTCAGGGGGTACAGAACAACTTGATTCATAACAGATTCTTGCAATTTACTAATGAAGCACAGCATACAGAGTCATATGTACTGACACGCATACAACAGACCCCAATTATCTTTGAAAACTGCCAAACTGACAAAGTTTTACAAGATGTTTGGAAGCATTTCTCTTTTGAAGACGATTGGGTAGCTCTGTTAGAAAATTAGCTAGTATAAGTTGCATCTTTTTAAGCACTGTACGTTATCAGGGCCAGTTTCCTGGCTGGGATCTGGGGTCTTCGTAAGTTGTAAAACATCCAGATAAGGTACATGACTGTCGCTCACAGGGTTTACTCTCCCATACAAAATCCAGGAGACAAGCGGCCCAAATTGCAAAGAGTGAAATTTGATACAGAGTATTTTTCTAAAAAGTTTGGCTGTATCAAATGTTGAGGAAATCACCTCGGTTCAATTGATGATTGTCGCAATTGAAGTCAGATCTGTAGAGGACAATGTTTGCAATTCGCTTATACCTTTGGGAACCAACCCTCTTCTCAGTTACTCAATATTAAACACATAGTGCATAGGACTTTACCGCGTCATTTATAATAGATTTTCAGTGATTGCTACCACTCCTAAAGGCGGCTTTGTTTTCGGATACTCTGTTTCCTTAAAAGCAATTAAAATAGGTGTTTTCTATAAGCAGAGCATTTAGGCGTGTCTCAAGGCTGGCTGCTTTGTTGCTGTTTGAATTTCTTCGAAAGCATGACACTCTCAATATTAACGATTAACTAATCGTGTTATTTTGATACTGTTTTTTTTTCTTTGAATTTTTTTTACCAAGGAGTCAAAACAGAAAACGGGTTAAAAACTATTTTTTTAAGCTTATTACACACATATTTACATGCATTGTGGTCTACTGAATTTGCTGCACTAGTGCCCATTCGACGTGAATTCACTAGACCAACTTGAAAAGCAGCCATACACCATTCATTGACCGTGGAGGTCCCCCATATGCCGAAAAGCGTTTTTACTCCAATAGCTTCTTTATCGAGCTGCCGACCTCTGGAACTCATTCCTGACTCATTTTAACCTCGACTATACTGACATGCAATATTTTAAAACTAATGTAAGAAGACATAAAGCTGCACAGGTCCCAACTCAAGATGACCCCTCAACACCTACACAGTATTTATCAGTAGTCCATTGCGTTTACAGTGGCGCCCTGCCTTGTCTGGGGTGCACTACTTAAACAACAACATAATGAAGATAAAAAATAAATATATATCACACTTTAATATTCCTAATGCCGTCTAATCTTTAAATAGATCAAGTGACGTTCACAATATTGTATATTTTATAAATGTATGATTTTAATATGATGATTACGTGATACTTTTTAACATTTTCTGCCACGCACATCAGTGATCACGAAGTCCAAAAAAATATTTGATGGTGCAGTAAAGGCATATCTTTGTAAGCCGTATATTGTGTCACTTCGCGCATAAAAGGAATATTTACTTAAGTCTATATAAAGTTATAATACGTGTTCACATTCGACGTATTGTAAAAAGACTCAACTTTTCACTAATATATTTAGGGTAGCAATTATTAGTTCGGTGTTTAAACGAAAAGAGAACGTTATAAATTGTTAAACCTTTTAGATATCATTTAAAAATACACACACGTTAGTAGATTCCAGATTAAACAATAACAAATGACTTCGACCTATGTCGTCGGATAGTCAATCCTTTGTTTAATAAATGCAGTTGTATTTATCAAATGTTTACTATATCAGCCATTAACGAACCAGATATATCGGGGGTGACGCATCATGTTCTTTCTCAAAATGAAATGAAGTAATCAGACATAATACATCTAAATCCTTATGACAAGGTGTGTTTATCGTTATGCAAAATATAAGTGTGTAGTGTTAAATAAGTTTAGATAGATCATCGGATAAGTTTAAAATTTTAGCACACTATAATTTATTTTCTCATGTTTACAAAAAGTAACACATCGTGATTAACTTAGATTGAAAGTGTTTACCATGATAATACGTCAGGACATTTTTTTTCAATTATGATGACAGATTTGAATACCCTGTTACGTTTTTTAACGAGCCTCATCGTTTAAAACAAAAGTGCTGTTCAATATAAATATTTGTTGGTATACTAACACCGACTAACCTATCTTATTCATTCAATGTTTACCCTGGCAAGAATAATAGAGTTTAACTTGTATAGATATATAATAAATATATATAGGATCAAAATAAACCAAAGTGAAAACTTTTAGTAGATGGAACCTATTGTGAAAAGGATAAGCTCAATATACGAGATAGAGCAATAGTAGAGATAGAAGAAAAAAGAGTGATAAATATGCGACGATTGTCCAAATTTATTTCAAATTTCAATTGTTCAATGCAAGGTTGTCAGTAATAAACTAGTGTTTATTTTTCTTTCCTTAAGCCAAGGCTTTTCAAATATCGAAATCTTATCATCAGAGGAGAAATACAGATGGATAAGTTGGCTTTCGAAAAAACCAAAGTTCAAATATTTGAAAATATGAGAATTATTTTTAAAAATTATTAAAATAATTTTTGTCAAAAAACGTACTGAATGAAAAAAAATTTCGTGAAAAAGATATACAATTGTCCGGGTGGTAAGTTTCCGTTGAAAAGGTTCGGTGAAATTGTAGAAAGTGAAGAAAAACACTTTGCATGGGAGCAGGTTGGAAAAAGTGCTCAAAAGTAGATAAGTCCAGATGCACTTAAAAGAGGCTGTGAAGAGGAAAACAGGCCATTTTTTGATTTTCTTCCGGGCCTAGTAAAAACGGTGGGATCTCATACAAGGATTAACTCAGAAATTTGACAAAAATTATTAATAATTCTCATATTTTCAAATATTTGAACTTTGGTTTTTTCGAAAGCCAACTTATCCATCTGTATTTCTCCTCTGATGATAAGATTTCGATCTTTGAAAAGCCTTGGCTTAAGGAAAGAAAAATAAACACTAGTTTATTACTGACAACCTTGCATTGAACAATTGAAATTTGAAATAAATTTGGACAATCGTCGCATATTTATCACTCTTTTTTCTTCTATCTCTAATAAATATATATATATATATATATATATATATATATATATATATATATATACATGTGTGATATACGTAGACACTTTAAATGTGAATACTTTTAGCAAATGTAAGTAAGTATCCAAAAAATACTAGTTTTACATGTATAAATAGTATTTGTATACATCCTATTTTGTACATGGATTTGAGAAACAACACAGCTGAAACGGAAATACGTGAAAGTGAGACGACTTACAAAGTTTGGGTCTTTAAGGATTTGTTCATCATGGCATATGTTTTATAACATTTTGAAATGTCATAAAATTTAGCAATAATGCACGGCAAAGATTTAAAACATAGCGGTAAAAGGAAGGCTTTGTTCAAAATTAAAAACATAGCGGTATAGTAAACACTAGAAGAAGTAACTGAAACACCCGATGCATTAAACCATGGGGTTACGTGTATTTTCAGTCGGTTTAAGTTTCCCCAGCTGCTGTGTTAACAGCTGCTTCTTTTGCGCATGTAAATATTTCTTTAATTATGTTACGCTGGTAATTAAAATAGCCAAAAGAAACTCAACGAAACACAAAGAGTTGATTAAGAATCGTCTAGACAGACAATTATATATACATTATCTACACATTGTAACTCAAAAATGAAATATTAACACAACATAATTGATATACAAGATATATATATATATATATATATATATATATATATATACATATATATATATATAGATACATATATATATATATATATATATATTTATTATTATTTCATGTATCCACATAAAATGTAATAAGGAGATATCATGTTGTATATATCAACGTTCAGTGTTTGCTTCAACAGTGCTCAATATGTGAGAAGAGTTATATATTAACTTATGAACATATGTTTATGTCAATTAAGCTCCGCAGAGGACTCCGCGTTTGGGCACGGTTGCTACTCGTCAGTTTGCATGGATTATGTTTTGCCGGGTGGCTTAATATATGCATGTAGTGTTTAGTCTAGCTACTACACCAATCAGAATATTTGTTATTCCGTCTCGAGTGTTAATAATGCTATTAACCAATCGTCGCGCTTCTCACAAACAAACGGTCGGTTGATATTACTTCGTAATTTTATTTTAAGTTGGGCCAATCTCTGTAATAGTTTTATTTATTCAAGATATATATTTATGAGTTGTGCTATTATTATAACATCGATGTGACGTACTCGACCCTCTTAACCTCTAAATGTTGTCGGATTGTTTTCCATTCTTTTATAAGGGTATTAGTGTAACTTCAATGTATTTCGAGGTATACGACTAATTTAATGCAACAGATTTACACTAAATGTTGTACTGCGTTTAGGATGGGGGATGTTGCCTATTTGTAGAAATCCAAACCCGTGTTATTATTCTATGGAGTTAAACTTAAGGTACGCAAATGTATTATTCATTAGCACGAATAAGTCGTTTACAGTAAAAATTTATCATATTAAAAGGGTAATATACAACAGCATAATATAGCAATACTATTGTATTAAGTAATACTGAATTCGGCAATGGAAACTAAAATTAAAAAAAAAACGAAAACTTATATGATATAATTCTCCGAATGATGATGAATTAAGATATTTTCTAAACAAAATTAAAAATAAAGATATAAAGAACTTTAAATGTTGCACTTGTATGTAAAATGAAACTAAATATCAAATAATACGAGTTTTTAAAAAAATATTTAAAATATAAGCAAATGCTAACGCTTATTTAACAGTCGGTAGAATAATGGACACTACTAAACACCAACATAAGTGTACATATTTTCTATTTGTGAGCCTTCGTTCATAAGTTCTTCATGTTATTCAACATATGTTATAATCATCCAATTACGTTTAAACTGGGTAAAATAACAAACTATTAAGTTAATTGTAACTAATATATGTACACCGCAAATGAAGACATGACGTTCAAAACGCATCCAAGAGGTGTTATCTATGTCAGGGTGTTGATTACAGGCGACATATAGACGTCTACTGAACCATGTTATTAGAGAATAACTTTCTCTTACTACCCCGGAAACGTACCAGACACTCAACTGTTAACTTTAAATTATAGGATTGCCATGCTCGTTTTAAACATTAGATTAGTTGTTTTATATTTGACTTGACAATTTTAAATACACACAGATGAGAAAAATATATCACTGTAATTTTGAAGCAAACAACAATAATTAAAATAATGAGTTTCGATATGATAGAATGTGTAGCAATTGTAAATTATTTTTTATTTAGTGTTCAAATGTAAAATAAAATAACTGTCTAGTGTCAGGATTGAAGATTTACAAAAAAATTACCTGTAATTTATTACATCTAATTAGTATGGAAATCTGTGTTAAACTAAGCATGTATTACTGCTCGTTTTTAAAAACTGTGTTCTCAGTATAAACTTCACCAGCACAGTTTTATTGGTCTTAATATGTGAAAATGAAAGCACACAAAACTTAACCAAGTTATACATATCATATACCTGTATATTTTAACGAAGTTTGATATTGCGTTGGAGTATATGCAATGATATGTATATTTGTTTCTAATGACAGTAAGAACATACAGTGCACTGTAAATAAGATAAGATAAGAGAACCGACTTACAGAGTAATCAATTGTTTGTGCATATATTTCATACCTTTCAAAAAGTAAAATATACATATGTTAACTATTTTCTCCTCGGGAGCCTACATCATTATTTATTTCGCTTAGCCCTTAACTCATTCTCAATTTTCTACATGATCTATTGAATTACATCATCCATAGATTCCTAACGGTTTGAGAGGAAAACTAATATAATTGCCTGAGATTAACACCTAAATTAAATGTTCATGTGTTAGTCCTGCAACAATCGTGAGTCGTCTATTGTAAACATATGTATCTGTATGTATACAATAATCGGATGATTTCATCGGATCTACATGAGAAGGTTTAGTCGATTGCTATCCCCGCATTTTGGTACGGAAATATACTAACTTAAAACTTTATATGCTAATCTGTTCCAGTATCTAATTAAGCTAAGCAACCATTCATGTATACAGATAGTGTGCAGGAATTCTGTATTTCTATTAATATTGATGATAGTTTTCCGGATTACAGGATTCTCCAAAATACCTTTTTCATAGAGAAAATGTGCACCCATTTTCATTCGTTAAAATGTATCTAATCTAATAGCTACATTATCAACCGTATTCTTATTTCTAATAGAATAATACATTAATACATTCGGTTAATTGAGAATAACTGCTTCAAATTCACACTATAGGAAAATAAAATATGCTCGCTCAGTAATTTTTGCGTCAGTAATTTTTCCGATGTGTTCAATTACAGCAGTTGTTTTCCTTTCATGTATTTATGTTAAATAAAAACAATCACTATTTATTCAGGATGGCATCCGAAATGTGTTCCGCGTTTTGTCAGCATATTACGTAACCATTTTGTCACACTCCAAGATATAGATCAATATACTACTTAACACACATATATTGACTATCGTGGCATCCTCTGTCTTGTTTTGCATACGAAATTATTACGAATGTATAATTTTTTCAGGAGGAGAGCTACTTTTTTTCAAGAATCCGTCAGACTGTAAGATACTCGTCTCAATACAAGCGGTGGACAAAAATTATGCGTGTGTTAGTTTTTTTAACTATTTAGAGCGATTACATGTCAACAGCGAATAATTTCGTGTGGCATTTACATTTTTACTAATTTTACACTGTTTTTTTTAAATATTTCGAATAGTATTTAACAACGTTTCTATGTGGAAACCTAACTCATTTCACTGTTTGTAATTCAGATAATTAAAATAAAATGTATTTATGTTCACTTTAATTTTTAAACTATAAAAAGGTAGAAACGTGATCCAAAATGTAAATACATATTTGGCTTAATTTAAAACAATATAAATTAATTTGAATTACTTATTTACATCACCTAAATTACTTACAGTTAATTAAGTGATGTACTTGTTTTTCAAGGATTAATACTCTAATACTTATAATTTTAAATTAAATTATGATTATTATTTTAACAAAGTGTAGTCTAAACATGGCATGCCCTCACTGTAGACGTAAGTAGCTACTGAAAGTTAGGGTGAAAGAATTAGGGGGAATTTTAAATCAGGAGCTGTGCAGCGATATGCTTGTTTACATCAGTTATAGATTTATGCATGCCGGCACAGTCAGAATAGTGGAGCGCAGGGAAAGAATGGTAAAGGTTTGCAGCACGAAATAAAAACCTATTTGGATATAAGGCTATATGGCATTTAGATACGTCCAGAGTGAATGGAGTAGATTTGGCTGAGTGTCGAGGTGTTCGAGTGAATTCATGTTGAAGGGGCACCAGATCCGTAAGTTCATCAGAGCCTATCTAATTGCAGTACTTATAAAACAAGTTCAAGATTCAAGAGGATGTGGAATAGTTGCTAGTAAAGGACCTATCAGATTAGCGAATTTTTAAAGATCTTGTCTAAGACGGAATAACTAGTGAATGATGCACCAGACAAGATATGACAACACTATTCCATGCATGGTAGATGGTGACTAAGTATATATATTTAACATAGTCCCCTCTATCGCTGGGGCACTGTTGCTGTTTTTTTTATTAATTAACTCATAAAGGTTTGCTGAGAATCGTCTATGGTTTGTCTAATGCTTTCTTTATCACAGTTGAAGTACTGAATGGCTCTGCATTTTGCATGCTGCTATTGAATTATTATGATAATCTGCCATCAGCAAATACCTACAATAGTCCGGGCGGTTGACACCCTTGTACACGCACCACTAATGTTTGCCTTCATGTGTAAGTACGGCATCTACCAACTGCCCAGAAAACGACATACTAGCGCAGTTCTGTCTGTGCCGAAAGATAAAAATGTAGTAATTTATCAGGACAAAGACGAATTCAGTAGTTAAAAGTAAAGCACGATCGGTTCTCACAGGATCGCACCCCAAGTATATCGGCTCAACGCTGAGCAATCAAGGCAACATATTGTACAATTTTTATGCTCGCATTTATATGCGGTAATTCCCAGATCATTAATCGTGTTAAATCGAAGATATAGTGAACTGTTATTCGACCTATCGCTTTGTAACGCTCTGAGTTCGTGCTGCCAACGAAAAGAACAGATTGAACTTTTGCAGTTATTTAAACCAAACTTCTCTCCTAGATCTCGGGAATAACACTGCTCGACCATGTCTGTAAACACGACATGAAAAGACGCTACGGCATTGCTCTTATCGAGAGAAATTAGAGGCATAAATGGTTTTGACATAGGCTGAGTGTTGGCAACGTTTTAGTCGCGCGAGTGGATTTATAATTAGACATCCTGGGAAGCGACCGAATAAAAAGGGTAACCATAGCATGCACCGACGTCCTTCACATTTATCTCTGTAAAACTAGATATCATCCAGATAAAGCTTGTGCAAATGTTAAGTGAAGATATACCACTTATTATTAATGCCCGCAACGTAGATCGGGACTAGTGCAAAAAGACGATTTATAAATTCCGATAAATATAATTGAACAACATCAACCTTAAATTAACTAAATTAACTAAATTAACTAAATTATAAATACCAAATTAGCGGTGGATTCATAGCTAACATTGACTCGTAACAATGTATTAGTTCATCGCTTACGTCTTAAATATCATACGAAATGTATAAATTTACAAATACTATTAAGCTATTAAAAATAAACACTCTATTCTATTTGAAATATACGAAAATAGAGTTTGTGGTTTGTTAAGTCAAACAAATAATATACAATAGAGCCCGGAACAACTGATGATATATTAAAAAAACATTCTATAAAAAGTCGCCAATTTGACTCATCATTGAAATGTTTTTAAGTCATTGGAATTATAAGATACTCTCACAGATACAATAACACATTCGTTGTGTTATATGATGCTAGCCCATCACAGGCTCAATGTACTTGGCGATTTGCAAGTAAATGTCTGATTACTAACGCTCATACACGTTTCGAATGTATATGTTTAATTTTTGTCAAGACAGATACGATTAAAAGTACATAATACGCTTGCAAAAATGCCTTAATATTTGTATTAATTTTTAGTTTTCTATATATTAACGTTATATATTAAATATTGACCATATATATTTTGAATCTATTTTGCTTCTTCAGATTTGAACTTCAATTATTCTCATATAAAACATGATGACACATTATTTTTTAATAATTATTTAGAACTTTAAAATGAAAATAATTTATTAATACTGTTTCTGCTGATTTCAAAGCACATGTATTTTTAATAAAGGGCAACCTCTATTGGTTTGTTAATGTGACGTAGACTATTAATACAATATTCATATAACCACAGTTATTGTAGATAATGAAGAATTTAGACATGCGTAAAAATCTGGTGCAAAATTAATTTAGCATTATGATCTGCATTATACTAAATTACATATTCAAGAAATTTTTCAGCGTGTGGATGCAATCCATTATAGTAAAATACACTTAAACAACTGTATAATGTTATACGTTGTATTTCACATAAATAATCTGTCATTTAAAATATAAAGAACACGAGTTATGAAATCTATATGACATAATTTATGTCCGACACGTGCAAAGTATCCGAATATTTGATTTAAACATTTTTTCTAACTTTTCGCTGAAAACGGGATTTTATGCAGCTTTTCTTTGTTCGTTTTATGTAGTATTAAAATATCTAATTATATTGATATGGTCTAATGTTTGCTAGATACATATGTTGAAATACAAAATAAAATAAAGTTAAATGTGAGAGTTCCAAGTTTAAAAAAAAAGGTCTTATTAGATAGACATATTTAATATCTTATGTCACATTTACTAGATATATTCGTTTCGACTTTCACCCAATGCGTGTATGTGTATGTGCATTGGGCCAGCAGGTAGATGTGCACCTATTTACGAGTGATAAAGTGTACATACGAAATTGTCATACATTCGATCAGAGGTGTGAGTGTTCTTCGGTATTCATTCGTAAACATCTTATGTTGCGTGTCTAAAGTGATGAAGTCTTCGCCCCCAATGTACTCAGCTAGACCGGCATATGTTGAGGAAAAAGGAACACTAAGAGACACACGCTGTGTTTGTTTTTATAGACATGCGACACTTGAACGTAGATACTTCTGCGTTTGATTTTCTAAACAATAATTCTGATTTCAGATTTTCTCAAATCGTTAGTCGAGAATGTAAAAGACCCCACTTGCTGCTACTGGTTCTTCTAACACTTTGTATTTGATCAATTCATCCTCAACAATTATCAAAATGCGCACGATGATTTACTACAAAATATTAGTAAAAATAAACATGAAAATGAGACTAAAAACATACATCCAATCATGTGTATATCGACTTTACCAAATTACTCGTTAGTCATATACTTTTTAAATGTAAACATTTTAACGATGTGTTTCTTTTCATAATAACTATTTGAAAAAAATAATGAATCATAATTCACTTATTCGATTGCAATATGTTTAATATTAACATGACACATATTATTTTAATATACACGATGTGTAATGTGGATATTTATTAGTAGAACTTATTTCAAAACAACTAATATGTATATATGTTGGAGTGTAGATGGTCATGACTTTCGCAATTGCGAAAAAGAAACATAACTAATGCGTTTCACACTTTGTTACCTGATTTATTAGTTCAAGTCAGTAACCATTAAGCTATATGCGCCATTATCTAATGTGTCCATTTGACACATATTATCACAAACGCAGACAGTTTGCTGTTAAAGATCTAGATTAATTGAAACCGACGTATAATTATATTCTGAAATTAATGAACCAGGAAAAGGAAGATTACACTGGGCACACCTCTTCTAACATTGATGTTAAAATGATCGTATCATCCAGACATGTGTAATTATCTCAACCAAACTATCGACGTAGTATGAAGGTATGGTAATCAGTTATCTTGTTCCAGAAGAAGAATTGCTAATCCGTATTTTAAATAATGACTTTTCTAACGCAATGTTCATTATTTAGTAGTGCCATATCTTGATGTTTACTGAAAAAAGTTAATTTAATCATGAATTTGAGCGAGAATTTGCTGAACTCGCAATGCACACGAATGTATTATTTTCATGAGGGCAATAGGATCAAACACATACAAAAGTGTATTGCTGTATTGCTCTATCTATATTAAAATTACAGGGTTATTGTAGCGTTTTATCTATTGATCAGCCTAAACCATCGAATATATTGTGTGGCTTTATGTGTGTTACATAGTAATGTTTAGTTTGATAATAATACAATGTGAAATTACAATGATTACACATCGTAATATACTGTTCAATGATAAGAGAACACATCCGTGTTCATGTATTCATGGGATATACCTGCCCATAATGTGTACATGAGATAATCTACACGTACGTTTTCAATACGATTAGTTGACTACATCTGATGGTTACAATGTCATAACTAAACGCACACATTGAATACCAACAGCTGATAAAACATCTCGCTAAGGGTAACCTTTTCGTGGTTTAACTTTGAAATAACATGGTATGTCTGTTATTAATTTTGGTTTTAAACTGTGCTTAATTTA
>OY744526.1:142144007-142179007 GCA_963556195.1 Sepiola atlantica
GATGTATTTTAGGATGGAGATTTCCCCTGGAATAAAACGCGGGAGCCTCTGTTTAGCTTAATTGCCATAAATATATTTTCATAGCTTACTACCTAGCTCCACTTGCGTATTGAGTACTGTTGAAGAACCTCCCCAAATATGACGTGAGGTTGAGATCGGATTCTAACTCCCCCTGATGAGATGTCAGTTTATTGTAAATGTTGATCGATAAACTCGACATGCCAGTGTCGAAGATTTTGTATGTTTCTGTGTAAATAAAAATTATCATATATATATATATATATATATATATATATATACATATGTGTGTGTGTGTACATATGCATATATATATATATATATATATATATATATATATATTTATTTACATGAAAACTATTGTCTCGTTATATTAATGTGGTAACATATATGTATATTACCATTTTATATGTTTGTATTTCTTTTCAGTAATCATCCGCGATAATTATTAATCTAAATATCGATACATACAAATATATATTTCCACTGACCGAACTTTGTTGTCTCACTCAGTTATTTCCTTTTATCTTCAACGTTTTAGTCATTTTATTCGTTATTTGCTTTTTGTTAGTACATTATATGTTTATCTTTAATACAGGAGCATTTTGCAAATGTATTGCGGTTTGCCGAAACGATTGTATGCTGACATAAATAAGGTTCATGTAATTACGCTGGTCTGCCCTTTATACCGCTCAAATGGTATGAAATAGCATGTTAAAATATTGTATATATATATATATATATATATATACACATATATATATATATATACATACATATATATACATATATATACACATATATACACATATATATTCATATATATATATACATGTGCATATATACATATATATATATATATATACATATATATATATATATATATAGAGAGAGAGAGATAGAGAAAGAGAGATCTAAGTCAGCAACTGGTTTATTTTAATATAATGTACTAAAGTCATAAAGTGAATTACTACACATTGAATGCAATGCCATTACTGCTATTCCATGTTTTCTTAGTGTTTTATAAATATGTTACCGAAAAGTATACTCGATTTGTTACTCTCTGTGCATGTGTGTCATTTTTTTTCACTAAATAAAAAAACAGTTAAACGTATAATCAACGATAGACATCTGGCTGTAATATCCAAATAAACAAAAAAATGTCATGATATATGCATTCACTTCTAATACATCCATCTATAACGAAAGATGTCCACTAACATTAACGCATTTATAATACCATAATAACCTTATGAGACTGTCTACGTACGTTTGACAACGTAAGTATGGGGAAACGCATTTATATGACATTTACTTCTTTCAGATTGTATGAAGTTTTATAAAGATATGATATGGTAACGTTTATACATATAACACTGTTCATGTGATTACGTTGATTACTGTTACGAAAGTAAATCACATCGATGCAACTAATTCTGAAAATGTTCGTTTACATTCTAAGCTGCATAGAAGTGTTCATAGTGTAAATCCAAAGTAATAAAAGGTGCAACAATCGTTACTAACAATATGGGTCAATATACGTCTCTACAATTAATTACACTGACTTCATCTGAAAATGTCTTGCAATATTAACCTTCCCCTGTAATGACATCAGTTGTAAGTTAAAGTATTTAAAGACATTTTCAGTAGGCAGGACCTTTCTTTTAGCCGTGGTTATAGAGACGTAAAACCGTAATCATATGTTAATCCTATTACTTAAGAAAACAGAATTGAATTATTCTATACTGTTGATATGGATATGTCTCTTATATGTATTTTATCTACAGCTAGTTTCTTCCGATTTGATCTTTTTATATATTTACACAGTATACACTTGGTTACTTCTCTATCTACTGACTGTAGCGTTATATTGAACGTTTCCACCTACCACTCTTTTCATGGTGTCCTTTTGAGCTTTCATTTAGATAGTAGTGTATGACGTTATTATTACTCTTTAGTACTAGTTGTCTTATATACAAGACCTGTCTAAAAATTATCCGACCTTAAGCCCGAAAAAAACTATTTCAAATACCTGACGGGGTGAGGATCTAAGTCCCCTTCAAAGTATGGCACACTTAGCACACTGGAAGTCTTTTTGCAATCGCGTTCAACATAAATCTCTTCTGTAGTCTCAAAACGCGAACTGTTCAGCGGCATCTTCAATTTTCGAAAGAACCAGAAGTCGGAGGGAGGCTTTTTTAGTGAGTAGGGACGTTCGTGAACGACTTGACTTCAATCCTTGGCCAATAATTGTTGGATAAATTCGGATTAATGTGCTGAGGCGTACCAGTTTTTCGACGTCCACATGTCTGATTTTTTTCGACGAACTGAGTCATGGAGACGCCGGAAAACATCTTGATGTGACTTATGGGTCACTGTTTGTTTTTCCGGTGCGTATTCGTGATGCACAATTTCACGGATATCAAAGTAAACAGTCAGCATTACCTTGATTTTGCTTCGCAGCTGTCGCGCTTTTTTTGGCCTTGGAGACTCAGGATGCATCCATGGCGACGACTTTATTTTTTATGTGTCGTACAAATACAGCCATGACTCATCTCCAGTTATCACGCTGTACAGAAACCCAGGATCAAGGTTACCGGTTTTCAGAAGGTTCTTTGCAACTTGAAAACGGAGGTGTTTTGTTCCTGCGACGACAATTTGGCACACGTTTCGCAGCCACGTTGTGCATTTTCAAATTATCACACAAAATTACATATGCGGAGTCTTTACTCCGACCGTCTTGGGCGATCTCGCACGGTTGAACGACGATGTTGGATCAACAAATCGCGCACCCTTTCAATAACAGTTGCACTCCGAGCAATTTAGGGGCTGGCAGAACGCTGGCCACTCTTCGCTGATGTGCGGTCAATTTTAATCGGTTGAACAACTCTTTAATTTATGTTACCCCCATCGCATGTCTTCCAAACACCTGCTGAATCTTACGATTTGTTTTGCTTTGAGAATCACTAAGTGTTAGACAAAAGTTGATGTAGTATCTTAGCTCAACACGTTTAGTCATCTTGAGAGAATTGGTAATCCGACAAACACATTGGCTAGCACACCACTCAGCAACCGATAGACAACCGCTAACGTGCAAGAGGGTTGTCATAAAATCCACACATGCGCATGTACGTGTAGAGTGGCACCGCCCTATCGTCTCTATATCGCACGGTAACAATTAAGGTCGGATACGTGTTATACAGGCCTCGTATTAACTTGATCGGCATCTGTGTGTGTCTGTTTCACTTTTGCAACATTGTTTCTTTACATTTGAATATATTTTGTTTTCGACAATAACACAAGTTGATGTGTATTTATTTTCGTTTTGAATTCGACGTTTGATTCTCTAAAAATGGCGATACACTTCTCTCTTAAAAAACAAATTAGGTTTAAATTAATAACTGTATTTAATTAGTATTTTGATAATATTGTTATATTTTGTGTGTAATTATAATTTTATTTATAAAACAACACAACATTAAATTATTCTAAGTTAATTACGGCAATAGAATGTATAATATTCGATTTGTTTATTTGTATAACTCTTCAACGTATATTTGAAAAGACAACATAGAGTCAATACAAGTTTAGAATTAACGGGCATTTTTATAGCTACATCTTAATTTGGTAAACAATTAAATACGATACAAGCAGCTTGACTGAAGAGGTAGCTCCCACAGCCGAAAATGTGTAGAATCTTGAGTGTAGTATGTTAAATAAAATAAATTATATTATTTATATCAGTAATACTTATGTTATACTTTTACTGATTTATTTTTGTCTTAAATAGAAGATATCATGAAAAACATTTAGAAGTGTTATTTCTAGTGAATCGTATAAATGTGCATCGTATACATGTGTAGTATACATGACAACATCATCTCTGAAAAAAAAATTATATAATCATCGATCAATCTGTTGATGTTATTTAACGTCTTATTGAAACAATATGTAGGCAAAGTTTAATATGTAATGTTAATATATGTATGGCCAATCGTTATCTAAATCAGTGCAAGTATTGCAAAAGCCTTTTCGTATATCAAAACAAGGTCGATCATTCCCAAATGTATTGGCATAAAAACGTAACTCCCTTTTTAAGTATTAAAAAGGTTATAGTGAAAAGGTTTATGATCGGAAAATTTGAAGTTCTGTAGTAATCTGGATAAATATGTTTTCTTAAATAACACAATTGTAAGACTGCACGTGATCATTTTATTGGAAACGTTAATTGATATTTAGAGCTCCTCAAACATGTATTTACACTTAATAACATAAGTATATTTTATATGCAACTGCAATCATGTAAACCAGCCTGTTACATTGGGCTTACTATCTTTTTTTACCAATCAATAGTCATGTAACTTACACTTATTGATTATTATAGTTCGGGCAGACGAACACTCGAGGCCAACGCTTCCCACGAAATCATAATACAAACGTCGAAATAACACAAAAGTGTTTCGGAAGCGCCGGTCAAGGTTCGCTTCATAATATCGATTTACAGTTCTTACTATCTTTCACAGATGCATGAATACTTGTGAGTTCATAACTACGTCTCAACATTTTTCATTTTCATAATGGTTCTAACTGTTTTCTCGTAATTATGTAAATGCATATAACCTTTATATTTTACTCTGTCCATTCTTTAACTTAAATCATACACTTTTCTCTTTAAACAATTTCTTTTAAACACTGTTATTTTAAAACAACTTATATTAAACACTTTTCTCGTTAAGCAACTAATATTAAACACTGTACCTTTTAAACATATTTTTCTTCTTTAAAACATATTTCCTTTTCAGACATTTGGTACCCTTTTTTTTAATCGTCACATATGTTCTTTTAACTCTATCAAATTAGGACCCGAAAATGTTCAATTGTACATACCATTTACCTTTTTATATTTTCTTCGTCTACTGGTTGTGATAGCTATCTGTGCCGTAGATGTAGATGTTGTTGCGTCACTGGCCGTGATCGATTCTGATTGCTTTGGTTCCATGGACAAACTTTGTTCTCATGCAGGACACATACTTCGGAGACAGTTTTTTTTTCAGAGAGATTCGATTCTTTTATTCATCTGTCTTGGTTGTGGGGAGATTTTCATCAATTTTTCTCTTCCATTCGTCTCATTCATACTTTTCGTTGTGGGGTGCAACGGATGCATTAGGATATATGTCGGAGCTCATTCGAGGGCTAGACCATAAGGCGAACAGCTACATCGTCGGTGTTATCGCTCTCACTTACAAAGCGTGTTCTGTTAAAAAACATACACAAGCTTTCGAGAAAAAGTGACGCAACACCCACTTGCCTCACGTCGGCCAATCAGATACGACATTCAACAATCGTTTTATATATGACCTTCTCTGACCCGAGATTCCCTGTGTCTGTGCCGAATTTGTCACTTTATTATGGTTTGACAAACATGATTCAACAACAGCAATTCACTCCAGTGCATGTCAGTTCAACCCGCACTTATTGTCTCAACTAATCTCATCCATAATTCATACTAGAACACTTAATCGTTTACAAAAATATGTGGGCCCATCTATGATATAAACACCCTAAGTACTACCTGTGGTTATATCACAGTTAGTGTCCTGTCCCAAAACTAATAATTTCTGACCGCAATTATTATCCACAGAGACAAGTCGAATGTATAGTCACCTTGTCGAACAAATCGTTATTGAACATTTTAACCCGTCGATCTATTGTGGCTGTATTCTCGTTCCCGTGAAAAAGTTATCACTATGTTTGGTCATTTTCGACTATTCCTTGGCTTATTCATTACTTCATTTTTCCGTCTACCTACGCCATGTCATAACACGTATCGATCATTAATACTTGGTAGGCGGTATCACTTTGATTTTTTTCCATCTTAAATACATATAAAAAAATTATTCTAAGTAATTACTAAATAATTATTGTTATTTTTATTAAATTCTAATTCGACATATATATGGATAGGTAGAGTACATCTAAGCAGTAACAAGTATAATCTCCTTACATATTACAGTGTAGAAACCGTGGTTACACTTTCAAAATTTACGCCATTTTCTTTCGTCATATTTTGTGCTATGGTTTTAATGCATGTAATACATATATATATATATATATATATATATATATATATATATATATATATATATATATTGATACAGAAAATGTATACACCATTAGTACCGTTAGTTTTAAGCTCAGAATAGTGTGTATATCTGTTTAAAATTAGTGTTAGTGTAAGACTATGAAGTTCAACAAAGTTCGAAAAAAGTAGTGGGGTTAAATGTAACAATTGAGATTTAAAATTTGAAAACAAATAAAAATATATCCGTATATATATATATATATATATATATATATATATATATATATATAAACACACGCCATCTAAAAAAAGACAGGTCTGGTAACTAATATAGTGGATTTTAAATGTAAATCTACATGTTTTTCAAAGTGTAATATTTGAAATTGGACATACTCCACAGAATGTTTTTGAGTTTCAAATATGCATGGAAATTATTTTTATTACACGTAAGTTTAAATCCCTTGCTCATATGATTTTGTATATATTCCAAGAGAGACAACATACAACCAAATACCCTACATTTACTCGTCTTATTTGAAATAATCGGCAATAAGATTGCATGATGTAAATTTTTGTGAACAGGTGAAGACTAAGACGGTGGAAATGTTAATGTTTTATTTCATCTCATTTTCACTCATTCAATAATACTCCGCTTTACATCAGAAAGTTGCATTCAATTTGCCATATTAATGATGTATCTATGTTTTCTGAAGCATCTACAATAATAAATATCACTTCGAATATCCCTAAAAGAACTGAACAAAAATTATAAACATGGCTCAGACAAGCATTCTATATTTTCATGAAAGAAAAAATTTAAGAGTGTGAATAGAATGTTCAACATCAGTTTAATTCACACATCGGTATCTATTGTCTTCAATAAAAGAGGCACATTACGTTTAACACATTACTTTTGAACATTTTTTACCTTGGAAAACCTTCGTGGATAATATAACACCACATACTATATTGCATTAGTTTACTCCTGACAGTATTGTAAACTGTTGCATCCATGTGTCAATTACAGTTAATCATTATTGTAACCTATGCATATATTACGATGCATTATTACTATATATATATATATATATATATATATATATATATATATATATATATATATATATATATGATTTATGATATCTATAAAACGGTGATCTAAGGAGTTATCTAATCATAGTGTATGCACGTGTCGTATTTAATGTTGATACCAATTCTTTAATTCAAACCTATCTTAACAATTTAGTTTTCGATCTGATATATACTCAAATTTGGATAATAATTTATAAAAATAGCTTACTTTTCGGACTGTAAGGGTTAATGTCGTTTAAAATATATACTTTAAGTAAGCCTAATCAGAAAACATATTGCCTATATATGGATTTTATAACTTGATACTTTTAATACCGTCAGCATCAATACGTTCCGCATAAGTCAAAAGTGGTGGATTGGATGAATTCACCAGTGTTCGCACTTATATTCTTATATATTATAGATTAATGTCAATGAATTTAATTTAAATATAAAAATATCAGTTTAATGGCTTACTCCTGATTCATAGCTAATGATTATTAGGTGCATTTATTCTAGGCGACGTTTTTCAGCTTTGCTATTTGTTTCTCGTGTTCCCCAACGATTTGTAATACTTTCACCAGACACTATATAAAATCACCTGCTATATGTTGTTTAACAATACCCATTCATATTCATTCACATACAAATAAATACTAATTTTTCTGTATAGAAGATGAATCGCTTAGTTCATCTAAATTTAAGCAAAACGTATATAGATTCATATTTCGAAAACCAGTTTTTAGTATATAAATATTATTTTAACTTCACATTATCTTTGGAAAAACAAATGAAAATGTAAGGCTAAATACACTAATTATCAATACCTTACTGAAAACTTACATCACCTACTCGAACATAATTTTTGACGACTTCAAAATAAATAGGTAAATTATCTGAACGATTTTTAGCATTACAGTTGTAGAGGGTATGAAGTATAAACTCATATTAGTCTTTTTACACGGCCAATTTCAAACTCTTATGTGCTAATATGTAAAGACCATCTATGATTAGACCGACTAAAGGTTATATTGTATTAATATAGATCAAAAAGGAAGGAAACTATCACTAGCTTCATTTTAGTTGACCGTAATATTAAGCAGACCATCGCAGCTCAGCTTATTAATGTTGCGAACTTGAAAAATAGTATAGCATTATTATCGATACGTGTAAATGGAATTATTAACGCATCGGATTCAGTTTGTAAATATTATCATTGTGAGCCTACAAATAAATAATAAAAAAACATATGCATAATTACTTATTCAACAATAGTGTTTACTACGTATATACATGCATTCCAAACACTTTCGTTTACAATCAGTATCATCTCTTTTAAAATTAACCTGAAATGTTTATAGGTTTAACAAGCCTTCTTTGCAAATCCGTGGGGAATATGGCACCAAACAAAGGCAGTAATATTACGATTAGCCGAGAGCTCTTGAATGTGATACGCTAGTAAGGTAACTGCATTTGATCATTTCCTGTGAGAATACAAAAAGAAAATTCATCTGAAGGTAGAAAAACTAATCACTGAAATATTTGCATTGTCTTTCCAAAGTTTTGATTTTTATTATTTGTTTCAAGTGCTTTTTAATATAATTATGGATTTTCGTTTTCACGTAAAAAATAGGTGTTATGCCGCTGAGGTATAACATTGAAAATTGAATTTACTTGAGTTCCTGTTTAAAATGTGGAACACGATAATCAGATTACAAAAGGATCTGCTTGAAAATTGCTTCCGTGAATCACGTAATATTTATAATTCGATTGCCAATTCTACCATGATGCAGCGATGAGTTGTAACTAAATTCCTGTATAATATAAAATGTTGATATTAAAATGTTGTTCACACTTGTGAAATAAAGCATTAGTATACACGGTGATGGAGAATACTTTTACAATTTTAGGGAATGAGAAGAAAAAACAAGGTACAGTTGTCAACAAATGGTATATTCTAAAGTTAAAACTACATCTTTTTGAGTGTATTCATCAAAATACAATTCCATAGGGAAACTGCACAGAGCATAACCCACAGTGTTCAGGCCGGATTTGAAACTGAATAACACTGTTTCCACAGTGTCTTTCGAAGAACGATTAACCACTATTTTGATCTTAACAATTTACTTATAGTCTGGGATGCCGGTGAAACCGGTTGGTGTCTCTCGAATTTACATTTTGACTTAATAATGTTAATGGTGCTGCAATCGAGTATACACGTAGTAACTTGTAAGTAGTGTTTAAATACTGGAATATCTCACACAGTTTCTTTTGCTCTTTCGTAGGTGTAAAAAATAGCTAAGTACTGGTGAAAAAGTTGGATCTTTTCAGAGACACGTTTTCAACAAACCTTTTGACAACAAGAGTCAGTTCTTTAAATATACATTTTTAGATTTTTGAGCACGTGCTTTAGTATTTTGTAGAAATAGAAATAATTTGTATCCCTGATATGCAGATTGTTGGCTAGCAATATTACTCGATTATTGATTATTTAACTGGTCTTGTGAAGAACACAGACTTCTCTGCTTCTGTAGGTTTGACATTGTTGAGGAATTATATGCATTTGGTAGCGCGGTGATCTAGGGCATTAGATTTGAGGAATTGGTCATTTAGACTTTGCTATAAGAAGTAACGATGGTCATCTTACAATGCTGTCTACATAGTAGTTCATACGACTACCTTTTCTCTCTCCCAAAGCGCGGAGTGTCGTGTGTGGATCTGGCTCTACTTTTCTAGATATTATGTAAGACATTCTTTGTGCGGACTTAGAACAAAAGTGTATTCTGCTTCCAACTGGTACCGGCTGCTACTAAGTATTCCTAGCTCACATAACGCGCCAGATCTTATAATTTACGATCCTGGCAGTCAGTTATGATTTCCGATCTTTTGAATCTAGCTTTGCAAAATCGCATTACACTGATAGTTATCAGGTGAATGTTTCTAATCAGGCGTGTAATATGATCAATGTGGTATTTTGAAAATGTGTATTCTAATGAGTTCATTTATTTTTGCGAGCTATCATTTATAAGCTTACCTAACCCTACAAGAAAGATTGTGTTATTCAATGTTGTAAGTGCCTCACAAGTAAGTTTAAGCATATGTTATACATTTTAAGAATTCGTACATAGTGGATCTCTTTGGCAACATCAAAAGTCGATTGTGCTATAGGTTATTGTCATGGATTTATCGGAAATTACGTGATGGTTTCGGTCATCGTTTCATACAAACCAATACATTCTATGCAACACATATATGTTCTGGGTGTGCGTTTTCAGGAAATACCGTCTCTATCAGTATTGGAGTTCATATTTGAATTGTAAACTTTTATATTGGTATATATTTATATATATATATATATATTTATTTAAATGTAAAATTAATTAAATATAATTGAATTATCGTTTAATAATAATCCATCGTGATGATATAAATCTATTATATTACATATATTATATGTTATATTATAAATAATATATATATATGTATATATATATATATATACATATATATATATACTTGAAAACCTGGTCATCAGCCTATCTCAGATCAATGTCATCAAAAACAACGACACCTCCAAAGCACGTAGGTCTGATCTAATACTGGTTATAGTGATAATTAAATGTTCTGAAGAACTGGCCCCTGTCCTCTCCAAACTCTACAACAAATGTTTTGCTGAATCTTGCTTCCCTGATCGCTGGAAAATATCTTCTTTGATAACAGTGTTAAGAATTCTGAGGATAGAACAGAACCTCAGAAATATCGCCCAATCAGCCTACTCCCGATATTTGCTAAAATCTAGAGATATTCCGGCATCTAGTTTATTCTGAACTTTTTTTCTGACCGCCAGTATGGATTAAGACAAGCATGATCTACTGCGGACATCTTAACGGTCAATTCCGAACGCATATATCATACACTGGGTAAAGAAGGTGAAGCAAGGCCAGTGGCGGTTGATATATCTAAGGCTTTTGACAAGGTATGGTATAAGCGGCCCCTCCGATAAAAACCCACATATAGTATTACGTGACGAATATTTAATATAATTAAAACCATTCCCAATAAAAAAAAGATCCAGGGTGTCTCTGATTGCCCTTCATTATAGATAATGTACATAAATGCAGGTGTAGCCCAGGGATGCATCCTAAGAGCTTTGCTATTCCTGATGTTCATAAACTTCCCTGATGACATCGAGCTTCAGATAAGTATATTTGCTGACGACCGCTCGCTGTGATCTCGTCATGTTGGCAAAACGGATGCGTACATATCAGAGGCAATTGCTGAATCCTAAGAAAGTGACCCCCAGGCTGTAGTTGATTGGGTTCATAAATGTGTTTTTAAAACTTTTAATGTCGCAAAGACAAAACTTATTTCCTTCAACAACTACAAGAAACCTATTCAACCAGCGATTGCCATGACAAATAACACCCTACCTGAGAGTTCAACATTCAAACTAATCGGCCTAACATTCACAGGTAACACGAATTGGAACACATACATTGAAGGCATTGCCAAGGCTGCTGAAAAAAACGTGGGGCTCTCTTCCGTGCTAGTAAACTATTCACACCTGACGTTATCTTGTATCCTTACAAAGCCACCATCCGCCAATTTATAGAATATTGTTGTCATATCTGGTTTGGTGCATAATCCACTTGTCTCTCTAGCTTAGACAAGGTAAGAAAAAAGTAAAGCCAACCAAATATGTCCATCACTATCCATTAAGTTCCAGCCCCTGTACCATCGCCGCAATTTTGCATCATTGTGCTTGTTTTACAAATACTTCCATGGAGTGTCCTCCGATAAACTAGTTGCTCTAGTGCACTCTCGACGCAAGCACACTAGAACTACCCGACACTCAGCTAGGTCCAATCCATTCACTGTGGAGGTTCCAATTGGCCGAAAAGCCATTTACTCGAGCAGCTTTTCCCATCGTGATTACGGCCTTTAGAACTCCCTCCTGCTCACTGTTTCCCCGACGATACTGACATGTTGAGGTTAAAAACAAATTTAAACCGACATATCGCTACACAGCTCCCAAATTAGGATGCCACCTTAAACCTACTTCCCATTTCTCAGTTGCCCCTTACGTCTAGAGTGGCGCCCTGCTTGCTTTCTGATGAAATATTTTCCAAAGATAAATAATACATAATTGTTTACGAATAATATTTTCAAATCCACTCATATACACATGTGACTCATGCTAAACCTGCTATATTCAGCATGTGAGAGAAACAATTCACTGGTTTCATATGTGATGTTATGCAATTTAGGTTGTCATTTTTGTAAATGTAGATAGCTTCTTTCATTTAAATTTTTTTTTAAATGGTTTCGGAATGTATTCTTTTAGTGTTATTAACTAGAATTTGTCTGAAATCAGATGAAAGCCAGTTATGTTTTTGTAGATGTGTGTAAATGTAGTAAGAGTGTAAAAGATGCATGGTGAAGGGCGTGAAAGGGTAATGATTGTAAAACCAATGTAGCTACATGAAAAAATAACAACGTAAAATTAATAACATAAGATATACAATCAGTGGTCACATTTAAAAATGCTTAACGGGATCCAATTGTGCTATGTGATGATATCCAGCGTTGTTTTATTCGAATCGCCAACGACTTCTGGGAACAATGCGAAAACGTTCTCTGCGCTTTTCTCCTAAATAATGTCTTCTTTATCTAGCTGTTATGTTAATTTGCTACTGACACCTGTCGATTATTAAACGAAAAATTAAAAACGTTCGTGACACCTGTAAAAACTATGAAATATTTAGAATTATTTTTATTTTAATACATAAATACCATAAGAAAAATGTGAAAAAATATAAACTGTATAATTAAACAGACCTATTATGTTATTTATTTCAATGTTTGCATATATATATATATATATATATATATATATATATATATATATATATATATATACATATATATATATATATATATATGCGAAGACAAGGATGGAAAAAATATATATATACATGTATATACATATATATATATATATATTCGTGTATATAAGTGCATGTATTTATGTATGTATGTGTGTGTAGATATATATATATATATGTGTATAGATATATATATATATATTTGCATATATTTATGTATGTATGTGTATGTAGATATATATATATATAGGTATATATATATTTGTATATATATATGTATATATGTATGCATATTTAAATATATATATATATGTATGTATGTATACAGAACACTATTTTAAATAAAAAACTCCTACTCCACAATGTCCAATATAGTGCATCCAATAATCACATCTAACAACAAACACATTAAATCTTCCCAACAACCAACACCTACCATACACCCCATAAATAACTGCAACTGCGAGACATCTAGAGAATGCCCATAAAACGGCAATTGCATACACATTTACGTTATCTACGCCTGCACTGTTAAACAATTCCCCCAAAACACCATTATGAAAACTAATACCAACATAAACATCCCCCTATAGCTCCCCCGTCTACACCTCCCTGTATACAAAGGACACCCTTAATAACACCTCTCACACTAACCAACAGCCCCCGCTAAATAATAAAAGATTTGAGTTCACCGCTAAAAGTATTTCATCTTCTCTAACTAACAATCCCGACTTAAGTTTTAACCAAAACTTGAACATACAAACCCAAAACATTCCCGATACTATAAATAACACAAATACTATATCAACAACCCCATACAAAAAATATTGGGCAAGTGCCTTCTCCATTAATTCCCGAATCTAAAACAATATCTACTCTTTCAAACACAACAATAACAATGCTACAACCACCTCTCTATCTAATCTAATAAAAAACTTTAACATTACAATCAGTCTCTACTCCCTGCATTGGCCTATATTAAAAAGGTATAACTCCTACACTGCAGGAACGCTTTCTGCCAACTATGTATACTAGTAATATTTATGATAGTTACACCATTATTAAGCTTACATATTATTAACTCTAAAATGAGCACACCTCAAATTGCAGACACAAATGAAAATTTAAATACATAAATGTAATTACTGCCTTTGAGCCCTCTCCTCCCAGCCATACCCCCTTTCTAGCATCAGACAACTTTTTAAATTCTATAATTTGTTACTTTCTAATGTTTGATTCTAAACTTCTCCAACCTTACAAATAACCATCCCAATAACATAACGTATCCTCTACAGTACACTTAATAGCAATATTAACATATGACACTTATTGTAAATTGACAACTAACATTATTTTTCCCACACCCACCGATCCTTAACCGCTCTAACTTCAATACCACTAAACATTATAATTCCTATTTTCTTTTCTTCATTTTTTTCTTTTTTCTTTTATTTGCCAACCTTCGCACACACTCTTGCATTGATTTGTATGCTTTTTTATCTTTATCTCCCTTGTATCCATTTAATCGACTATGTATATGCTTCACTCTATCGACAATATCTTCCTCATAGATTCCATTGCTCTCACCTTGTAACTACGCTCCCTGGTTACCTCTGCAATTGGTCCATATGCTTTCCCTTCAAAGCTATTTCTTACTTAAACGCACTAGCAATGCATTTAAGTTTACATAATTCAACTCAACCCTACCCCATAATACTTACAATAAAAATCAATTGTTACAAGCCGTCTAACATTGTTCCTAACATTGTTTTCAATCCTAATTTTAGTTATACATTACGCTTTTCTCATTTAGAGAAACGTTGATGTGGAATAGTGCATACAACAAAAATAGCTTATAGTAGGTTAGGTTGTAGAAGTTATATAATTCCATGTATGCAAATTGTTGCAGTATGCATACACGTGTTCTTAAGAAACGATTATCACACTCTTATCAAATTGAATCTTTGAAAACACGGTTATATTATCTCATGTACATATGTAATATATATATATATACATACATATATATATATATATATATACATATATACATGTGAATATATATATATATATAATTATATATATGTACATGTATACATATATATACATATGTACATGTATATATATACCTATTTACATGTATACACACATATATGCATATATATAAATGTATATATATATATATATATATATATATATATATATATATATATATATACGGGGTAAAGTACACGAAAAGTCATGAAAATGAAATGTCGTAGTAGACACGATGTCTGAAAAATGACAAACGGAAAATAGGTTGAAGTTTAGGAGAAACACAAAAACAACAGATTTGACCGGTTTCGTTCGGGTCAGCGACCGTCTAAAGAAAAAGTGAAGATTTGGAAATAATTTTATTTTGAATGCACACACATGGGAGAAGGAAAAGATGGTCTGATTCGACCATATGAGAATACTTTTAGTGACATTGAAATATGATAAGTGGGTGACACATTCATCTTATTTCTTATTTTCTTTTTATATTTTCTTTTTTTTTCTTTTTCTCCTCACTTTCACACCTACTGAGCTAGTATAAGGGAGGCGGAAGGTGGGGGTGGTAAAGAAGATAAGAGGGAAGAAGACAGAGGTACTAGCTCGGATAAAACCACATGGGAGTGGGCATGAAATTGATACACCGAACGCGGGCACCCAAATATTAATCGAAAAATATCAGAGATAGGTTTTCTAATTTGTCTCATATGACGTTTTATAAAGCAATACAAATCTTAAATTCACAGTCTGGAAAAATCTGCTTTACAGTCACACTAATGTAAATGATATCTTATTATGAGAAAACATTCTTGTAAAGTGTAATCTGATACGAAATACATGTAAGAAAATCCTTAATAGGTTTAAGTTTAAGATAGATGTATTAAAATGATCACATTAGCTATGAGACTTGCTATTATCTCAACAATATATATATATATATATATATATATATATATAATCAGGGTCGAAATGGTGTAATATATTGCATTGTTTTAGTGCGATTCTTTCTAAGTGCATTCTTAGGGCATAAGATCCGAGCCTGTTGTTTATGTTCGATGGTGATGAAATAAGTATAGTCGCGCTTTCAATGCATTTACGGCGTGAGAGGGAGAATGCAGTCTGAAAAGTTTTGATTGGGGGTGAAAGTGTTCCTGTGTATCACTAGAGCGTTAGTGGAAATGTCGTGTGTGAGGTCCCGCTTGTGTTCGTATATGGAGAGTTTAAGTGGGTGAACGTTTCCCCAATATAAAACATCGGATATGCGGCACATTTTATTTTGTAAATGCCGGCAGAGGGAGAAGTGACTTGGGCGGGAGCGGGGTTTGGTGGTATGTAGAACTGTAATTGTTTTAGAGGTGGAGGTTACTATATTTGGATCGGGTTTGAGTTGTTTCTGTAAGGAGATAGATATGGGGTTATTGGGGAGAACTATGTAAGATATATTTTCTTCCCTTGTGTCAGTGTTATTTGTGTTTGTTATTTTGTGAAGATATATTTTTGTTTAGTCATTTTTTTATGTGGTGTTTAACAAAAAGCCGTCAACATCCACAAAAAGAACAACATTAATGAGTAGGTGCCTTTTGAACGAGTCAACGTGTGTGAGGTCGACGATTCATTTCGAAGTATGACGTCGTAGAAAGACGACTCGATACACTTTTAAATGAGTCAGGGCCACACACCCAAAGGAAGAAGGCGCCCGGAGTGCAAAGTCAGCAATTAAAACGGCGGTGTTTAACGAAGGAAGAAGGGGCGCTTATGTAGCAGAGATCGAGTTGTGAGGGGGGATGTAGAGAAACACTTGTCGTTGGTCAGCCCCAAAGAAAGGTTTCCCTACCACGGCCGAATTGCCCTAAACAACTGGCGTGGGGATCACAAGCATTCCCTAGATTGAAGGACCGGAATGCTACATCACGTATTGTCGTGTTTCCCTCAATGTTGCAAGGTAAATCACTCTGGCGGAAATAGTTAAATTAAGCTACGTCGGGTAGCGTCTAAAATCAACCACCGTCAAGGTAAACTAAGGGGTTTAGTCCCAAGATCAGACTAATAACAACAATGTAAAATTACTTTTTGCTAACAAAGGCATATTTAATTATATATCTGTATACCAAACTTACAGCAGCTAGTGGTGAAGAATAAAGACGCAGAGTTTCTCGAGCACGCCTTTGTCTCTATAGAGTTCGTCTTCAATATCGCCCTAGAATTAGCCGAGATATATACCGATATATTCAATGATGAAATTCACATCATTAAAAAATATTAGTGATCAGTTTTAATCAACAGCGATGACCAATGGATTAACACGAATATGACAAACTCCTTTGATGTTACCATGGGTGCCCTTGACTCTGCGAAGGCATCTGATCTTGTGTGGGTATTCATTTTATATACACTCACAAATATATTCGATAATACGGATATCGGCCTTTATTGAGATGATTGATTAGCGATAATAAGAGACTCCAACAAAGTCAAGGGAGAAAACTTCAAAAAATCATACATATGGAAATGAAACAACTAGGCCTAAAAGTAGAAGTAATAGCTAACATAAAAACAACGAACTTTCTAGACGTCACATTAAACTTAAGTAAAAACACTGACAAGCATACCTAAAAGATAACGCCAACCCAATATATATACACCTAAAGTATAATCCCACTCCATTAATCATAAAACATATCCCGAATTCGATCGAAAGTAGGCTTATCAACAATTCTAGCAACGAAAGCGTTATTTAAAAATCAATCATCATTTACAATACAGCTCTTAAAAATAGTGGTTACCATAATACCGAAATTAAATATAAAACACAGGACACTAATAATTACAACAAAATTAAAAATAAAAACAAAAGAAAAAGTAAAAATAATTTACTATACCCCTCCCTATAACCAGACCCTTAAAACTAAACTAGGCAAAAAATTCCTAAATCTGATTGAAAAACACTTTCCCGTAACCAAACCTCTACATAAAATATTCAATAAAAATAATCTAAAACTATCCTACAGCTGCTGTGTAAACCTAGAAATGAGAATCAAGGGACATAACAACAAAATAGTAAAAGACAACAACAGGGAAGAAAAAAAAAAACAAAGTAGAAAATATAACAAAAATAACACTACGAAGAACAAAAATATAAACAATACTAATAGAAATAAACAAACCACTAATGATAACATCCCGAATAGAAACGAAACTGTTAGCAATGAAGAGAAAAGATGTAACTGCATTAATCGTAAACTTTGTCCACTACAAAATAAATGCCTAACTAAAAGTGTTATATACCAAGCAACGATATTTGCCAACGAAAGACTTAATAACAAGAAATACTACGTGGGTATGACCTCCCTAGACTTTAAGACCAGATACTATGACTACAAAAGGACATTTAAAAACAAAGAACGTCGAACAAAAACAGCATTAGCCAACCATTATTGGGAGCTCAAAGAAAAGGGACAGTCACCAATAATTGAATGGAAAACAGTAAGACAGGCCAGTACATGTAGAAACTTAGACGACCCGTGTAGATTATGCCTGAATGAAAAATATGAAATCCTAAATTTTAAAGATCCCCGAAACATATTAAACTCAAGAAAACAGCTGTTTGACATTTAGCAAACAGCTGTTTACACAGAAATAAATTTACCTTCGGAGGATATATCATGAATATAAAAAAAAATAAATAAAAATGAATAAATAAATAAAAAACTGAACAAGTTCAAATTTAAAACCTAAAATAGAAATAGAAGAAACGACGTGTTAAAATAAATTCGCCCATTGTATTGACAAAACAAAGGAAACAGGATATAGGAAAATCCATTGGTAACAAAAAGATAGGATAGGCATAGGAGCGTCACCAACAAAGCCTTTGTTCGCAGGAAGCCCAACGAGTGGCTGAGAGAACAACAACAAAGAATCTTATTGGTAAACTAGCAAGCTATGTAGATAAAACCAACTGACAAAAATAACTCCATGCATTTAGCCTGACGATCCCCCCGGGGATGAAACACGGGAGCCTCTGTGTAGCTTGATTGCCATATATATTTTCATTGCTTACTATATATATATATATATATATATATATATATATATATATATATATATATATATAGTAAATGCTTTTATTCAAACGTGTACACCATCTGCTACACTGGCATGTTGATGTTATCGATCTACAGCTCTCAAGAACTGACGTCTCATCAGGCAGAGAATTATTTTTTGATCCAACTTGGTTGCTGAATTTAAGGGAGAAACACATTCACAATACAGCTCTATATTTTTTTTATTTAGCACTCTTTTATAAACCCTGTTTCATTCCCTTTGGAGTTCTAACCTGTGGATTTTTACCTTACCTGGATTACTATATATACACACACATATATATATATATATATATATATATATATATATATATATATATATATATATATATATATATATATAGTCTCACAAGTTTTTCAACCAGGAAAACTATATGAGAAAAAACACGTTAGCGTTAAGTCCTTCGGTTGACATTTTATTTTCTTGTAAGTCAATTCACTTTTTTCAGTCACTATATTAGTCTGCTTCCAGGTATTTAAGCTAGTGTTAACAATATTTAAGAGATCATAACCTGTTTACAATGAAAAACTGCAATGTAATTTGGCAATATCAAATTGTTAAAAATATTGTAAGAAATGCTGACAGTTCATCCATTTGTTTATCGGGCGTATGGTTCTATTTATATTTCAAATACGTTCATTTTGGTTGCTAACGCGTAAGTTCTAAATTGTTGTTTTTTTTGTATATGAGTGCCTATGTCCGAACGTTAGTTTCAATTATACACTGGAGTTGAATTACTAGTTTAACATCAAGGCGTGTATGTTTTACGGGCCGTATGCACTGCATAAAGGATAATGTACGTAGTTTTATAAAATACAAGTGGTTAACTCCCACCTTGATAGAATGGTCGGGGCATGCGCAGAAGAGTATAACTCATAGAGTAGCTTCTCATGTTCAATAATTAATTATAACATTGATCGAACGTCTTTAGACACTCCATTTTTGAAATAAGCGCAACCATTATCGGTATCTCGGAGGTCTCGCGTAGAGTAGATTGTAAACGAAGGAATGAGAACGGACAAAGTTTCGATTCAATCTCTATAAGATCACCGACGGGATTCGTAATTTCCTTCGAGATCTAAATCTAATTTACTGAAGTGGCATTTGCAGAAAAGGTAGGCTTAAGATACACTCCAGCGAATAAATGTACTCGCATTCAATGAAAGATCTAGCTAGATAATTGTTTCGGAAATCTATCCTTCTAAAAGGACGTCAACTACAGCTGCATGTACGCATACAAACGTGGGTTTAAACATGCTCCTAATTTATATACAGATAAAAGCGAGCATAACTGTTACTTTATTAGTGTATATCTCTCCCAAGAAAAGCTAACCTATTTTTGTAATGTAGTTTAAATCTTAATGAACATTGATCTGTTGAAGTATGTTTCTGCTTTTATTAATTCATTCATTTTTTTCTAGTTTGTCCTTTAATTTTATGTTTTCCTGTAGTAAAGACAGTACGCATAAAAACAAAACACACAGTTAATCATACGATTCTATTCGATGTTTCTCTGTCTATGCCTTTGTTTAACCTTGCTTGCTTGTTCTTGTTGGCTTCATTTTTGAGTATGTATTAACTTCAGTATGTACATCTACCAGTATTGTTCTGATATTTATATAAGGACTTTTACATTTCTTTTTACATATATATATATTTTTACACTTAAAATGTTTCAATTCATATTAAAATTTCAGAACTAAGTGTTGAAATGAGATAACATACAAAACAGATCCTTAAACGAGATGTATTTTTTGTTAAACTATACATTTGCCGTAAATTCGTATTAAAAATGAAATGAAAAAAAATACTTAAATATGATTTAAATGCTGAAACTAAAAACCAAACCTAGGATTCCCTCTTTTATATTTGTAATTAAATAGCAATTTAGATTAAAAATATATCAGCCTGAGCAATAAAATATTAATTTGCCGTATATTCGTATTTAAAATGAAATGAAAAAAATACTTAAATATGATTTAAATGCTGAAACTAAAAACCAAACCTAGGATTAAATCTTTTATATTTGTAATTAAATAGCAATTTAGATTTAAAAATATATCAGCCTGAGCAATAAAATATTAATTAAAATTAAAATAAACAACATTCAACTATCAATAATAGCAATACTATTAGCCATGTAGCAGGTGTTTGCGGAATGCTTGTTTTAAAACTTCATATTTATCGTGAACCCTCTTGTTTCCCATGGTGGCGTGACATGAAAGCGAAACACAATAAAAACCTTTTTTTGTTTATGGGGCTATATGTGTCTTAATAATTCATTAACATAACATACCTCTTTTAAACATGGGTGCATATGAGGTGATTACCGGAAAAGTGTTTGAATAGGTATATATATATATATATATATACATATATATATATATATATATATATATATATATATATATACATATATATATATATATATATATATATATATATATATATATATATTACTATTTCATGTATCTACATAACATTTTATATGGATATATTTTGTATGTATACATTTTCAGAATTTACTTCATCAGTGATCGATACGTACGTGAAACTAGGTAGTATATACATATATACATATATATATATATATATATATATATATATATATATATATATGTATATAAGTATACATTTTTAGTTATACAAACATTAGTGGTTACATATGTGCATACATGTTTCGGTTGCACTTTTCCCAGAAGGTCAACCTCATCAGACCAAGAATTTTCGAGAAATGGATGGATTTGAAGAATTTTCTCTCCTAAATGACTTTTTGGGGGATTACGTATTTTTCTATTTCTTATGAATTAGTATCGGATTACCTATTCCACTTGCTGACCTTTTTTGCTAGTGGTTGTGCCTTTTATTACCCTTTATGGCGTCTCCATCACCTTTTACTGTCCTTATTTCCTTGCTCCCTACTTTCAGGCCTGCCCAGTTTTACAAACTCACTCCAGTATAAATATCGTATCTATATATCAAGAATCACACATATATAAACAAACTTTAATAGATTCCCAAATACACATAAATAAACAAACAGATAAATAAACAGACATTGATATACATACACATCTAAACACGGACACAACCACAGATCCACTATCAATCAAGCATATATTCAAAACACATACGTGCTTATGAATATATTCTAGATGTATATTCAATACAAAAATAAATATATTCTAGATATATATTAAATACACAAATCTATACGTCTAAACAGACACACACATATACAGCTCTATGCACCTACACCCGCATAACTATACACACACACACATATATACGCACATATATACAAATACATATATATATACACGCACCCACACATATACATGCACATATATACAGACACATATATATATACATATATATAGATATACATATATATATATATACATACACATACATACCCTATACATGAGCATATTCGTAACATAGATATACACGCATACACACACATACACTTTTAGTATAAATTGTTTCTAAAAATAGTTCCTAAAAAACGTACATATTTTCACGTACATACATACACACACACTGATATATATATATATATATATATATATACAAATATATACACATACACATGTATATATATACATACATATACACCCATACACATATACCCATACATACACACGCATACACAAACATATACACAGGCGCCAACAGTTCACACCTATACATATATACGAATACAAATCCATACATGCACACCTATACTTATACAAAGTACACACAAATTAATATATACAAGCACATACCTAGAATATACATAAAAGAACTAGACTATGCACATATAAACAACCGACAACTGTATACGGGTATATTCATAGTCAGATATACACACCACACACACACAACGTACACTTACACAAACATACACACGTACAAGTCCACATACATGCATATATATACACACACATTCACATACACACACATATATATATATATGTATACACACACACAAATACATACACATATATAAAGTACACCCAGACACATAAATATGTGCATTCATCAACGTATACGTACACAAGAAATGAATATCAACATCGAAATAAAAATAAAATGACATGAAAATACATCTTTTGCTGCAATATAAAATATCAGTCGAAATACCTATACCCATGCATACATATATATTTCAGTCCAATTATACATGCCCAAGTATGCACACATATACACACACTTATGCTCACCAATATATATATACATACATACCTAAACCATAGTATTCCAAATGTATATATCCCATTACAGATACAAGTATACTGTTATACTCGTATAACATAAATATATAATGACATTATATATACGTACACAGACCACGTATACACATATGTGCATGTGCATACAAATACTCACATGCATGCAATCAAAATAGATTAAAATGTATACAAACATCCATATTTTAGCAATCAAACCCATTCATTATTGCTTCAATCTATCTCAGTTCAAATTACTTGCATTTATACCGGCTATTGGTTTAAAATAAAGATACAGCGTATGCAATTACAGTTAATTCTGCACATGCCTACGCACATACATACATACATATACACATACACACATGTATGCATACACACACATACATACACACATGCAATGTGTGTGCGCTGAGAACATTATTATAGGTTGATGTGTAGCCTTTGTTCGATATTCCAGATTGTATAAGTTCAAAATTATAAAGACATCATCATAATTATAAAATAACAATAAAAAACAGAATCAGATATAAACAAAACCAAAATTAATTAAAAAAACAGACTAAGGAATAAAAAAAAATAAAAATCTAAAAAAATTTAAATAAAAACATAAAAAATTTTTTTTTTTTTAAATTTAAAAAAATAAAAAATAAATAAATAAATTTTTAAAAAGAAGTAAAAATAAAAAAAATTAATAAAATAAAAAATAAAAAATAAAACAAAAAAAAATAAAAAAATAAAAATAAAATATATAAATAGATAAAAATTCAAAGAAAAATAAAAATAAAAATAAAATTAGAACTACAAATTGTATATGTGTTCCGCTAACAACGAAGTTACAGTAAGTAGAGTTGTTTATGATCTAAAATCTGCTTAGTGTGTGCTCCTTTAAATGTTTGCAGTTTAAACTCTTTTCGTTTCTAACGTTGAGTAATTTTTCCCTATCTTTGAATTTAACAATTTCAATTTTCTCACCCAGGCATAATACACAGTGTGAGGTGAGTGATCTACATGTGTTTGGTTTCCTTATTATACTCCATCTATTTTTTGGGTTCTTTTTGTCATCAATCAATTTCCAGAAGTATCGGGACAGCGACGTGTTACTGTATTTTTTTATTTCTAAAGGATAATTTATGCGTCTAATACCTATCCTTAAAACTTCTTGACGTGCTTTCTATATAGAACTTATGTCGTTCGGATTTTCAGTAGTGTAGATTTCCGCACAGTATATTACTGATCCGGTGACGCAATTTTTTTGCAAGGGACATTCATCCTGTTTAGAACTGCAATCTGATGGTTTATCCTCAGAGAAATATGTATGTGATTTTATAGAAGATGTTCCTATGTGTTTGCAATTTACTCATATTAGTTATAGAGTGTCTAGTAGCAAGTCCTACTAAAATAGATATTATATATGCCTTCCTCTTGTACTTTTGTTTAGCCGTGTATATATATATATATATATATATATATATATATATATATATATATATATATATTTATATATATATATATATATATATATATATTTGTTTGCTTGCTTGTTTTAAACACATATCATCCTTCCCAATCAATCCAACACCAAATCACGCTTGATGTATATGTATTTAGACAATTATATTTGTCATAGATCAACAGCTCTCAAAAAGCTCATTATTGCCTCTACTTCATTTTTTAAAACAGTTATTTACTCGTACCTGCTTTTAGAACGTTTCTCTTATAGGGGCCATATCAATACATTCAGTAAATATATGCTTGAGTGTGAACGCAGTCTGGCATGCATACCACATTGGTTGCTGTTCGTCGTCAAGTGAGTAGGAATGCGTAATCCTTGTGTGACCTATGCGAAGTCCGGAAAACATACCTCCTTGTTTCGGCTTTTTCGTGAGCTTTTTTTTCAATTCACTTATTGTAGTTTCGATTGCTAGGAGTATGTTATGTGTATTGCTACTCCAACGTTGTTGTCTTCGTGGTTGGATATATTTTTTTATCTTCGTGCTTAAATCTGTATATGGAATCTTAAAAATAGAATCCTGAGCAATGCCTGAATCAGACCTATCAGCTTCGTCGTTTTCTTGTGATTTCAATACGACTTGGGATCAAACGCAACCTCAATCCGGTCCTACAGCAGTATTATGAGAGCTTTCAATACAGTCCCTCAACCCACTCAATGTAAATGGACTATGATATTTTTCCAGATTTGGGCATTTAGAATTCATCTTACGAGTTTCTGTGTTTCTTTTGGTGGTTAGAAATTCTTGTTTTCCTTCCTGACTTGATGAATTTTCGGAAAACGTTTCTGCTAGCTGATTTGCTATGCCTTTTTAATCCGTTATTATGCAGTTATTTTTGGAGAGTTATTGGATTGATTTAGGCTGGTATAGATCCGCAATTTTCCCAGTCATTTCGGTTTAGAAGAGGAATTTAGAGTTCTATAAGATTTCTATAAGATTTATTTTTGCATTGACTGTTAAACCAGAGACTGTTACGTTTGCTTAGTGTAGAATTTCTCGGGATGCCTTTTTCTACTATTTTCATCAGCCTCTTTGTGAACTGTTCCACTGGGTCAGAGTCTGTTTCCACACATGTATGTTTCTCCTGACATTTTCTTAAAACATTGGCCAATTGGTAAAGTTTAGTTTCCAGCGGTCTGGTTTACTTTCACCACCAGGCTCTATATTTTCGAGGAAGATTGGAAAGTGATCACTGTTACAAGTCTCATCATACACTCTCTAAGTAAAGTCCATATGGAATGTGGGGTTTCATATGGGCAAATCAATAGCAAAATAACTTTCATGTAATGGGTTCATATATGTCTGTGGTCCTTCGTTTAACATGCACATATAATTTTCATTAATACATTTTATATTGTATTACCCTCTTTGTCGTATTTTTGCACAACCATAGAGTATTGTGACTATGCCCCCAATATGATGAATGGTGTGGGGAATCAGTCAATTTACTTCTTTAGCTCACTTTCATTTATGTCCTCATTAAAAAAAGATTTTTTTAACGAAGTTCACTCCAAACAAGCAGTCCGCCACTGTAGACGTAAGGGGCTACTGACAAGAAAGCACAGGTTGAGGGGTCAAACTAAACTGGGTTATGCGCAGCGAGATGTCTGTTTACATTAATTTTAAATGTCTGCATGGCAGTACTGTCGGGGAAACAGGGAGGGAGTTCCAGAGGTCAACAGAACGAAGAAAAGAAGCTATTTGAGTAGAATGCTCTCCGGCATCTGGAGACCTCCACAGTGAATGTGTAGGATTTAGTGGATTGTTGAGTTGATCTTGTGAATTTACGTCGAGGGGGTACCAGAGTAGCTAATTCATCGGATCATAATCCATTGAAGTATTTGTAAAACCAGCACAAGGATGCTACATTGCGGCGATGGGACAAAGACTGGAGCTGTGTTGACAGTTAGGAACATATTAGGTTGATGACTCTTTTTTGGAACTTGTAAAGGAGGGGGGAGTAGTTAATGCACCAGCCGAGATGTTACAACAATATTCAATGCATGGGTTGATGGTGGCTTTGTTGAAATACAGTATTATGTCAGTGTAAGCAGTTTACTTGCACGGTAGAGGGAATCAACCTTCTTTGCGGCAGCCTTGGCAATGTCTTCAATGTATTTGTTCCAATTCATGTTACCTGTAAAGGTTAGGCCGAGGAGTGTGAAGGATTAACTCTCACGCAGGGTGTTATTTGCCATGATAATCGGTGGTTTGAGAGGTTTCTTGTAGTTATTGAACGAAAGGAGCTTTGTCTTTGCAGCATTAAAATTTACCAACCATTTATGACCCCAATCCACTAGAGGTCATTTTCTAAGGAGTAAGCAATCGCCTCGGATATGATCGCGTCTGTTTTTCCAACATGGCGAGAGTAAAGCGTGGTGTCGTCAGCAAATAAAAAAAATATCAGAACTATCTCATCAGGGAGATCGTTTACATAGATCATGAACAACAAATGTCCAAGTATAGACCCTGGGGTACACCAGCATTTATGTCATGTGGCTTAGATGAACGGCCATCGAGAACAACCTGGGTGTTTCTTTTGCTTAGTAAGGATCTACTTATATTAAGTAACAGTCCAGTAATACAGTATGAGCGTATTTTCAGGAGAATCCCTTTATGACATACCTTGTCAAATACCTTGGATATATCAAGCTCTACTGCCATAGCTTCACCTGCCTTGTCGAGTGTATGATACATGTGTTCTGAGATGACCGTTAGGATGTCTGCCGTAGATCGTGCTTGTCTAAATCCATACTGGCGGTAAGAAAGAAGTTTCTCATCAACTAAGTGCTGTACTATAGCTAGAATGAGTAAGGATTGAAAGAGGTTAGCAAACATCGGCAGTAGACTGATTGGGCGGTAGTTATGAGGAGCGGTTCTATTTCCAAAATTCTTGTAGACTGGTACCACAGGGCAATTTTCCAGCTAACGAGGAAGCAAGATTCAGCAAGGCATTTATTGTAGAGTTTGGAGACGAAAGGGGCCAGTTCACCAGAGCATTTAGTTATTACTATTACAGGTATAATATAAGGCCCACCAGCTTTGGAGGTGTGAAGGTTGTTTATCATGTCTCTTTCCTGGGATGGGGTGATGACCAGGTTATCAAGTGTGGATTCGGTCCGCAATGGGAATTTCAGGAAGCTTCTTTTTTTTCAGACCAATGTTGAGTTAGAAGCGAAACGCTGGGAAAGTAGTTCAGCTTCATCAGTGGTCGTGCAAACAACATCATTGTGGTTTTATTGTGAGGGGATTGTTAATTGACCATTATTCACTACACAATTATAGATTTTCCAGAAATCACGAGTACCTAGTTACTGGGACTGGATGCGTTTTTTTAGTTAACTCATTATACTTTCTCTTTGCTTCGGCTATCACGGCCTTGCAATTATTTATTGACTCTATAAACGTATGTCTATTAGTAGCTGACTTATGGCGGCCGAATTACGAAATGCTTGTTGTTTCTCAGCAATGGCATCTCCACATTCCGAGGTGAATCATTGGGGAGAGTGGTGCTTGCTAATGGATATGCGCATGGAGACATGGGCTTCAATGCCTGCTTGAACCAATTCAGTTAATTTATTTGCACACTGGTCGGCAGGGAGGGAGAACGTTTCCCTTCATGGGGCGTCACTGATGTGATCTCTGATTGACTCAGAATCAGCCTGCTTGTAGTATCCCGTTGTTTTGAGCAACGGTTCATCAGCTTTAGGACGACTTTTTAGGGTGATATGTATCATAAGCACAATGTGATCAGCATTCCCGAGTGGGCTATGAGCTTTCGTCACGCATTCCTCGGGCATTGAGGCCAAGAAAAGGTCTACAAGTAGTTGGTTTACTCGATCGGGGATACGGGTCGGAACATCGACCCTCTGAGAAAGGGAGTAAGCTAATGAAAAATTATACGTAGAGTTGCCGGCTGCGTCAGTAAGGCTGGAAAATGCCAACCAGTCACGGTGGTGAGCATTAACATCCCCAAATACATGTATCTGGGCATGCGAGTCAATTAAGAGTGCTCTATCCATGCTTACAGAGACAGAGTTTAGCATAGTACAGTCCTTGGTCGGCGGGGAACGGTATAAGAAATATAAGTAACTGACGCTGTGATGTAAAGTCAATCTAAAGCACATGTAGTCTTGGTTATCTGATTCTAACCTATGGTCTCTAGTCAGGGGAGGGTGTTCCGAACATAAACACCTAGTCCATGCATATGTGTTTAAGAGTATTTACGGTAGAGTGGGAGGTAGTCAGTCATGTCAAAGTTGTGAGAGGAGATTGAAAATTGAAGGTTAGTTTCACTTAGAGCTAGGATACCGGGGAGTTTGTCAGGAGAAAGGTTTCTACGTCGTTGATGTTGGTTATAAGTCCCCGGATATTTGTGAATGCGAGTCTGAAGGGCGGAGGCGAAAGTGTTTTTTGTTAGGTGTCTGGTTATGGTTTGCTTTTATTTTTTTGTAATGACATGTTTGTTTTGATTATAGAGTCGGTTGGACAAGGTGGGTACTTTTTTGGTGACAATAAGAACACACAATTCGTCATGACCTGGTCCATGGGAGTTGTGGCCTCGGGAAAGCCCACCGGATATAATTACAGGGCCCCTTTCCATGCGCGACATGACACATAAAAATACACACGGTATTATGCAACTGATGATAGAGCAGCCGAATTTAGATTTACCGAAGAGTTTGGGCTCCTTGCTGTCAGTCGAACACAACGAGCTGTCAAACCGGTACCCTCAACTTGTCGGAACAAGAGAGACCCAGACTGGTCATGTGAGACCTAGTGACGAAAAAAGTTTTCCCTAAGTTGCCCTAATAGAAAGAAAGCGAACGGCGTTCATTGGCCTAGTAAGGAAACAATGCTAGGCGGTGGGTGTTTTCGAGACGTTCAAGCGCTGGTACCTCTGCCCCTGGCTAATATACAACGAAGGAGTGCAGGGGCAGGCGATATGCAGAACCTACCTACTCCATAAACAATTGTAGGTGTGCACACCGGATATTTAGTTCGAGATTAAAACTCTAGGAAGGTTGTCGATGAGGACTAATGAGGCCTCACTTCCCAACGGTTTACTTCCACGGCGTAAGTAGTTGGTAGCAAGGTTTTATTGTCAGAGATGTCGTTCTCTTAGATGGATGGTCTTACAAGGTATTACGGGTCCAACACTCCGAGAGGGGTAAACATTGCCTACGCCCGTGTACTAGTCGGGTATTTCCTAGCCCCCGCAGGTTTATATATAAAAAAAAATTAAAATAACTTTCATATATATATATATATATATATATATATATATATATATATATATATATAATATGTAGATAGAATAAGTTTATTGTATAGTATAAAGAGTAAACAGAAAGTTGGAGATAGGTTTCCCTCTCGCAAGTAAGTAAAAATAAAAGAAACAAAAGAAAGAAATTCCCGGCCACCATGAAGTTTCCAAATATTTCTTCAGTGGGAAATCAATAGACATGCAATAAGACACTATATATCAATAATTAAACACATTTAAGTCAAACACAGAAATAAACACATTCATATAAGACACATTAAAATTTGGAGATAATGGTGAGTAGTAGAGTATGGAAACCCAAAAAGCAAAGAAATAAAGAATAAAGTAAGAAAAAAAAAAGAAACATTTAGATTAACATTTAGAAGAAGCTGGTCGGTCGGCGTTTGGCCTATGTCTTAACTACAGACCAACGTGGTGGGTTACGACTACATTATTTCTATCTACATTCCTTAGTGGACTTCGCCCACTCTTCACCCCCATCCCCTCTTGCAATCCCAAACGCATAAACAATTAGAAGAATATTAGCAAGAAAAGAAAACAAAGACACTATTAAGATGTTTGATACATGCAACGGAGCAAAATCCTGCAAAAAAGATTATTTTACTCAGGAATTAAAAGAAACATTAAGTATTTAGCTTTTTTTATCTGTTCTTTTACATGGCACCTAATACACTTCAGTTGAAAGTTTGGTCTGGATTCCCGGTCGGTGGCAGATAGAAAAAGATGTCTTAACTACATACCAACGTGGTTGGTTGGGACTACATACTTTTTATCTACATTCTTTCTATCTACATTGGTTAGTGGAGTTCGCCGACTCTTCACCTCCCACCTCAGCTTTTAATCCCAAACGCATTATAAACTTAACAGAATATTAGCAAGAAAAGAAAACAAAGACAAAATAAAGATGTATGATAAAGGCAAGGAAGTAACATCATCAAAAAAAAGGTTACTTAACTCAGGAATTAAAAGAATAATTAAGTACTTAGCTTTTCTTATTTTCTTGGGGGAATATATATATACAGGGTGTTTCAAAAGTCTTGCGAACATAACGATTTGTAATAACTCAAAAACTATTAGGAGTTGAAAAATGAAATTGGTAACGTTGGAAAGGGTAAAGTTTCAAGTTTTGTGGGGAATCTTCAAAGTTGCTCAATATGAGCACCATTCGTCACACGGCAGACATCTATTCGATAGTCCATTTCCTGCCAAACGCGTTCCAGCATCTTGACGTCAATGGTTCCCACAACTGCCGTTACTCGAGCCTTTAGTTCGTCAATATCTCTTGGAAGGGGCGGCACATAGACTTGTTGCTTGACAAAGCCCCAAAGGAAAAAGTCACACGGGGTAAGATCTGGAGACCTAGGAGGCCAGGGCATGAGAACGTCATCACCTCGCCCAGATCTCCCAATCCATCTACCAGGCAGCCTTGTGTTTAGAAACTGCCTTACTCTAAGACTCCAGTGTGGTGGTGCACCATCTTGTTGAAAAATGAAATCATCAGATTCTGCTTGTTCCAACTGAGCCATTAACCAGTCTTCCAGCATGTTGAGATAGGATTCACCAGTGATTGTTGCCTCTTCAAAGAAGAACGGTCCATAGACACCTTTCTTTGAAATTGCACAAAACACGTTCACTTTTGGTGAATCTCGCTCGTGCTCAAGAAGTTCATGAGGATTCTCAGTACCCCATATGCGAGTGTTATGCTTGTTAACTTTGCCATTCACATGGTAGGTCGCCTCATCGCTAAAAACAAGCCGGTCACCAAAGCCGTTATCTTCCAACTTATCTTGCATTGCAATGCAAAAGTCACGGCGAAGTGGCTTATCAGTGTCCTTCAACTTTTGGACCAACTTGAACTTGTAAGGTACCATTTGCAGTCGTTTCCTTAAGACACGCCATACAGTTGCTGGAGCAAGCTGAAGTTCCCTGCTGGCTCTTCTCACTGATTTACGGGGGCTCCGCTTAAAGGCTGTCCGAACTTGCTCAACTGCATCTTCTGAAGTTGAAGGGCGACCTTTTCGCTTACTTGGGCACAAACACCCATCTTTCACAAATTTAGCATGCCATCTGACAATGGATTTCCTTTCAGGGGCTTCTTTTTTAAATTTCCTGCGAAATGCACGCTGAACACATGTCCACGATTCAGTCTTTGCAAATTGGATGACGCAAAATGCCTTGTCTTGTTTAGAGAACGCCATTACTGCACTTGGAAAGATAACACGAAAATCATTAGTATGACCAAAAACTTGATTAAGCAAGCTTTAACATGACACCAGTTTCATTTTTCTACCTGGAATAGTTCATGAGATATACGCATTTGTAATGTTCCCAAGACTTTTGAAACACCCTGTATTATATATATATATATTGAGCATATATTCATTGTTACATGTAGTCTCGCCTTTATGACAACCGCTAGCATATTGGTTTGGATATAGAGTTTGCTATGGGGTATATCATTTGTAATTAGAACTGATACCCCTCCAGAGCCTCTGTGTCAAGTATCATGGATGTGGCTGAATATCTGATAATTGTTAATGTTGATATTGCCCTCTTATTTGAGGAAGGTTTCTTGGAGACAAATAATTATGGGAGATTTCTGCGTAAGTAATAAGAGCAATTCGTTAAGATTGGCTGTTAAACCGCGACAATTCCATTGGATTATTTTTTATCCCGTGATTTATATTTTGATTTGGGGGGTTCTTTTTGCTTTGTTTGTTTCCTTTTTTTCAGAGTTTTATTCTTTTCTCCAGAGATTTGATGTGATTTTTTTTTCAGGTTGAGGATTTTCACCTGAAGGCTCTTTGAATCCAGATGTTTTTTAGTTAGATATTTTTTTATGTGGATGTTTTTGGATAACTTTCTTTTCACAATGGATTCAGTTACCCCCTTTTTTTGAGTGTTGTAGTGCATCTCGGATGAGGGCAACCGGTTGGGTAGGAAGCACAATTATACTACTTTCCTCTCGTGGTTCCACTTGTTTTGTAACTTTTGCTTTCGGTTCTTCATATACTTTTCTTATTGTATTTTTGAATGTTGGTCAGTCTCCCGGTCAACGCTGAAGAAATCTTTCTATTAATTTGTTTGTATTTACCGTCCTCCTCATTATTCACCACTTGGGACACAGCCTGAGAATATGTTTTCCATCAACTAGTTGTTTCAACTACCCTTCTTGCGTCTTGGTAGGAAATGTTTATTGTGTATTTGACTGTCAGTATTTCCTTTTCCCTCTTCCATCTCTCACATAAAATGGTCAGGGTATTTATCCCCACATTTTCCACATGTGTTTCGTCCGTTACATTTGCTTTCGTGATATCCATATTTCTGGCATCTGTACCACCGAAGAGGATTAGGCATATATTGTTCGACCTTTTCCATTGTATATCTTATCTTAATTTTTGGTGGTATTGTCGTCATATAAAATGTCATAACGTATGTGTTTTTTTGGATGATCTTGTTTTCTCTTTTTATAGAGATTCGCTTCACTTCGATTACTCCTTGGGATTCTAATTCTTCTTTTATGGTATCTATAGTACACAAGCATTGCTCTGTATTACTCCTTTTGAAATATTTAAGTATTTATGCGGGTATGATGTACTGTCTTATTATGAAACATTTTCTATTTTCAGCAGAAACTCTGCGTACCTTTTTCAAAACTTCAACCAGTATGTTTCCATTGGCAAATTGTTTAACAACCTTAGGTGGCACATCAGCCAAAATGATTCTCTCAATGACGAAGGGAGATACTGTAGCATGGTTTGATTCTTCTAATACGTCCAGTACAATACATCTTGGGAATCTACTTTAGTCGTTTTCTTCTTCTCGTTCAGAGCTTGTATCCATATGCATTCTTTTCGTGGTTTTGTAAGGAGCCATACATTGTTTTGTATTTAATTCATCATTCCTGCTCCCTACCCACGGAGTCAACTATGGGAATTTCCAAGTGGGAAACCTACTCGCCTTGACAAGACAAGGCTACAGGAATGGTATACTAAACATTATCATGATCACAAGCACCCGTGGTTCTATCTATTTCTCTACCCACTTATAGCGAAACGTCTGGGGCACACAACCATGTTGCGGTCATAAATATTTCAAGTTAATTGATCCTTTCAACGACCTTCTAGCACATCTAAACTAGAGTGGGTATGTATAGCTATGAAGTCAATCAATTTTAAAACTGTACACGATCGGGGAAACTGATAGAATAAGTACTAGTGCAAGACGAAACTGGCCGATTGATCGGGTCGGGTATCTCCGACCTCCCGTCTAGCCGAAGTAAGGGCTAAAGTAGAGTTTTGCAAATCACATGACTATTCATGCAACTAGGCCACTGACCGCTTAGCCAGTAGGATCCCGTCTTAAGACATCACGGGTCGCCACTTACGGCTAACAGGTAGCTCCGTTTTCGGGGGAAGGGGTTTACCCCGCTGCATGGGGTTGCAGTACGCGAACTCGCGGCCCCGCTGACAGGGCGATATACATATATATGCATATACATCTATACATTAAGTATATATATATATATATATTTTGTGAGCAAAATGAAGCCGTATTACAATATCATATATATATATATATATATATATATACATATATATATATATATATATATATATATATAACAATTACTATTTAATGTATCAACATTACATTTTAAAAGTTGATATATTGTTTTTAGTATCAATTATAAGTATTAACTTCAACGGTTATCGATAGTACGTACAACTAGATAGTAAGTTATGAAAATATATTCATGACAATTAAGATACACAGAGGCGTCCGCGTTTAATCCAT
>OY744526.1:142184007-142219007 GCA_963556195.1 Sepiola atlantica
CAGGGGGACTTCTACGTGGAACAATAGGAAGCGTTTGTCGTAAGTCACCTGATAATAATAGTGTTATTCCACCCATAACAGCATCACGTCTCTTGAGATCACGCAATGTTTTATCTAGAGCCTCGAACGCTTGTTTATGTGCCATTGTACATTCATCCCATACGATCAAGGAACAATTCTGTAAGACTTTGGCTGAATCTGACCCTCTTTCTATTTGACAAATTGGATCAGCATCTTTTGTTAGATAATGGCAAGTTAAATGTGGAGTGAGCTGTCCTTCCACCAGGACTACCTCCGGGTGCATCAAGGAATATAAGGCCACCTTGCTGATCTTCTTCAGTATTAACTACAGTACGAAAAATATGAATTTGCTCATTATTTAGTCGTGCGATACCATCTCGAACAATTGATGCTTGCTCATGAGGTTGATAACTAATTTCACGCGTCTATGCAGTAATGACCGGATGTGCATTAGATCGATTAGGTGAGGTAAGACCCAATTTTGTCAGTGGTTTACCATTGATCTTATAAGTCATATCTTCGATATGAACTAAAGCCATATTGAAGATGTCGTCTAAAAATGTTATATCAACTTCAGGCTGTTGATTGTGTTTCCTAAGAAGGAAATCTTCACTAAAAGCTTATTTGTGTGCATCCCAAAGTCGTTTTGGATGAGACACTGCACATGATGTCAACATGATGGCAAACAAATGTCTCAAATTGTCTGCAGATTCAGATATAGATGCTTCCTGTAATGTAGCATACCAGTGGTAATCATCCGCAAGTAGTCCATATGCACTACATGCATCCCTGAATGTAGTCATAACTTGACCATTGATCGTATTTAGGTCACTAAAGCTCTGTGAACCTCTAACATTGTGTAGAAGCAGTCTCAAACAGAAGGAGTCAAATTGATTTGGATGCACGGTGTATACCCTGCCCCAAAACTTCTGTTCTTTTAACGCACGGATAGCCTGGCTGACCCTGTAACCGTCGCTTGAAGACCTTAGTTTTAGTGTCCCAGGTATAATAAAGTTGAACTTCTAAGTACAAAAGTGTACGTGGAAAAAAGTCTGTTTGACACAATTTGAAGAAAGTTGTTAGAGTGGTTGAAGGTGGATTTGCAACGCTATCTGCTGCAGTACTTTCAGTAAAGTATATACGCTGTCCATTTTCTAGATGAACTGATAGGTGAATAACTGGGGGATGATGTATATGTATGTGAAAGTTAAGTATTCTCCAAATGGCTTCATTGGTTGATATGTAACGTCCCGTATCGTATCTCTTAACTTCATCATGAGCATTACTTTCAATTGTGAAGATAGCTTGAGCACTACCCTTATTTTCATATTTACAAATGTATTTTAGTGATTTCATGCTGTTGCAATATTCAACCTTGAGATGTGCATCAAAAATCTTACAAAGCAGTTTATTATGTGGTACAACCCATCGGTTATCTACAGGAACTGTTATGTTGCCAGGTAGGGTAACTGTCGTCTCAAAACCTCCAGCTAAAGGATATAGTCGTCGATATTGTGGGTAGCCATTTGTATCCGATTGAGTTTCACTCAAGAATTGTATTGGATATCTCTTACTGCAGTGTCCATCTTTGATACAGAGTGAACATCTGTTTATGTTTCCACATGGTCCATGAATCATATGGTGCCTAATGAAATCATGTAAAACCGGATCTGCCAGTGGATCTTGAATTTCCGCAGTGATAACTGAATCTATGTCATAGGATTTCAATTTTTATCCTCTTTTCTGCCAGTCAACAGTGTACATGTATGCTATGACATATAAGGGCAGCAGTTTTTGTTGCCGCCACTTACTGCCACCAAGCACAATCAAGGATTTGGTTTACCCGACTCAAATGAAACAATAGCAAGCAATTAAAAGTAAAGAAGATTTTCTGCATGTAATGTTATAACAAAAATGTTTTTGTTTTTTTACTTATTGTTATGCCCCCCCCCCCCCCTACACATGGTGGACCGTACATTTGCTCGCCAAAAGGTGAATCGTAACATAAAAAGGGCAGCACTTTTCCCGGTCGCCATCGGCATTTTGCTCACGTTACTCAATCGCAGTCATGCAAAAAAAATTAGAGAATAGTCTTCATTATTAAAAATAAGCATATAAATGTAATTTTAGTGCCCCCCCCCATCTGAATACAATTTGTAATGCTGTACAGCCTACATTACTTATATTTGTGTGTGTCAGTGGATTTTAATGGGGCTATGTAGGGCTCTTTATTTTTCTAAGGGCCGTTATCACAGACAGAGCCGGTGTTTATAAAAAAAATAAAAATTCTGGTAAATTGCTTTCAGTATATATCGAACAGGCTTCGTTTAACTATATTAATTTGCATAATAAAAATGTATTATCCATCGGTGGGTTAGTGGTTACGACGTTACAGTTTTTGGCGTTCGATCCCATTCTACTAAAACGAATTTTGTTTTTAATAGCGATCGTATAAAACGAAAAGTATAATATGAAATATCAGAATTATTCAATTTTGTTTCGTATCGTAGCACGGTTATACTAATTGTGTACGTCTCATTTAGGCACGTCCACTTTTGGCTCCTGCTGATTTTGTAGAAAAAAATGTTCAGACTAAGTTCTAACTAAAAACAAATGGCAGTTTTATTTAAAATTTGATTATTTTTAACACAATAACAAATCTACATCATTAAACAAACACTGATTAGAACATCTTCGTAAAACGTAAACAAACATTTATTTCAGGTGTTCCCTTAAGGTTGAAGAAGAAAGATTGACGATTTAATCTTTTAAATAGTAAATGACAATATTATCGTAGTATTAACGTCGAAAAAAACAAACAAAGCACATGCAATAGTCTAAAATGAATGCTAGATTTTAAAAAAAGTTTTAGAAACTAAAAAAAATTGCACTTTTCTTAAAGAAAGGAACACGATACGATTCATAGTAAGACTGAAATTTAATCAATATTAATTTTTTTAAAAGGAAAGTGTAGTATGTGTTCTGATACTGCATTTCATCTTTTCTGTCCTCGGTCAGTGGAGGAGAAATTCTTATAAACTGAGTCAATTTTTATTTTTGTCCAAATCCAGTGTACTTTTTGGGAGTTGGATTTTCTCCACGGTAGAACCGATCTCGTGTCTAACTCTGCTCTCGTGGGGAGATAAGTAAATAGGAATACACAGAATTCAATATCGACTACTGCTTGTTTTTATTTGTTTATTTGTTGTTGTTTTTACGAATTTAATACGTTCTTTACTATTAAAAAAATTAATCTGGTGTACGAAACTCTTAATGACTACTTTTACGGTATCCAGATTTTTATAGTGTTTAAAAAAATCAAATTTTAAAGAAAACAGTCATTTGTTTTTATTTAAAATGTTTTTTGCAAGAAGTAAACAAAAAGTGTTTTTTTGCACGCTTAAATCCCATTTGTAAAAAGTATATGCTTATTTTATTAACGATTAGAAAAAAAACAAAAAAACAGTTCGGTTCAAATAGTGTAGAAGTCACATGTTTGTTTATAAAGTAAGTGATAGGTATAATTATTGGTATATATTGCTTCTTGAGTTGTATATTTCGTAACCTAATGAAAAATTAAATGTTTTTATCTTTTATTTTAGCGTTGAAAGTTTTTAATTTTTGTATTATGTAATCGGTGTTCGGTACGTGAAAATGAAGGTGAATAAATCGTCGTGTTTGCGATTGTCACTGTGTTCAGTCTAATGTAATCTGTTAATCGCTAACGTGAAAATGCTACGTAGCAAGAATAATAGAATGTCAATCGCTTATTCGGTTTTTGTTTTTTTTTAAAATAGTACGTTAGTATTGTAGCAGCAATTTTAATAAGTGAAGTAGATGAATGTATAACGGGAAGAGCAGAACAGGAACGGTGTATTACCTGGAAAAAAGTTTGATCGGTAAGGGGAATCGGTATAATTGTTTAAGGGTAGTGAATTTGGCAGGCGTTTCGTGATCTGTAGTTGGTGGTTGAGGCTTAGAGTAGAAGCCGTAATTCTGTTTTGGCGGAAGTGACGTAGGCAGATGTATTGAAGGGAGCGTCTGTTATATTTTCTGTGCAGCGTATGCTTCTGTGTGGTGAGGTGAAGGCATATTTAACGCAAATAATAAGGTGTAAATTGTGTGAAAGTATCCGTTGTGTATTTGGCCCCGGTGTAGACTGGTAGCGTGGGAGTAGTAAAATGTTAGAGAGAAATGTTCTTGCTACTACCTGTATGGTGTCTGGTTTGGGGAGAGTGACTGAGTGAGGAACGAAAGTAATAATTTGTCCGAGGTGGATGTAATAGTCTAGAGTTTGCTAAGAACACGCTCGAGCGAATAAATATGATGTTGTAGTGATTGTAGTAACCTATTGAGTTCGAGTTTATTTTCCTATTCGACGCGAAGGTACAGGGGAAAAAACGTCTTTACTTTATATATAAGATGTACTGAAATTATTTTAGTCACCGATGTATTTTTTTCTGGAATAAATCGGTTTACCGGAGTGTGCCTTCCAAATCCTAGGCATCAATATATGTACGAGGAAAGTATCTAATCTATAAATAATAGTGATAATAATAATAATATCATAAGTGAATAACTGTCATTGACTACTAAAGAATAAAATAAACAGCCACGACTGCGGGTAAAAAGAATTCTAGACATAAGGATTCATATGGTTTAATACGGAGCATGTAGACAATGAGTACAAACAGAAGCTGAATACATTGATTTAAATGAAATTAATACAATCATATGTAACATAGAGGTATATCCAAACAAATACTTTTAGCCAAGTCACCCGGCATGACACTCGTTTATGAGAAAGTAAGAACACCTTTACAAGTCTCATATTTCGTCGAATTACATAATCAAATAAATGTTGCCAAAACAAACTAATGGCAAACGGATGCTGCTGTTTATCTAAATATATTTCAATGCGTATCAACAATTTGAAGACTACCGGATATCTGTTTTTACTAAGACTTGAGGGAAACCGCAAGTAATATTCAGTCTGTATGGGTGACATCAAAATAGTGACTGGCAATAGTTTTGTATTCTTGTTAAATTAAAGGAAACAAGTAGAATTAAAAAAGAAATAGAATATAAGAACTACTATAATCACGCATTTTACGCCGACACCAGGTTAATCTGAATGAAGCAAACTATAACTGATAATCGCAGATGACAGAGCACACCATATGTTCTTAATACAGAGCGCAACATATGTGTGACAAAACTTAGTGCACATAGACATATCGAGATTTACCAGCAGTAAAGGACCATATGCAACTTTATCTTGCGTTATACTCCATTTCCCACACGAGGTGTCTGGTACGTATTAAGGCAAACTAAAGTGTGTATTTTTTACATTATATATAACAGTATATGTTCGCATAAATGCATAATTATGTCTTTATGAACGTAGAGAAAAGAATACTTAATTTTAAAGAAAAAAATACGTGTGCAGATCAAGTGATGAGTAATAACTTAGATTTGAAGTGTTTCTTATATGAAATATATTATAATGTAATTGCAATGCAATATGTCATAGCTATATTAGGACAATCAAGAGAGTGGAATGTTGCTATCACGCACGCTACATAGGTGCGGGTTGAGTTATTTTGTTCCTAAATAACATACAAAATAATATACATAAAATATGGGAATAGACATAGCTTTTCTATATAGTCTCAAGTAATAATCTTCATCAATACAATTTGTCCTGTGAGGAAAGTTGCTAGCACATGTTTACTAACCATCAACAAATTTATGGCATCGTGATGCGTACGAAATACGTTTAGTAAATTATAATGTTAAATGTTCTAATAATAATACCATGTTATCTTCAATAAATGCATTGCACAACTAATTGTCATTGTTTTCATAATTCATTAATACATACCCATGTTCTGTACTTATTTATATTGATGAGTGCATCAAGCTACACATAAAGTGATAACGCTTACGGCATATAGTGATATCTCTCTCTCTCTCTCTCTCTCTCTCTCTCTCTCTATATATATATATATATATATATATATATATATATATTTCTTGCAACAATAATAATAGTTAGTCTCAAATGTATACATAGTTTGCGTTTGTGGTATCGTAATTTCAATATGACATTTAAAATATTAGATAATATTGCAATGATGAATATTTTACGTTGGGTGGTTAATTTATGAAGCACTCCACCAAGTTCACGTTCAATTTTTTGAATTCTATACATCAGCCTACAAACATCTGGACAATCATATTACCTGTATGTTCTCATAATAAGAAACTTACATGTCTTAAATACTGTTTGCTTAGAGTATATTTTACCCTCTTTTTCCCATAAAGATAAAAGAAATGTTCGCTTGTAGCATGGATAATTTTGGAAAATATAACCCATTAAATGTGTGATAACATCGATTAACTTTCACGTAGTGTTATGAATATGCAATGTGTATATTCACCGATTAATTGATATATATATATATATATATATATATATATATATATATAAAATTATGAATGACAACATGTGGATTAGCATATAAATTGTACAGTCTTAGAAATATGCTCTAAACTCAATATAGATTACAACATTTAGATATATACTTCAAAATGCTCCAGATAAACGTTAAAGATCACAAAGTGGATGTACATTATAACCCCCCCCCCATCATCAGATCGATCTCTACTTGTATATAGGGTATAGGAATAATTAGCTAACATATATTAGATAGAATCATAACCACTATTAAATCCAAGATCACTTACCATGTGTAATCATCGTAGGGCGAAGTCATCAATTAGTTTGGCAAACTACCCCCAGGGATTAACGGGAAGTTTATCATGTTGGACATAGATTCATATCACACATCAAGTCTCGCAACACTTCTATACAGAGCTGTTGATATGGCTCGGATATAAACGAATATAACTAGACTAGAAATAGAAATTATAAAAGTAGCTAGACTGACTCTGATTCTGTATGATAACACACTATGGACAACAAAAGATGGGGAAATAATATCGACATTACTATGGGATAACCGGACTCTGCACAGGTAATGAATTTGGTAGGCCTTTACATTCTGAACGAGATCCATAAAGAGTTGCCACGTTTAAGGGGCAGTTTATACAGTCAATAGAAGGTTAAAGAATACCTAAAAAGTTATCAACATACATACACCATACAATAGTAAACTTTTAAGCCATCGGCTTCGACCTAAGCAATAGAACATATACACTTTATCATAACCCCAACCACAATCTATATTAGGTATATATTTATTCTAACCACCTGGAAACAATGAAGAATGGCATACCTCCAAGTATATCTAAGAGAATATCAAACTTATTATCTAACGAGTCATTATTCAATAAGAATAAACATATTATAATTATATACTGAGAAAATAAACTATATAAAAGAAAGATCGGTTAAACACAATGAGAATTATAAGACAAATAGGAATGTACCTCACATAGTATCGTACAGCATAGCTATGGAAAACTCCAGAAAAATCAAAAAGAGAATAAATAATACTAATACGCGGGATACTGCACCTTATTCTACACTTATCACTATTGGTCAACACACCCACAATACGTAGAAAATATTACTAAGAAGAAACATCGACGTAGAAATTCACTCTGGTTCAATATTCATTTTGGCTTACACATTCTCACTAACATAACCAAACACTTTTATCAGCTTATTTAGATAACATCTCCTTAGGATTGTAGACAAGGCAAAGTTATGAATACAAATACAGTAAATCTATCATTTCCAATACCAATAAACTTAATATCAACTATAGTAAGTTAAAATAACACATAAATTAAAAAGAACAGTAACTTAGATACGAGTACAGTCCAGAACCAGAATAACATCTTCCAATGTAACTGTAGAAATGGCAATAAATGCCCTTCAGAGGTGAGATGTTTCCTTTCAGATATATTGTATAAGTGTAACGTCATAGAGGAAAACAGAATAAGAACATACATTTGGTCGACGGATGTGTAGTTTAAAGAACAGATTTAGAAACCATATACACTCATTAAAAACAACTTAATGCAACTTCAAAGAAGGTCCCTTCGACTTTAGTTAAACATGTAAGAGAACTACACATTAAAATATACAATGCTGCTTAAAATGGTCTATACTAGAAAGATCAGCAAATGTAAACCTAACAAATCTGAGAAATGTAACCTATGTATTCTGCAATCCTACAATATAGTTATGTCTAAAGAAAAGGTATTACATAAAATACAGGGAGTGGTTAAAAACTGTCAACATAGAACCGCATATATTCCATACCGTTACATACATGTGGAATTACCCCTTTAATCAGCATCCATATGAACGTATCTAAGGTATAGGAATATTATAAGAGTATTTTGGAATAGACCCCATACGTTTACTAGTAGATGGCGGAGTACTAATACCTCAATATAAAACATTTAAATATGCAACACATCACTCACAAAAAATAGACCGAAGCGACTAAGCTTAAACCTAGCTTATATGAAATTGTAAGAGGGACAGATCATGAGAACATCAGAATAGTTGTTTTTCATGTTTCATCTGTAATAATTACCGAATAATGGTAACTAGTAAATTATATAATATTTGGAAGGGGTATCAACTAATAATGAAATAACCATTTAAAATAGGATGCCAAATAAATGCTCAATATAAAAAAACAATAAAGGTTTAACAAAATAAATACAAATTAATACAATAAATAATAAAATACATATATATATGTGCGTATATATATATATATATATATATATATTATATATATGTGTGTGTGTGCGTGTGTATATGTATATCTATAGGTGTATATATATATATATATATGTATATATATATATATATATATATATATATATATGTGTGGGTGTGTGTAGGTGTGTATGGTTATATGCGTGTGGATGGGTCGGACGCATAGCGCGATAGATCCAATTCGTTTAAATTGATACCTTAAACAATAAAAAACACGAATATATCAAATCTAGACTTCGAATGAAAGCTAATTTCAATTGAAATCAAAAGAAACTATTTGGTATCCTATTATGTAACACATAGTTTTCGGGTTTAGGGACAGTTTCGTGATTTTGAAAAATACGTTTGTCGCGTTTTACGTTGGAAAATCTTCGTATATGTATATTAATACACATAGTAATAAAAGAAAGACACACACAACCTAATATTTAATATAGACATACAATAAAAGTGGGACCTTATATTGGCAGTGATGCTTGTCTGTATTCACTTGATAATACTAGTTAAATAGAACACGTAATCACAATTAACTCGAAGAATAAATGTCTTTTAAACTACTTTACAATCCTTATAATACTTTATAATGAGTTATTTAACAATCATTTGATAAAAAATAATATAAATAAATAAAATAAAATAAATAAATAAATATTTAATATCTTCTTTCGGTATTTTGATTAATGTATATGTTACTCTACACTATTTTCGTTGTAAGGGGCTAATTCCCCCTTAGTTTCGCATTTAATAATAACTTAAGTGTCGAATTCTGAGTAATTAATTTTATCTTTGTACTTATTTAAACGATTTATAAATAAATACTAAAAATCTTCCACAAAAACACCGACGTATAACGATTTTAATAGTTGCTTGAATGGATGGCTGAGTCTATTAAACTGGCTCTAAACTGTTAATCTTAAAAGAGACCAGCTCCGTCGTTAGCTTCGTATCCAAATGACCATTATATGCATTTGAATGCTAATTGATGTAACTTACGCCAGTACAAAAATACCCTTCAGGTGAATTAGAATGTGTATAAATAAATTATAGAACGTATTAACTATTTCAAAATATTACTGAATAAAAAAGTATAAATGTCCACAAAAATGTTACGATGTACGAATAATTCAAAATGGCGTATTAGTTGGTTCACCCACGTGTTATTTTGCTATTTTCTTTTTGTTTGGTTTGGTTTCACCCAAAAATGTTCCACTGTATAGTGTAGGTTTTTTCAAGTCACTTTAATCCAATAACTTTTTACTCTTTGTTTATTTTTCTGATGATGTTCTAATGTTGCAGAGACGACATTAACATTACAATGTTGTTTAGCACAAGACAAATAAAATGGACCGTAAAAATATATCTCGCAGAAATGGTATCTTTTTTTTAAATGTAAAAAAAATAATATAATAAAATGAAAACATGGTTATAAGAATATGATATGAGCCTGACTTATTGGTAATATAGCAGGGAAAACCCCAGCAGAGTGCACGATTAATTGGGAATTCAAGTTAAATATTAAAAATTAAGAATGTATTTTTCGTTATATTGCGGTAGGAATTTTAGCATAGACTCCCTCACAATTGCCACTCGTGTACACTTATTATACCATCTAGAAATCTTGAAGACGATCCACGTTCATCTTAAACGTCCCTCTTTTTGTAAGCAAAGGGAATGTCTATTGGGATTAGATGTGATTATTCTCTGAGATTCATCCTCCATTGTACATATAATATTACGCTATTAAATTTTCTGTACTCTTTCTTTTCACCCCTTTTTTTTAATCCCTCGTTTTTTTTAATCCCTCGATTTGTTAAGAGACAGCGAAACCGGTCGGCTGCCATTTGTTTTTCTTGATTAACCTTTTTTCTTTGTTTTCTTGATTAACTTTTAGTCATGTATGATATAATTCGTGTTCCCTTCATGCTTGCGATATATATATATATATATATATATATATATATACACACATCCGTTATTCTGCATCATGTGACTGGTTATGTACATTATTCTGAAGTGTTAATTGGACCAAACCCTGACAAAAATGTTTATCATACTAATTCAATTCAGAAGCCTACCAAAAACAATATACTTTCAATAATGTGGCAACGGTCAATGAAATAATCAATTTCCACCGTTTCTGTTAAGCTGCTGAGTCATTTGTAACATTTCTTCTGATCTGCGAAGCTATCCTGACTCGTTTAGATGTATTCCTCTGCTGGGAACATATGCATTTGGCGCGGCAATTATGAACAGAATAGTTGAATGGTATCGAACCTGTTATGAGTAGTGAATTAGCTTCATGATAAAAAGCGTCTACTCATAATTCATATATGAAGATGGGTTAATCAAGACCAATATTGATCTAACCTGAGCTAAATCAAGTGGCACCACATAATAGATCGATATCCGGTATTTCTGTTTATTGAATATATAGAAATAATTTCAGTCATCGATGATTTTTTTGTATTTCTAATGAATTGGTTTACCAAAGTGTTTTTTTGTAAATCTTAGGCATCAATGTATGCATGAGGAAAGTATGCATTTTCACAAATTTGTAAATAATAGCAATAATTATAATACTTATAATGCTACTACTGATAATAATTGTACACACTATACCAATCATACTAATTGATGTTGTAGACTAAGAGATTAGCCAATTAACACTATGATTAGTTAATACATGTAATTGAGTACTAAAGAATACAGTAAACAATGACGACTGCGGGGGAAAATCATTCTACATAGAATCATTACAAAGGCGTAATGTGGAACATGTAGACAAAGAGTACACAGAAAACCTGAACATAGTTTGTTTAAGTGAGATTAAGAAAACCATCTATCACATGGAGGTGTATCCAGATAAAAAGATTTAGCCAAATAAGCTGACATTTCCATCGTTGATAAGAAAGTAAGGCCATTCTTCAAATGCTCATATTGTGTCGCACTATATAATCAAATAAATTACTTATAGGAGGCAGTAAGAAAGCAAATCTATGCAATGGCCAAACTAATTAACCCGCAATATAGAATATGCAAACCCATTCTACATTATTGATAATTAGAGAAGCCATCGGAGTAATTCCAAACTACGTGTGGAACTGAATATGTAAATGTACATCGAAGAGATGATTTAGGCCATCAAATACACACCAGTTATGAACACATTAAACACTATGCTCGTATGTGGAATCACTCCTACAGAATGAGTCAGGAATTGTTTTCAATAGAAATGAAATCATAATAACGCAAAGAACTGAGACTTCGATACAGTTTGTAAATTAGCACGCACAGTTGGAGTGAGAAAACTGACTTGTCATTAAAGAGTGAATGCAGATAGAAAAACCGAAAAAGAGGAAAAACAAATACACCTTCACTGGAAGTGTGCGAGAAAAGTGGGCCCTTGGTGAGACATACTGCAAAAAAGCAATAGTAAACGACTGTTTTTATTGTTATCGAAAAGGTGGAGACTGCTTGATGTCTGATGCGACATGTTTTAACTCAGATATGAAAGGAAAACAACTGGTTATGATAAGTGAATATGTGCGAAATCGAAACAGTAATTGGAAATCCATTTTCTTTCCTATAATTAAAAAAAAACCCAAATCGAATACGCTTAAAACTCTGCATATGTAATAACTCACCGCACGAAGTAACTCAACAAGCGAACAAGTTACGGAGTTGTCTTTCTCGCAGGTAAGAAGAGATTAGAGAAGCTTCGGGAAAGTTGCAGAGCGAATAGACAGCTTTATTGCTAACGAGGATGACAATGTTCAGGACCTTTTCGAAATCAGAAAAGACATTGTACATGAGATGGATAAACAATCACTTTCCCCATACTCTAACAAACGGAGTTTGAAACTAAGACTTTACCATCGAGGAAGAATGTAAACAATCTGCAGATCGTAGCATTGACCCAGTATATGTATTCCACAGTTTTCTCGTGGGCTCACAGATGTGTACTCGAATGCTGAATGGTCTGATGTCGTATGAAAACTGCATCTACCCAATGTCTCTTTTTGAAGAAAGGCACATCTTACGTCAATCAGAAAAAACACACAGCTTGCAGCAGCTCTCAGAATGTATGTTGAAACGAAATATGGCAGTGCTGTGACACACACCGTTTTCAGTCACAGAGCACGATGTACTTTTTATCGTTTGAAATCGAAGGAAGTAGTACCTACAGCTAGATTGCAAATGATTATGATTCATTTACCGTTAAACACTATTGAAGAGCACTCGTCGTGGCTGATGGTTACAAAGTTGAACGAAGTATAGAAGAATGTACTCGTGAGTGGCGACGTCGAAAACTGAATGCAAGAAAGGTTTACGAAATAACAAACATAGAAGATAACAAAAAACACATAACACGTTTGCTGGGTAAAAAGAAGGACTTCTTGTCAAATGGGACAAAAAAGCACGCGCTTGTCCAGACGACCATGGAACGAATGAGGCAGAAATGTTGTGACTTTATTCAGGCGGAACGAGATGCTAATGGTCAGATTGCAAAGGCAGCCATCAACATGGATGCTTTCAAATCATTAACCCTTATTAGAGAAGATACGAACCTTTGCTTGCTGTTCTGTGCATATTCTTCTAAATGTACTGCATTGTATTTTTGGTTAGACAAAACGAAATCCTAAATCTACAATATAAATGTTCCACAGAAGTTGCTTGATGAAGCAATTTGTGATGAGCTGCTGTTCCTGCATGCCTATACGGGATGCGATTCGTGTTCAGTGTATGCAGAATAGGAAATTTGTTGTGGTACCAACGAATCTTCAAGAGAGAAAACACAATGACACACCGTTCAAAAGCATTTTCTCTGCCAAAGCAAAATAATGGCAGATTTGTTAAATACAAATAGAGAACACTTTCCTGACATCTATTAGATACCATATTCTCTGCTAGAAAGTAAACAGAGTTAATCCATTTTTCAGGTCGAAACGACTCCCACCAAGGCTATCTTCCTATACAATTTACTTTTTGCGGACTTACTACACAATTATTATAGGACTATAATTATATTTACCCGTCTACAGGTAAACATTTTAGATATTAAAAGTTATATTATGTAGTAGGCAATCACCCATCACATAAGCATTCCAGAAACCTAAAGTGAAACTTCACCAGGCTATACAGGGTAGTTTAAAATCGCATCCGATATATAAATACGGTATTCAATGCATCACTCTACTAAATATCATTCGTGAGAATTAAGTATTGTTATTTATTATGTTAGGGGAAAACGATTAGTTTATACTTAGAAACATAGGAACTCGCCCCAAAATACCATTGTTCTGCTTATGGCGGCCTTATTCCCCAGTACTGTTATGTTCCTCATTCCGTAAGAATCAAGTAATTCATTTTGAGGGGATATACTGTTCTAGATAATGCAAATGGCCTCTCAAATACTTATGACTTCATCTGTCTGTATTATAATATTACGAACAATATTATGCTCACAAGTACAATGATAAATAATGGTAATAATTATAGAAGATACAACATTATTTTCATTTTTCCGAAACAATATTTAGATATGAATTATGCGTACATTTTGTTGATTATTTGTTTAGATTGGTTCATTAATGAAAGCTACTGTTTAAATAAAATACTCGTAAAAAAAATGCTCAACAAAGAGAAACTGGCGCCAGACAAAATTAACCTACCGAATACGACCATTTATGGTTTGACTTAATTGTATGAGATTCTTATCTACTTATTTATAGTGTTTCTTGTTTCAATCAAATAAATGTATATTTATATGCATGCATATATATATATATACATTAAGTATGTCTAACTATGACATATGTGTATATGTGTATATGTGTATGTCTAGATTAAAATTAGTTCGTGTGTATATGTATACGTATTTATGTTATGTATACGTATATATACATGTTGGTATATATATATATATATATATATATATATATATATATATATATATATATATATATATATATATATATATACCACTCCGTAGCTATATATATATACATATATATGCACATATATATTGAATAATAAAATGCACTTAGCTACAAAACCAATTTCGTCTAATTAAGCATATTGTTTAAGTTTTGTTTGTTCTTCCCTGATTAATACACATCATCTACTCATATATCAATACATATGTATCTATCTATATATCTATCCCTCTCTCTCTCTCTCTATATATATATATATAGATATATATATATATATATGTGTGTATAAAGAAAGATAGAGAGAGAGATCGAGTGAGAGATAAAGACAAGGAAAGAGAGCGAGAGATAGAGAGGCAAAGATAGATAGAGACAGAGATAGACATATATATATATATATATATATATATATGTATATATATATATATATATATATATATATATATATATATGTATATTTACTATGTATAATTACGCGCTATTGAAGAAGTGACTTCAACAAATTCATTCAGTAAAATGTAAATGCTAGAATCACATTAAAATAATAAAATTGTTCGCCGTTGGTCACGCTTGAAATCATCAACCAACGCAACACTTACAAAACTACTAAGCGTTGAACGTGAATATAGTAAATAACATTTCACATCCTATGATTTTACACGCCGAGGCTGAACCTTTTATGACAAATAAGATTGACAAATTTTCGCATGTATATAAATTGCAATACTTCCTGACAAAATAATCAGGGGTGTACTATATCTATCTATCTATCTACCTATCTATCTATCTTTCTATATATATATCTTTCTATCTATCAATCTATCTATCAATCTGTCCCGCTCTCTTTCCTTGTCTCTCTCTCTCTTTCTTTCTTTCTCTCCCCCTCTCTCTCTCTCTCTCTCTCTCTTACTCTCTCTGTATCTCTTTATATATATATATATATATATATATATATATATATATATATATATATATATATATATTGGGTAAAGTAAACGATAAGTCCTGAAAATGAAATGCCGGGGTAGACAGCATGTGTGTTAAATGACAAACGGACAACAGGTTAATGTTCAGGTGAAAAACAAAAACAAGAGATGTAACCGATTTCGTTCGTGTTAGCGAACGTCTTCAGAAAAACTGAAGATTTGGAAATAATTTTATTTTAAAAAGCACCCATATGGGAGAAGGAAAAGATGATCCGATAGGACCATATGCGAATACTTTTAGTGTCAGTGAAATATGACAAGCGGATGACCCATTCTTCTTTATTTCTTATTCTACTTTTTATAGTTTTATTTATTTTCCTTTTCTTTTTTCACTTTCACACCGACTGAGAAAGATAGATTTCCAGGTTGTTCACACCTTTTTAGAAGCAAAAACGCGTCGAGTGCTTTAGGATTAATTTTAAGATGTGCCAAGAAAATGAGTCAATTTTTCATCAAAAGACTGATTACACAGGATGGAAATTGGGTACGCCAGTATTATCCAGAGACCAACACCCAGTCAATGCAGTGAAAGCACTTGGACTCACCCCCTTCAAAGAAGGCAATGGTGCAGCCTTCCGCTTGCCAGGTCATACTCACAGGCTTTTGGGGTTAACTTTTGATCAAATTAAGAGACGCTATCAAAATCAAGAGGCGGGGAAAGATCAGGAAAGGTATCCTCCACCTGCAGGACAACGCTCCGGTCCACAACTGGCATTCCGCCAGATAAGAAGCACGGGCGTGTGGCTATGAAATACTCCCCCATCGTCCTTACTTTCGTGACCTTGCACCCTCTGACTTTCATCTCTTCCCAGCCATGAAGTTTCTTTGAAAGGAAAGCGTTTCCCAGATGATGCAGGCTTGATTTCTGAATTCACGACGTGGTTGGAGGACTAACCTGGGGTGTACTACAAAAACGGTGTCCAGAGCTGCATCAAACGATGGGAGATAGGCATAACTATGGGTGGTTCCTATGTAGAAGAAGCCTAATAACTGTGCCAAGAGTCATTTATCTACTGCTATTAGAAATGGGGTAGGGGCATTACTAATTGAACGCACCTCGTGTATATATATAGTAGTATGCTGTGAAAATATCTTAATGGCAATTAAGCTACCCAGGAGGCTTCCGCGTTTAATCACCGGATAGTATCGCTAAGAGAAAATGCATTTTTGCCTGACATTTCCCTCTGGGGATTCCACACGGTAGCCTCTGTGTAGCCTAATTCGTGTTTCTATATAGTTATAACTTACTATCTAGCTCTACTCCCGTATCGAACATTGTTGAAGTAAATATTGACAATTGAATTATGAAACATAATATCTCCTAATAACATCTTATTGTGGGTACGTACAATAATAATGTGTTCATAAAGTGCAGCATACACTACTTACCTATATAAGACATCGCTAAAAATAGCGTTTATGCGAAAATAAACCATGGCCACCTTTGTGTGTAATTATTGTCGTAGGTACATTTATTGTCATACTAGTTAATATATTGTTTATATGTGTGTGTCTGTATATACCTATGCACAACTGCATAGTTTAATATTTTTTTCAAAACAAATTAATCCAATAGCTTTTTACTCTTTGTTAATTGTTCTGATGATGTTGTAGTGTTCCACGGACGATATTGACATACGACTGTTGTTTGGATAACGACAATGAAACGGACCGTGAAAATATATCTCACAGCAATATGACGCTATATTTGGAAATGTGAAAAAAGAATTTTTTTAAATTAAAATATGATCATTATTCCAATAATCATATTTTAATTTTTTAACCTGACATTATATATATATATATATATATATATATATATATATATATATATATATATAGGAAAAGAAGGATGAAGGTAATCCAACGTAATGGGAAATGAAAAAGGAAACACCAGAAAAGATGTGGGTTTTGTGTTCATCAAAGTTTCGTCTTCATTTGTAAGACTTCTTCAGGATGATAATATAAAAAAAAACAATGTCATATCGGGTTGACATGGTGTGTTGAATAGAGGAAAGTAGTAGCCAGCTACTGGAAAAATAGTAGGGCTCCGACACTCCACCCTTCAACTTTTTCACTTACAACTATCTACAGTATCCCTGCTCACCCCCACCCTTCCACTTTTTCGCTCAGTGTCATCAATATTTATTTTCATTTCTCACAACTGACTTCACCAAGTCCGGACGTAAGTCTATGTCAACCCTATATGTCCAAGTACTTGCATGACATTTTTACTTTATATTATTCTCCTGAAGAAGTCTTACAAATAAAGACAAAACATTGATGAACACAAAAAGAAACATCCTTTTTGGCTTTTCCTTTTTCATTTCCCATACATATATATACATTCATATATATATATATATATATATATATATATATATATATATATATATATATATATATATATATATATATATATATATATGGGTAAGGTGCACGATAGTTCATGAAAAATGAAGTGTCGTGATGGGTTCCCTCCTCAGTTGAGTCCTCGCCTGTCTGTTCCTAGAATTCCTAGAAAACGGTATTTTCAAATCTATTCTACACAAGAACTCCCACTACCTAAGGTACATAGACGACACCCTTCTTATTTACCCACATCACATTAATCTCCCCGACATAGTCGAACAACTCAATAAAATAAAACACACCATTTCTTTCCCCTCCGAACTAGAAAACAACCACATTCTTAACTTCCTAGACATCACTCTTCATAACACCCCTAATGACCTGGACATCTCAATCTTTAAGAAAACTACTACCAAAAATGACCTCATACATTTTTACTCTGACCACAACAAAAGTATTAAACCCAGAATGATCATTGGATCGTTTCTCAGAGCTCTTAGAATTTGCAGGCCCGCCCATCTCCACAATGAAGAATCCTATATTCTAAAAACCTACCAAGCTCTAAAATACCCTCATTCCTTCATCCTTGACGCTAAACAAAAAGCTTCCAACATCCACTAAAAAAGACCGATCCCACAAAATATCTCCTCACAAAATAACGGAAGAAAGCAAATCTTACTAAGTTCTCTCCAATAACCCCATATCCATCACCCTACAGAAACAACTGAAACCGGACTTAAAAGTAGTAACATCCACCTCAATAACTATCTAAGACCTACTTAATACGAAACCCCGTTCCCGAACAACCCCCCCCCCCCGCAAATGATCCTCTCACTCTGCTGGCATCTACAAGATAAAATGCGCCGCATGTCCGATGTTTTACATTGGGGAAACACCCGGAAACCTGAGATCTCCCATTTACGAACACAAGCGGGACCTCAAGCACGACATTTCAACTAATGCTCTAGTGATACATAGGAACACTCACTCCCACAATTTAACCCTTTCAGACTGCACTCTCCTCAAGAACGAACACTCTCTCACGTCGCAAATGCATAGAAAGCGCGACTATCCTTCTTTCATCAACCTCAAACTTCAACGTAAGACACAGATCCTATACCCTACTCAGACACTAGGCTAAAACTGCACTTAAACAATGCAATACATTACACCACTGCGCCCCTGACTAACTATCCATATATATATATATATATATATATATTTTGGAAAATGTTGTTTTGTATGTATGTATGTGTATGGATATATACACACATATGTGTGTATATGTTTACATTTACACATGTGCGTGTATGTGTGTGTTTATATATTTTTATTTATTTATTGTGTGATCATTGCAAGCTCTCATTTACAATCAAACCTTTTTGAATACATATCTCTTATTTTTCTATTTTTAAACTCATTTATATTTATTTGTTGTTATCCTAACCTTTAACTTTTTGTTCCTTTTATTCCTCTTTTTTCACATATTTCCCCACCTTAGCTGTTCATTTTCATGAATTGCTCTTTTAAAACCTTTTGTTGACAAATACGCTTGACCTACTTATCATATCCAAACATCACTAAATGTCTCCTCACATGATCAAAGCAAATCATTTTCCCCCTCATGCCATGTGTGTGCCTTCAATATAAAATAAAATTATTTTCTGTATTCTTCATTTTCTGAAGAGGTTCCCCACGAACGAAACCGCTAAAAAATCTCTTGTTTTTGTTTTTCTCCTGCATTTTGACTTGTTTTCTGTCTGCCATAATTTTCCACATTTATATTTATATATATATATATATGAATATATATATATATATATATATATATATATTGATATATATATATATATATATATACAGATATATCTATGTATATATATGTATATATACATACATATATATACATATATATATATATATGTATTTATATATATAAATATATATATACAAATATATTCATGTATATATATATGAGTATATATATATTTATATATATACATATATATATACAAATATATCCATATATATATATATACATATATATACAAATATATTCATGTATATATATATATACATATATATACAAATATATACATGTATATATATATATATATATTTATATATAAATACATATATATATACAACTATATACCCATACATATGCATACACATATATATATATATAAATATATATATATATATATATATATATATATATATATATACATATATATATATATATATATATTTATATATATATATATATATACAAATATATGTATGGATATACATATTTATATGTATATATATATTTATATATATAAATATATATATATATATATATATATATATATATATATAGAAATATATTTTTAGATACACATATATATATGTATATATATACATATATATATTCATATACAGGGTGGGCCCACAAAAGGGTCCTATCTTTAAATTTGAATAACTTGAATTTGAATAACTTCCACAAAATAAAAGTTAAACTCACCAAACTTTATGTGTGTGTAGACTGACCCTTCCGAGATTTTTTGAAATAAACAAAACAAATTTTAGCCGAAAAACACTTCTTAAAACTTACAAAAACTAAAGTATTTTTTTTTACACTGTTTTGAGTTTTTTAAGCAAAAATTATGTTTTCTAAATGAGGGTACGTTCCTTAGGGCTAATACGGCTCATGCTTGCTTCGGTAGGGGTCCTTTACTTATTCTAAAAAAAAATGTTTTTTTAAATCAATAAATACAAAAGTTATGAATTTTTAAAAATAGGACCCTTATTTTGGCCAACCCTATATATATATGTATACATATGTAAATATATATACACATATGTATATACACATATGTATAAATACATATGTATACATATACATATATATATATATAGAGAGAGAGAGAGACAAGTATATATATGCATATATATATACAATCATATATATATATACATATATATATATATATATATATATATATATATATATATATATATATATATATATGGATACAAGCATATATATATATATATATATATATATATATATATATATATATATATATATATAATGAAGGAGATTGGAAAGGAATTAGAGAAAGCAAAAGCCAAATCAAAATTCAATTCAAAAGTTCAAAGCAAGGTATAATCCGCAAAAAGGCAATTTATTCAAGTTAAATTTTCCTTAAGCCAGGCTTTTCAAAGATCAAAGTCTTATCATCAGAGGAAGTCGCTGAGATAGATAAGTTGGCAATGGCCAAGATTTAAAATTTGAAAAAATGAAATAAAATAAAAATTGTAGGGAAGGAAACGTAGGGCAAAACTGCGCCAGGGTGCAAGCAAATGTCCGATTGCCAAAAAGTCCGGTGTCGAAGAGTCCAGCGGAGAGGATACGATGTAGATAGGTAGGTCGTTAGAGGCACGAGAAGTAATGAGAGAAGTTTCAAAGTTAAACTCCAAGAAGCCACAACTTCAGGTACGGCGAAAATAGAAAATCCAGGAAGGGTAAAAAGTCCAATAAGAGGTACATTCGATGATGCAGGCAGGCGCCAGAGGAGATTAAGATGTAAAATATTCGCCATTAAAGAAACTTCCCGGGCAGAGATGACAAAGGAAAGTGTTTTAAAGTGGAAAAAGGGGCAGTGAGAATATTTAAAGTCTGCCCAGTTGAGAAAGCCGGCTATAAATGAAGAAAAGCAGAGACAGTGAAAACAAGAGTATAATATGCGACTAATGGGCAAGGGAGGAAACGGGTAAGTGAAATGTGGGAGGAGAAAGGGACGGGTGCGAGGAAAGAGAGGGGGGAGGAGAAAGGGAGCGATGCGGTGAAGGAATGCGGATAAAACTAAGAGTGTGAAAGTAGGGGGGTGAAACATAAAGTTGAAATTGGAAGTTAGGCGAATTAAGATTCAACTAGAAAAGGGGAAGAAAGGAGTGGGGGTAAGTTAACGAATGTTATGATAAGGGGTTAAAATATCAGAATATGTATAAGAACAGAGTTCGGGGGTTTAGAAGTTTAATCAAATGACCTTAGATATAAACAATGAGGCAAGATATATATGAAGGGTAGGACTAGGAAAATGAGTTAAAAATTAAAAGAGTAAAGATAAAAAATAAAGATAAAAATAGTATAAAAATTAGAAATAAGAAAATAAAAGAGTAAAGAATGAAAAATAGATAATAAGATTAGTCTTAAGCTCGCAGGGAAAATTGAGGATTGACCGAAAGAATAAAGAAAAAAAAAAAAAAAAAAAAAAAATTAAAAAAAAAAAAAAGAAAAAAAAAGCTTTCTCTAATTCCTTTCCACTCTCCTTCATTTCTACCTGCTCTATCCTGGATATTGAGCTGTATACTCTTCACAATAGGGTTTTACCTTTCCTAACAGTTCGCTTTTAGTACACCTCTTTATATATATATATATATATATATATATACGTTACCAAAATATATTAATGTTAATTTAGCTACACGTGGGCTTCTGTGGTTCATCCCCGGAGAGAATCGCTAGGCTATGGGGTGAACGCTGAATACCTTGTGTAGCTTTATTGCCATTAATATATATGCATAACGTACTACCTAGCTCTATTTATGTATCGAGCACTGTTGACGTAAATACTGAAAACTGATACAATATATATATATATATATATATATATATATATATATATATATATATATATATATGTATATATATATGTATGTATATATGTATATATATATTATCTGCCAAGCAAGTACCTGCTTGGTAGTGAAACACGTGTAGGAAATACATTTAATTTGAATAAATAATATTTGTTAGAAAAAATGTTTAATGGTGATCATTGGTGTCCTTAATGTAATTTTTTGGTAAGCCTTCATAAAATCGCATATAAATGCTCTTTACTCTCTAATCGAGTATCATCGAGCTTGTTTTTATTGGCACAACCCTGGTCTACACTGAAAGATATATTTTATAAGTGAAAAATCTAAATCTATATATACATATATATATATATATATAGTCTAAAGAAGCTTTGAGTTATTTTAAACAAACAGACAAAAAAAAGGAAAACGCAGTTTAAATTCCCAGAGAAACTAACTAAATCCAAAATAGTGTAGACTTAATATTTGTTGGAAAATTCATAAATAATTAATATATAATAGTAAGTAAATAAAATAAAAAGGGGGATTAAGTATCTAACAGTGAAACAAAAGCAGGAGACCTTAACGTAAGCATCTAATATTAACACGGGGATCATCAGCTGTTTACCATGTAACTGTTTCGGAGATTTAAAAACAGGACACTTATATGCATGGCTCTCGAATGGTACAGATAAAACTACCATTTCCCCAATAATCAAGTGTCGAAATAATTCAGCTTAAAATGTTACTTATATATACATAAATAAATAAAATCTTATTATTATAATAATAATAATAATAATAATAATAATAATAATATACTACTCTTAAGACTACCGTGTGATGTGGTAATTTGCATATCAAATAACATTATTTATAATAATAGTAATACTAGTAATACTAATAATAATAATAATAATAATAATAATAATAAAATACTATCTAAACACTTCACCTACGAACCATTCTGCGATATGGTAGCTAGAAATAAAATTATATAGGAATATATATATATATATATATATATATATATATATATATATATATATATATATATATGTATATATTGTATGTGAATACATTAAATAATAAAAAGAAAACTATATATAAATATTATATATATATATATACATATATATATTTAGATAGAGAGAGAGAGCGAGAGACAGAGAGATAGAGAGAGAGACGGAAAGAGGTAGCACTAGGAATGAAGACTATACTATATGCTTAATACGGTATGCAATCGTTTACATTACTTCTGTTATTGTGAATGCGGACAATTTAATTCACCCTCCATCCTAGTTATGAATAAATAAACTAGCAGAAGAGAAGAAAAAAAACTGTTTATGATGAATAATGGAGAGGTATTTACTTTCTGAATACGATTACGACGAACACAAGAAAAAGGCACGTCAATATTACTTAAATGTTCCGGTGCAAATATCGTATGATTTTATATATGAAGTGTTCGAATGCTAAACGCGATCAACGCCATTTAAGAATTCATAGCTAGCACTATAAAAAGTATTACATTTTAACACTTGACCACCCACTCAAATTTCTTTTTGCATGATATGATACCAAATTAATTAATGTTTGCTTTCAACTAAAATAAGCTTGTATTCGAAGTATACATTTAATATATTCGTTTTTTGGTTTACTAAGATATCAATGTAACACTTTGCATTCATCGAGTTTTGCATTTGAATTCATCATATATGTATACACATATATATTTATATGTATATATATATATATATATATATATATATACACATATATACATGTATTTTTTTTCTAAAATCGGTTGGTAAATATTATCTTTTAGACCCATGTGTGTTGTCCAGGTGTGCCGTACCATAACACCAAACTACATCACACCTTCTAGTTTCTCGATCAACTGATAATAAAGATAAATGGCGAGTTTCATCAATGTTAGTTTTTTATAAATGTTAGCAAACATTTTCGATGAACTTAAAGTTGTAACTAATATTCAGAGGCTCGCCACTATAAACACTCCCGGTTAGTTACACACATTAAATAATGTATACAAGATGTTCAAAATTGAACAGAACATCGTCATCCACTAATTATATGTAGGGACGTTATGAATGGCTGCATTAGATTTATGTGTGTAATGTTTGTATTTGGAGCGTGTTTTTTTTCAATTTCCGTGTGCCTTTTTCTACTAGGTAAATGAGAATATATATAAATGTAAATGAAGGTGTAATCCGTACTTTTTTAAATAAAAGGTCATTAACTAAACGAACAAATGCACATCTAATAAATAAATAGCAAGCATTCCATATTTATGAAATGAACATACACAGCGAATTCTGACCCAATTCCCTCTAACTATACAATGTTATTTTTTACATATTAAAACCGTAGGTCTTTATAAACAATACGTAATTAGATTGTGTGGTAACATACTATTGGTATTGGTTACTGGACCGCAAATCGAAAAGAAATGTCGCAGTAGAAATTAAGTAATTAAAAACAAGAAAAGTATTATTTTTTTTAATCGCCTGCAAATTATTCAATGGAAAATGGGAACATACCTTATTCAATATAAAACTAGGTCCGAGATGATACACGAAAATATGTGTTTGACATTAACTATACATTACAAATATCCGGTTGTTTTTCTTATGTTAGATGATTTAAAACGAGATAATAAAACAGACACACGTATACTTTATCTACACGTTCAGAAGCCCCACGTAGCCAGGGGGTTCCAGGGAGGACGCCCCCCCTTGTAATTACATTTGCACTCCCTGAAATGTGTGATCCTAAAAATATTATTAATATAAAATACTCTTATATTTCGTAGTCAACTATACTTCTTTATTATGAACCAGTATTTACTTTTGGGTAATATATTTTACAGCAGGGCCGGATTAAGGGGCCAAGGGACTGGGGCCCTGGGCCACCCACCAAGAGTTGACCTCCCACCAATTTTTAACATAATTTCCGATTTCAAAAACGCTTATTTGGATTTTATTTTGTTTAAAACTTATTTTTCCATTCATGGTACTAATGATACAATAATAAATATTTACGGATGTTAAACCCCCAACGTAGCCAGGGGGTGCCATGGGGAAAGGCCTCTCCTTGCAATTACATTTGCACCCCCTGAAATTTGTTATCCGTAAAATATTATAAATATAAATACTCTTATATTTGGTAGTCAACTATACTTTTTCATTATGAACCAGTATTTACTTTTATGTAATATATTTTACAGCAGGGCCGGATTAAGGAACCAAGGGGCCAAGGGGCTCGGGCCCGGGCCACCCACCAATTTTTAACATAATTTCCGATTTCAAAAACGGTTATTTGGATTTTATTTTGTTTAAAACTTAATTTTCCATTCCTGGTACTACTGATACCATAATAAATATTTACGGATTTTAAACCCCCCACACGTAGCCAGGTCGTGCCAGGGGGACAAGGCCTTCCCCTTACAATTACATTTTCACACCCTGAAATTTGTAATCCATTAAATATTATAAATATAAATACTATTATATTTCGTAGTCAACTATACTTCTTCATTATGAACCAGTATTTACTTTTATGTAATATATTTTACAGCAGGGCTTTATTTAGGGGCTACGGGGCAATGGGGCCAAGGGGGCAAGTGGGCAAAGGGGCCAAGGGGCTGGGGCCATGGGCCACCCACCAAGAGGGGACCTCCCCCTAATTTTTAACATAATTTCTGATTTCAAATACGCTGATTTGGATTTTATTTTGTTTAAAACTTAATTTTCCATTCCTGTTACTAATGATACCAAAATGAATATTTATGGATTTAAAACCCCCCACGTAATCAGGGGGTGTAAGGGGGTGCCAGTGGGGCAAGGCCTTTCTCTTGCAATTACAATGCACCTCCTGAAATTTTTGATCCTAAAAATATTATAAATATTAATACTCTTATATTTCGTAGTCAACTATACTTTTTCATTATGAACCAGTATTTACTTTTGTGTAATATATGTTATAGCAGGGTTAGATAAAGGGGCCAAGGGGCTGGGGCCCTGGGCCACCCACCAAGAGGGGATCTCCCACCAATTTTTAACATAATTTCCGATTTCAAAAACGCTTATTCGGAGTTATTTTGTTTAAAACTTAATGTTTCATTCCTGGTACTAATGATACCAAAATAAATATTTACGGAGTTTAAATCCCCACGTACCAGGGGGTACCAGGGAGGGGCAATGCCTTCGTCTTGCAATTACATTTGCACCCCCTGAAATTTGTGATCAAAAAATATTATAAATATAAATACTCTTATATTTCGTAGTCAACTATACTTCTTCATTATGAACCAGTATTTACTCTTCTGTAATATATTTTACAGCGGAGCCGGATTAAGGGGCTAAGGAGCTGGGACCCTGGGCCACCCACCAAGAGTTGACCTCCCACAAATTTTTAACATAATTTCCGATTTCAAAAACGCTTATCTAGATTTTATTTTTTTTAAAACTTAATTTTCCATTACTGGTACTAATGATACCATAATTATGTATTTACGGATTGTAAACTACCAGTAAAATAAAACTATTGACCATAACATCTAAATATGATTTAAATTTGTTATCTTGTAAAAGGAAAAAAAATTAAAATTTACGCGTTCTAAAACTCAAACATAACTTCGCTAGTTTCAGATCAATTGGTGAGGGAAACAAAGCCTCGATGCTTTTTACCTGTTTCCTGCTTGGTGAAAGAGATCGTCAGTGTATCCGTCTTTTTTCGTCAACTTACCAAATATATATTTTTAAATATTGTTAATTGACACTATTTAATATTATATCAATTAAATAATTATAATTTAAATGATGTAATATAAACACAAAATGAATTCACGTTGTTATTCTGACAGCTTTTTTTAAATATATTTTTTTAAATTCATAAAAGAAAGTGTTGTCTTCATTCAAAAGATAGAAATGAATACTAATTACCTAAATTATTTTCAAATGACACTGGGAATTTTTTTTTAAAAATCAGTTTTTTTTATTTCATCACGAATCTCAAATACGTTTTTTTTTTCTTTTTGTTGTCAGTTGCAACTGTTAATTGAAAAAATTGTGAATGCTACATTACAACATTTTTGAAATTAACATAGAAAAAATCCCACATTTCACCCAAGATGAAGTTTAAATAAAAAACAGCATTGGTAGGGTATACACGCAACGAGAGGCCAGCACAAAAAGGCTTGTGATGTAGGGTGGGATTAAATGAATTAGTGAATCCAATGTTTTCACACATATGTGAGAAGTGGAAGTCGAAGACTTGGCATCAGTTCTTTCTTTGATGTTGATTGTCATGTCTGTATGAACTAACAGTGAAAAGAAATGTCAAAATAAATAAAGAGTGGATAGGGAGATAGAATAAAAGTATAATACTAAAAAAGATTATTGGTTATTGAAACAGTTTAGTTACATTTTAATTTTCTTAGAGACAACTACTCTTAGAAAGACTAGAGGAAATTTTGACCAACATAAATGTAAGTGCATATATGTCTTTTCTTTTATGTGAACTCTATTTTAAAGAAATTTAAAATGTGTTTTTAGAAAAAAATATTTACTAATACCATTTTTTTTTAGTATTAATCTTAGGGTGTTTAAATAACTGAGAATCGTGGGGTTCACTTAAGAAGCTATGCAATCTTCCAATATTTGTAAATAAATACTTTTTAAATAAGTATTTATTAATACGCTATTGTTTTGAAGCAAATGAAATCGAGGTACTTGGTCGTCTTTTACCATAGTCCGTTTTTAACAACTTTTTACTTACCATTTTTTGTTCTTTTTTCGGTGTACACTTACTGTTATAGACCCGTGCTAGGGGTCACAAAGATAACAACCACAAATTGTGACAGGTTAAAATATACAATGTATTTATTCATAGCAATACAGTAACGGCAGTAAATGTGGTAGGAGATGACCGGATTCCTACGATGCGGTAAAACATGAATAGGAATGCCCTCTGTTGAGTCTTTGCAACCATGGTATATATTATAGATGGTTGCTTCCATTAGTTCTTCAATAGGGGTGATTTGTACCCCACAACACTTACCTATCAAGCTGCTAGAGAATTTAAGTTTTTTTGGAAACAATTTCAAATATTTTACATTTTAGGAGGGGGATCAGTTTACAATATAAATTCAACGTAGACTGATCCCCCTCTTTTGGACTATCTAAATTTTTGTAAAAATCTTTTTCGGTGTACAATTACCTATCATGTCGATAGAGAATTCCGGGGGTTTTGGGGGAAAAAAAATCAAAAAAATTAGATTTTAAGAGGGGGGATCAGTTTTCAATGTAAATTCAACGTAGTAAAATTTGGATCTAGCGGCTAGCGATTTTTTTTCTTTAAAATCCGGCGATTTCGTTTGCCACATACACACACGCAATTTCAGATTTCAGTAAAACTATTTTTCTGTATTCCTTTTCTCTTTAGTCATCATGGGATTATTTCTCAAGCTACCTTCCATACATCATATATGCAAATCTTCTGTAGTTTTACATGTCAATAAAAATGTTAATGTTCTAAAAATTAAATTGTGATCGCGACCGGACAAAAGCTCACCGGACACAAGGCCACCAAAATAATTCAAACACGGGTAAAAGCCTACAAACGTAAAAATAAATTAATAAAAAAAAACAATTTTAGGGCATTCATAATGAGAGCGAACAGAACGAAAAATGGGTAAATAAAACCCCAAAAAACAACAAATAAATGTGGGACAAATAAATGTTACCAAAGGCAAGATAAGTTACTATTGTACTTACCTGGATAAGTTTATTTGTGTTTTAACTTATTTTAAAGCATATTTTTGTTAAAAAACAAATATAGTGTCGACTGGTGGAAGTCTCAGTGAGGGACGTCGTTTTTCAAGTCAGTGGTACGCCAAATTTGAATGGATCGAGTACAGCATCCAGAAGTATCTTTTGTCATACATGCAGGAATTTTGGACATTTACGACGGGTGGAAAGTAGAGTCTGGACAGAGTTTAGCTTTCGTGACTGGAGGAAAATTGGACAAAAATTGAAAGCACATAATGAGACTGATGTCCACAAAGAAGCGGCCAAGGTTCGGATCACCTTAAAAAAATGTTCAGAAAGAACGGAGTATTGATCACCTCTGGATCCATGCTATCGAGACAAGAAATTAATCGATGAGCACAAACAGCATCTCCTGACAGTACTGGACATAATATTATTCTGTGCAGAGAATTAGATAGCACTGAGAGGTGATGACGAAAGCAAAAAATAACTAAACAGAGGAAACTTTTTGGTGTTACTCTAACTTTTATCTAAGTATGACCCAACTATTCAACAATGCTTGGAGAAACTTCCGAGAAATGCACAAATGTTAAGCCCAGAGATTCAAAATGATTTACTCTTTTCAGCGCAGAAGGTTTTGTTAGAGGGAATTAGGGACCAGGTTCAGGAAGCCGGATATTATGTGGGTTTAGCTGAGGAGGTTAAGGACATCTCTAACAAAGAATTACTTGGTGTTTTATTAAGGTTTTTGCACGGAGGAAACGTCTATGGTTTCATGGAGCTGTATGCCTTATCTGCTGCCAGTATTTCGAAACAGCTGCAAGGTATGCTGCGGTCTATGAACTTGGAGCAGTGGATGTGTGTTGGGCAAGGATACGATGGTGCAAGTGTGATGTCAGGTAAACGTGGTGGTGTCCAAGCGCTGATGAAAAGGGGTGGCTATACAAATGCCGAGTATGTGCACTGTGCATCTCATAGGCTAAATTTAGTTCTTGCATCTGTCACTGAGATTGATCCTACCATTAAGACATTCTTCGATACCATGGATTTAGTGTACACTTTCATGACAGGTACTGAACGTCATTCCCGATACCTGGAAAGTATGTTGTATCCGAAAGACCCAACATTGGAACTGACCCATTCATCTACAACCAGGTCGTCTTCCAGATCCTTAGAGGTTGAAAAGTTCTTGCGCCGTTTTGATGTAATTTTAGACACTCTGGCATACTTTCAAAAATGATCCTGTTGCTGAAACAAAACTTTCTGCTATTGCTCTACTGAAGGCAACTCAGAGTAAGAAGTTCCTAGTTCTCCTAATCTTTTTTGGAAGATTATATGATTATACAGATGTTGTGACCCAAGATCTGCAAAAGAAAAAAACAAATGCGGAGACAGCTATTAGCTTGGTGGAAACACTACTTGAACACACAGAATCATTCGATACAGAGAAGGTGGTTAAGTATGCATTGGAGCTTGCCACAAAGTACGATATCACGGATATTGATACTCGGCCATCTGGAAGGGCACGAAAGTTATCCGAAAAATGAGATGGCGCATTAGTGACTGGTTCCGTTGGTCATAACTGTGTGGGTACAGTGGAAGATTTTTATTTGGTACTCCGACAGTTGCTGGGGCACATTAGAGGAGAACTCCGTGCTCGATTTGGAAATGCTCAATGTGCAGTGATAAAAGCTGCTGCAGTCTGTAACACGTCATCAGAATCGTTCATGGACAGTCAGACGCTGAAACAGCTAGGTACACTGTTTGGGGTTTTGGAAAAGGAGAGTGAGATGGAAATATTCAAGAACTACATTCAGCGACGTCTCCCTACCGAAGATCTTGGACTTTCAGAATTATTCGAACAATGTGACAGGGATATTTTTCCATCGGGGCATAGAGTATTGCAATTGCACCTTACCATCCCACAGACCTCAGTAACCGTTGAAAGACTATTCTTTTCAGTGAAGCCCATCAAAACAAGAATGTGATCGTTGATGTCAACAGAGAGACTGACCTCACTCTGCCTCATATCCTTTGAAAAAGATTTGCTGAGAAACATTGACAGAGAGCGCATCCTTGCGCATTTCAATAACTGTAAAAATAGGAGATTATAATAGAATTATGTAGAGCTAGAAATAGCTACCTTATTTTACGAAGTGTATGTTATTATTACTGTGTTTACTATGCTGTATGTGCTTTACTATGCTTATGTTGTTATTTACGTGTACCTACCGAAATACACAACACTGTATTTAGAGTATATAAAAGAAATTGAAATTTTGTTACTACTTATTTATATATCAGTACACACCCACACTGAACCAAAACGTAACTCATATTAGAATATCAATATTAGTTTTGCTCCGCCTAAAAATGCCTTGCCCCCCCCCTTAGTTAGAAGTCTGGCTACGTGCCTGGTTCAGGAGAAAAAGACAGATAGAAAGGGATGATTATTTCATAGTTTTAAATTAAACTCATCTCGAATTATTGTTTTCCGTACTGGCGTTATTTTTTTTATAAGTAATATTTCACTCCTGTAGTTCTAGTTATTATGTGTTAGTATACTTTCGATTATGTATTTTGGTTCTTTTATCAGTAAGATTTGCAAACGAAATCGATGATTATAAGCGAAGGAAAAAGATTAACCAGTGCGAAAAGAAGGTTTGAATCAAATATTTAGAACGTCTAAATCAAGTGCATCATACTCTCACGTGAAACACCGTGGTGCTCTGATAAATTAAAATATTCACAATGTAATTAATAATTTTGTTGTGAAAAATGCATAAACATTTAGTAATTTCGATACTGATATCTTTCAAATTTTACGGTAAAAAAAAGATACATATAAAGTTGCCTTTTGTATTTGCAATCAAGTCGATCGCTGGTAAGAAAATAAATATTTGAATATTAATGATGAATATCTGCCCAAGAAAATACAAGTATATTATGAAACAACTATTTGTCATATACAAATCAAAATAATAATGTAATTAAATAAACAGAACTAATAGTAGTTTATTAATGCATGCCTTGTTTAAACAAATACGCAAATTAGTTAACCCTGCGTGTTATATTGCATATAAATAAACACTATGTAAATAAAATGGTATGTTTATTAGATAAGTTGAATTAATATGAAGAGACAGTTTTGACTTTACCGTTGATGCGAGATAAAGCGTAACTTTCGCATTTATTTGTGTACACCAACACACACACACACACACATATATATATATATATATATATATATATATATAGTGTGTGTGTATGTATTAGTGCGAGATACACGCACATAGTGTTGGGAACGATTACTTTAATCAACGCCTGGTTTAATGGCACAGAAAATCGATGCCGTTTAATCTCCTGGATTTACCAAATGAGTGTTCTTATTTCAGGCCTACACTTTTTGATGAAAAGTTGTATAGAAACACTTGAAGTTTATATTCTATTGTCTCGGAGGCAATGACTGGTGGGTGGATGTTAACTAATAACCTAACCCCCTTTTGTCTGACGATTTTAGAAGGATTGTTAAGAATAAGTGTATCATTAAGACAGCATTATCATTTTTCAAGAATGTTGTAAAACATGTCCACTGCATTGTACAACAATCGTATTGCCTGTTTTTGTATTTGCAATTTTAGATATTCATATTTGTGTTCTTATATGGTGGTATTATTTATTACAATTAATCTGGAATTTAACGGGAATGAATATTTATTTTCTGTTTCATGTGTCGGGTGTGTTAGCTAGAGTCAGTAAGATGCATAGTGAGAAGTCTCGATGAATTATTTTGTCTGATGATTTTGTAGTGTTCCATACATTTCCGTTGTATAAAAGTATCCCAAAAAGCATCTGATGAGTACTACTGTCTTAGTCGTATCTAAATGATCATTATGGGCGGTAGAATAACTCGTGATGAGGAGGTTGGACGTGTTAAACTCTCATAGTAAATAATGAGCAGTATTTATACATTGATCGATGGTGAGTGCATTTTAATTAATCTAAGTGGTTTAAAAGTGTTCATCACTTTCGCTATAATTGTGCATTTCTATCACAATTTAGTTATTAGTAATGTATGTGTCCTAGTACGCTATCGTGATGTCTGACAACATCTCTAATAAATCAGTAATCATGGATTGTCCAGTACACCAACTACACTTGAATGGGTTGTAATTTTACAATATACAATCTAATTAAATATATGAAATGAATATACATTCAATAGTTGTGAGAGTTTAACAATTGCACATTTACATCAATTAATAAATATTTACCAAATCTCAGATCCCTATAGTATGTTTTAAATCTTCTAATAGCGTATATTAAAAGTACAGCGGCATATTTTAAAATTCAAATATATCGTAGCTGTCTTACATTTGAGCGATACGTATTAGAAACTAATTAAGTCAGATGCTATGTATGTCAATTTTTCCTTAAAACATATTAACCTAAACAGTTTAATTTATACATTTTGTATCAGCAAAATTAGTTGATGTGCTTTGGCTTTCATTAGAATGCATATTCTAAACATAATGCAAGATATCATCATATCGAATTTTAATTTCTGAATGTGCACGTCACAGTTTTACAAAAATGATATGTTATATATATATATATATATATATATATATATATATATATATATATATACATACAGAGGGGAACATAAATAGATAAACATAGAAGTATCAATAAACATATATATATATATATATATATATATATATATATATGTATGAAGTAGAGTAAATAATATTATAATTGGCCATCTCTGGTTAAGCGAATAACTTATCGTCTGTCTAATCTAATTGTTAGGGCGTTTTTTTTACCTGAAACTTTGCACAATGTAAGGAATAACTTGCTAATATAAAACATGAAATAAGAGATTCCATCATAGGGTTTTTTTAAATTTTAGTGGCCGTACCATACATACGTAGTATGTCTTGAGAACACATACTACATTAGCCGTGCAGTTCAGAAAATGTTATATAGATATCAATTTAACTTTATTTATCTACATGGTAAATAGTAATGTACCTCGTCTATCTGTGAATTGCTAATAACCTTTTGTCTGATTTTAAAAAAAAAAGCTATGAATTTAGAAAGTGCTAATCTTTTGTATTCAATATCATACAGTTAATGTGAATGTAAAATGTTCGTTTACTTACATTTGCTTATAATTGACGCGTTAAAATTATTTACAAATGTCATTACAGAACTCGAATATTTATTATAGAGCAACATGTATTTAGTGAATATTTATTTACTACAATTGTATTATCAATTACGCTGATTTGTTATTGGTGTATTGAGCAGAACACTGAGAAATGATACAAGTTAAAGGATAAAAAATAACACTCTCTCTCTATTAATATAATTCGAGCTATGTGTATATATTTGCGTGTGTCTTTGATTTAGACGGCTCAAAGTACCGCTCTCGAAGCTAGGGACTATAGTGCATTGACATTTAAAATATATTCTCTATCCATTGTTACAAACTGTATTTCAATTTTTAAAAACA
>OY744526.1:142226507-142266507 GCA_963556195.1 Sepiola atlantica
ATAAGGGCCATTGGTCCCCTCGGGGCCCGAGTGGCAACAAGCCTTCCCAAGGTCCCAGAGCTGTCCGCGCTCTTCCAGTGGAGGTCTGGTTTTCCGCTTTCCCTCCTCGACCCTCTGTCAATAATTTTTGTGGCGTCAGCCTATGCTTGCGCCTCTCTCGTGCGGTTGTATTTTCCCCGGTTCTGTTGTTTTGTGCTTCCATGTGTTTGTTCTCTATTCGTTGCTTATGTGGGTTGGTTTCCGCATTCGAGGACATTTCTCAGGATTGTAGCTGTTTTGATCATTACTGTCCTTTGTATGGGCTCAGTTATCCCTTTGATTCCTATTTCTCCTAGTCTTTTCTCCATGTTTTTGGGGACTTTTCCTAGTGCTCCTATGATTATTGGTGTTATACTGACTTTCTTCATGTTCCATATTCCTTTCAATTCTCTGGCAAGTTCAGTATATTTGCTTCTCTTTTCCGTCTCTTTGATCTTCACTCTGCTGGAACAGCAAAGTCCACGATTTTGCAGGATTTTTTTTTCTTGTTGATTATTATCATATCCGCTCTACTTGCTGTTATGGGTTTGTCTGTTTGTACATTCATATCCCATATGATTTTGTGTTTTTCGTTTTCTAGTACAGTTTCTGGTTTGTGTTTGTATCGTTTTCTTGCATATTCGAAATTCAGTTGTTTGCACATTTCCCGGTGTACTTCTTTCCCCATGCTGTCATGTCTGTTCTTGTATTCCCTTTGTGCTAGCTTGCTGCATTCACTTATTATATGATTTATCGTTTCGTCTCTTTGTCCACACAATCTGCATTTGCTGTTTTCCTGGGTGTTATCTATCTTTCCTTTAATAAAGTGTGTCCTAATCGCATTGTTCTGCGCAGTCGTCAGCAGAGATTCCGTTTCTCTGTTCAGGTTTCCTTTTCTTAGCCATGCCCAGCTGTTTTCATTGGCTTCATTGCTTGTGAGTCTTCTAAAGCGTCCATGTAGTTGTATTTCTTTCCACTTTTCCTTTCTTGTCTTTTTGTTTCTGAGTTCAGTGCTTCCGGGGTTGTTTGTTGGGCTGGTGTCTCTTGCTGTGGTGATCAGTCTTTCCGTGTTCTGGGTTACATATTTCTCCAGCTCTTTTTTGGTGTCTTCCACACAGTCTTCTATACTCACCAGTCCTCTACCTCCTTCATTTCTTTTCACGTAGAGTCTGTCCATGCCCTCTTTTGGGTACAGTGCATTGTGCATAGTCATTAGTATTCCAGTTATTTGGTCAAGGTGCCTGAGTTCTTCTTTGTTCCAGCCTATGAATGGTCCAGAGTATCTTATTAGTGATACAGCCCATGTGTTTATCCATTTAACTAGGTTTCTGCTATATAGTTTAGTTTCTAAGAGTTCCCTTGTTCTTCGTAGAGATGGTTTTCCAATCTTCTCTTTCATTTCTGTATATGTGATAGTGTCTGCTTCCAGAACTCCCAGGTATTTGTAACTTCTTGTTCTCCTAGCGCCCTCATCTCCTCTTGGTTGGGGAGTTCTATACCTTCTGTCGTTTCCAGTTTTCCTCTCTTGATCTCTAGCAGTGCACATTTTTCTATTCCAAACTCCATTTGGATATCCTGGCTGAATATCCTGGTTGTGTTTATCAGCTTTTCCAGTTCTTTTTTGTTTTTTGCAAACAGTTTAAGGTCATGCATGTACATACGGTGGTTTATTCTTTGTTATGTATCCGTAAACCTGTATCCGGCATCACACTTTCTAAGTATGTAGTTGAGTGGCATCATGGCTATTATAAACAGTAGTGGTGATAGAGAGTCTCCTTGAAAAATGCCTCTCTGTATTTTTATCTCAGACAGGTATTGTCCTCCGGCTGTCAGTTTTAGTCTCCATGTTTCCATTGCTTTCTGGATGAGATTCATAATCCTGTCTTGTATCTTGTATATTTTTATACATTCAATTATCCATGTTTGGGGGATTCTGTCGTAGGCTTTCTTGTAGTCAATCCATGCCATGGTTATGTTCTTTTGTCTGCTCTTCACCTCCTTCAGAGTCTTTTGATCAATGTATAGTAGATCATGTGCCTCTCTTTGTCCTTTCCGGCATCCTTTTTGTTCCTCGGGGAGCAGTCCACGTTTGTCCAGGGATTGGTAGATTTGTTCTCTCAGTTGTGCTGTGAGAATTTTAAACATTATTGGTAGACATGTTATCGGTCTGTTGTTGCTGGGGGTTGTTCCCTTTTTTGGGTCTTTTTGTATTAGTGTTGTTCTTCCTTCCGTCATCCATTCTTGTATGTCTGTTTTGCGGATACATCCGCTCAGTTTCTTCTTCTTCTTCTTCTTCTTCTTCTTCTTCTTCTTCTTATTATTATTATTATTGTTATTTGCACTCACAAGTTCTCACACAGGTCATCAGTGATTGCTCACCGACAGCCGCTAGTATCCACTGGAGTGTGATTGACAGCAAGTCTCTCGATATTTCGAGTATTCTCCACCTCTTTTTGATAGCCACTGAAATAAACTTACGGTATCAAAACAGTTCTTCGTTGGTCTAGCCTATGAATCGTCCAGAGTATCTTATTAGTGCTACTGCCTCGGGGTGTTTTTTTGTTTCTAGATTCTTGTTATATAATTTCATATCAATGAGGTTCCTTGTTCTTTGCTAATATTCTCTTCCAATATTCTCTTTTATTTCTTTAGACTTGATGGTGTCTGCTTCCAACACTCCAATATATGTTCGCCTGGCGCCCTCATTTTCGCTTGGTTGGGGAGTTCCATGACATGTCTCCAGTTTTCCGATTTTTATTTCTAGTAGTACAAACATTTCAAGTCCAAATTCCATTTGGAAGTCCTGACTGAAGATTCTGGTCATATTTATCAGCTGGTCAGTGTCTTTTAGGTTTGGCGCAAATAGTTTCAGGCCGTCTATGTATATCAGGTGGTTTACTTATAGTTTTATGTCTGTAAAGTTGTATCCGGCATTAAATTCTCTTAACATGTAGTTGAGTGGAATCATAGCTATTATACACATTAGTGGTGATAGTGAGTCTCCTTGGAAAATGCCTCTCTGTATATTTACTTCAGTCAGGTGTGGTCCTCCGGCTGTCAATCCCAGTTTCCATGTTCCCATTACTGTCTTAATAAGAGTATCTATCCTGTCGGGTATTTTCTATATTTGTAAACATTGAATTATCTATGCTTCAAGGATCATGTTGTAAGCTGTTTTGTAGTCAATGCATGCAATGAATATGTTCTTTTTCACCTCCTTGATTAATGTATAGCAAGTCATGCGCCCCTCTTTTTCCCATGATACCATCATTTGTGTTATTCGGGGAGTAGTCAACGTTAAATCTAGGAATTGGTAGATTTTACTCTCAGTTGTGCCGTTTTTCTCTCAGTTGTGCCGTTTTCTACATTGTTGGTAAACAGGCTAGTGGTTTGTAGTTGTTTGGTGCCGTTTCTTTTTTGGCATCCTATTGTATAAGCATTGCCCTTATTTTTGTCATACACACTGGTATGTCTGTTTTGTGGATACATCCTCTCAGTTTCTGCGCTAGTCTTGCATGTAGGGTCGTGACTTTTTAAAACCAATATGCATGTATTCCATCATGGCCTAGTGCTTTGCAGTTTGCTATTTTTCTTAAAGTGGCATTAATGGTGTCGTTATTATTATTATTATTATTATTATTATTATTATTATTATTATTATTATTATTATTATTATTATTATTATTATTATTATTATTATTATCAATTTTATTATTATTAGTATTAGTGTTATTATTAGTATCATTATGTTGTACTCACTAAGAGTTCTCACACAGATCATCGTTAGTGATCACTTACCGACAATACCATGCTGTATTTCCTGGAGTCACAGTGACAACAAACCTACCCATATGTCCAGTATCATTCAACTCTTTTCGATAACCACCGCAAATACCATTGCGGTATTGCAACAGTAGTTTACAATGTATTTCTTGCTGGTAAATACCATTAAAATGTTTTGGGATTTGTGTGGCAATAAGCCGCTTAAAGGTCCCACCCTTCTCCGCACTTTACCAGTGGAGGTCTGATTTGTGATGTCCTTCCTCGGCCCTCTCATCCTCCTCGATCCTCTACAGATATGTTGTCTTAGGTCAGCCTAGACCGGCACCATTTTTTATTTATGTATTTATCTGTTTTGTGGGATAGCGAGGAAGCGGGGGAAACTCATAATGTTTCTTGAAATTTCTGTTTGGATCATCTTTGTCTGGAATCAGCTAAGGCCGGTGTAACGTATTAGGTGGGGAAATTGTGAAATGATGTTTCTTGCAGTTTCTGTTCCTTGGTTTGTGTTGTGCTGTTCTTGGTGTGTGTTTCTCTCTGTTGTAAATTTCGTTGTAACCGGTTACACTTTGTAGCTTATGCGGGTTGGTTTCCGCATTCTATGATTTTCCTTTAATATTGCACATCTTTTGATCATTGCCGTCTATTGTATGGTTTCGATGGCCCCTTCGATTCACATTTCTCCCAATCTTTTATCCAGGATATTTGGAGTTGTAACCCACTTCTCTACCATTATAGGCCTTATACTATTTTTTTAATGTCACGTATCCATTTTTTTGTAACTTTTCTAGGAGGGAGAGACTAGTGGATGATGCATCCCAGATATCGCAACACTACTCCATGCATGGACGGATAGTGGCTTTGTAAAGATTAATGATAATGTCAGGTCTGAGATTTGTACTAGAACAATAGCGGAGCCCACCTATTTTGTTGGAGCCTTGGGAATGTCTTTAATGTATGTGTTTCCAATTTATGTTACCTGTGAAGGTTAGGCGGAGGAGTTTGAATGATAAACTCTGAGTAAAGTGTCATTTGCCATGACAATCGGGGATGGGGGGGTTCTTGTAGTAATTGAAGGAAATATGCTATGTTTTTGCGGCATATAAAGTACCGACCATTTATGGCCCCAATCCACTATAGCATGTAAGTCATTTTATAAGGAGCTAGTCATTGCCTCTGATAGTATCTCGTCCGTTTTGCCCACATGCCGAGAGTATAGCGTGGTGTCGTAAGAAAATTGACTAATTTCAGAAACAATGCCATGTAGGGATCGTTTATATAGATCAGGTAAATAAAGGTTTAAGCATAGATCCCTGGTGTACACAGCCATTTATGTCATGATTCATAGATAAAAGGTCATCGAGGGCACCCTGAATCTTTCTTTTGGTTAGGAAGTGTCTAATGATATCAATACATTTCCCAGTAATACCGTATGAGAGTATTTTCAAGAGAAGTCCTTTATGCTATACCGTGTCAAAGCCTTTGGATATATCAAGCTCTGCTGTTCTAGTTTCTCCTGACTTGTCAAGTGCATTATACATGCGTTCAGAGATGACCGTTAATATGTCTGCAGTAGATCGTGCTTGTCTAAGTCCATACTGGCGGTCATAAAAGGGTTTAGCATTAACTAAGTGCCGGACTATCGCTAGATTGATTATGGATTCAAACATTATAGCAAAGATCGGGACCAGATTGAGTAGGTGGTAGTTCTGAGGATCGGCTCTATCGCCAGCAATCTTGTAGACTGGTACCACAGAGGACATGTTCCAGCTATCTGGCTTGCACAAGTCAGATACGCATTTCGTGTAATGGATGGGAACCGCAGGAGCCAGTTCAACAGAGCGTTGCTTCATAATTATTACATTATAAGATCAGGCCCACATGCTTTAGATATGTCAATGTTTTTTATCATGTATCTGAACTATGATCGAGTAATGACTAGGTTATCAAGTGTGGCCTCGGTCCGCAATTGGACTCCAGGGAATGGGTAGTTTTCTGAGTTTAAAGTTGAGTTTGAGAAGAAACGCTGGACAAGTAGTTAAGCCATATCAGTTGGCGTGCAAACGACATCATTGTAGTTTGATTGTCTATTTCTCCTTACACTTTTGTAGATTTTCCAGAAGTCGCGATTCAATAGTTTAGGTGACAATATGTGTTTTTTGTTAACTCAGTATACCTTCTCTTTGCCTCACTTATCACAGTCTTACAATTATTTCTTGACTCTATGTATGTCTGCATATTATTAACTGACATATGACGGCCGAATTTACGGAGTGTTTGCTGTCTCAGCAAATACAACTGCATATTTAAATGTTGACCATTGGGGAGAGTAAGGCATGCTAAACAAATTTCACATGTGGACATAAGATTCAAGCCTGCTTTAAACAAATCAGTTGACTGCACACTCGTCAGCAGGAAATAATGGATGTTTTCTTCCATGGGGCGTCGCTGATGTGATCTCTGATTGACTAAAAATCAGCCTGCCTGTAGTATCTCCTTAATTGGAGCAACGGCTCATCAGTTTTTGAGTGACTTTTTAGAGGTATATGAATCATAAACACAATGTGATCAGAATTCCCCAGTGGTCTATAGGGTTTTCGTCACACAAGCCTCGGGCATTGAGGAAAAATAGGTATAGAAGTCAGGCTATTCGTTCTGCTCGATCGGGGATGTGGGTCCGAATATTGCCAGCCTGAGAGAAGGATGGGGTTTAGGATAAATTAAACGTAGATTTGCCGCCTGCGTCATTAAAGCCGGAGAATCCCAATCAGTCACGGTGGCGCGCATTACACTCACCAACTACATGAATCTGGGTATTCGAGTCAAGTGAGAGTGCTCTATCCATGCTTTCAGAGACAGAGATTAGTAGGGTACAGTCCTGGGTCGAAGGGGAACGGTATAATACATGTTAGTGATTAACGTTGTGATGTAGTCAACCTAAAGCAAATCCGATTCGAACCTATGTTCTCTAGTCAGGTGGAGAGTGTTCTGAACATAAACTTTTAGTCCGTGTATATGTTGATCAGAGTATTTACGATAGAGTGGATGGTAGTCAGTCATGTCAAAGTGATGATAGGAGATTGAGGATTCAATGTTGTTTCACTTAGTGTTCGGGTATCCGGGGAGTTTGTGAGGAGGAAGGTGTATACGTCGTTGATATTGGTTCTAAGTCCCCGGATATTTGTGAATGCGAGCCTTTATGGCGGAGGCGAAGGTTTTTTGGTTGAGTGTCTGGATTAGGTTTGATTTGCGTGTTTGTAATTACATGTTTGTTTAGATATAGAGTAGGGTCGGCCAGGTGGGTGCTTGTTAGGTGGCAGTAAGCTCACGCAACCAGTCCATTAGTCGCGACTTGGTCCATAGGGGTGGTGGACTCGGTAAAGATCACCGGAGATAACTGCAGGGTCTCTTTCCATGCGCGACATGGCACATACAACTACACACAGTATAATGCAACTGACGATGGAGCAGCCGTATTTAGCGCTACCAAAGAGCTTGGGCTAATGTCCTGTCAGTCGCAAACAGCAGACAGACAAGCTGTCGATATGTACCATCAACCTGTCTGGACAAAAGCAACCGAGACAGGTCATGTAAGACTTAGAGACAAAAACGTTCCCCAAGTGGCCCAAGCAGAGAGAAATAGAAACAGCGTCCATTGTCCTAGTAAAGATACAACTGCAGCCATATGGTGTTTTGATGAGTTCCATCGCTGGTACTTTGCGCCTGGCTAATAGACAAAGAAGGGGTGTTAAGGCCGGCAATAGGAATACTTTATCTACTCCGTAACGCAATAGTAGGTTTGCACACCATATATTTTGTTTGAGATTCAAACTCTAGAAATGTTGTCGATCAGGACTAAGGAGGCCTCCGTCCCGAACAGTTTACTGTCACGGCGAAAGTTATTGGTAGAAAGCTTTCATTATCAGAGTTGTATTTATGTTAGATGAATGGCCTGACAAGCTCTTACCGGTCAAACACACCGAGAGGGGAAACTAGCCTGCACCCGTGTACTAGTCGGGTATTTACGAGCCCCCGCGAGTAATATATATATATATATATATATATATATATATATATATATATATATATATGGAGATACAATAAGTTCACTAACACTGCAGAGGGAAAAGAAAGTTGAAGATAGGTTTCCCTCTCGCAAGTAAGTGTAAATAAGAAAGGCAGTCATGACACAGAATTAAGTGCATTCAATTGATAGACATAAGCAATCAGAGAGGTTAATATGTGAGTGGCCAAACCTGTAATAGAAGAGATACATACAAATATATATAAAAAAAGTGGTTTTCTTCGCATGTGAAAATAACAGCTCACGCTTAGTGCGCCTAGCCTAATAATGGCTTTAGTAGGAGAATAAACACACATTTAATGGAGGAATATGACGAGGGGGGTGGGTACACGCGGTTCGAAGACATTTTTTTACTATAAGGCAAGACGACTTTTTTTATTATACTTTGCATATCGTTGGGCGAGTATCAAGAGTGGTCGGGATGTATCGTTTTGAAAAATAGAAATAGAATGCATTTTCCTGTCTCGTCTATTCGTATTGATACGTTAGAAACAACAAAATTAATTAATTAATTAGTCAGGATATTACTTCAGTGGGAAATCAATAAGACAGTATATATATATATATATATATATATATATATATATATATATATATATATATATATATATATATATATATCAATAATTATACACATTACAGTCAAACACAAAAGTAAGTGCATTCAATTAATACACATTATAATTTAGAGAGGTGAATATGTGAGTGGCCCAAACTGCACTCCTGAACAGATCAAGAAACGTGACCGATGACAAGATTATATCCAAGTACACAGTTTTTTCGAGTTATATTGTCAAGTTCCTAACTCCACTAAAAAGCAAAGGTGAAAACAGTTAAACATAAACACATTTTAACCATTTCATTTAAAGAATGATGAATTTTTAAAAACAAATCTAGAGTTTAAAATAAATTCCTATACTACATGTTTTCATTATATTATATAAGGACCACTGTCATCCCCATGTAATGCCGGATGCCCTTAAATGCATATCAATTCAATTTCTGGACAAACTTTACGAGGGAACTATTTAAAAATCTTCCAATATTCAGACTGTCTGTTGAAAGAAACATGTAACACACTGACGCATAGATAAGACAATACGAAGACTCGGAACTAAATGAATATATATCTGAAAAGTCCATAACAGAGATATATCAAGGAACTTGATAACTAACTTCCAGGGTTGCACTTCATCTGATTTAAGAAGAGGCAAGCATTGCTATACTGTGAAGATTTACGTCATCTATCGAGACATCTTCAGTGGCGTTCTGATATCAATCATGTACAAAAGACAGTAATGTCTGCGAAATATCGGCAATTGTCAATCGGATGCAAGATTCTATGTCGCGTTCAACACATCGAGGAGCACTTAAACCCATCGTTCAGCCAGTACGTATTATGCTGATGTGTGTAATTCTATACCGGAACAGACCTAGAAATGCAATGGCTTTTCGTGGCCAGGGCAATGAAATCAAAACTTGGCAGCTGTGGCCATAATTTTATTGTTATGATCAGTGCTGAGTCGTTGGGACATAATGGGCAGAGACTTTACCGGAATGCAGGAAATGCAAATGTCAAAAAGGATAATAGTAGATCCGATAAATACACACGTAGAACATCCCTTTCAGACTTTACTTCTCAGAATATATCATGCTAACCAGTAAATATACATTTACCTAATAACGCATTATCGGATCTCTGTACAAAGATCTGCATGTTTCTCTATAATTCTACTACTTACTGTTACTATTACTAAAAGTAATAATAATAATAATAATAATAATAATAATAATACAAATAATAATAATAATAATAACAATAATAATAATAATAATAATAATCATAATCATAATCATAATTATAATGATAACAATTTTGGTTATTATTATTATATTACTAATATAGATAATAACATTACCGACATTTACTACCACTAACATTCATAACATAACAGACAGTGGTAACTATCGATATAAAAACAACAACTTATGACATGATACAAAGTGATTTCTAATGTTTATGAAAAAAAGTCTTGAAATCTTGGAAGACGTGTTGTCACCCGGACCCCTGGGAACACCAATGTTCATTGCCAATGATTAGTCACTGAAGATTGCATGTACGTGAAGGACTAGTGTATAAATAATAAAAACGATATCAGTACAACTACTACTACTACTACTACTACTACTACTACTACTACAACTACTACTACTATTACTTCTACACCTAATAATAATAATGATTATAATAATAATACTAATAATAATGGACATACGACAACGTCGTTTAGGTACTACACTGGAATATACGCCAACTTAATCAAATGGGTCACAATGAGAAGTGGTATGAGCATAGGCCAGAAGTGGTGCAAGTTAACGACAATGACACACTTCTAGAAAAATGTGTTGTAGACACACAAAAAGAACTAGAGAAATACATAACCCCAAAACACAGAAAGGCTGATCACCGCAGTAATAGACACTGCAACCCCCACGACCACCTCGGAAAAAACCGACACCAGCAACAAATAGCAAGACAAAGTGTGAAGAATTAAGCCGCAAAAGATACGACCCGCCACATATCTATACTAATCGCTTCACAAAACTGCATTACATATAAAATAGATAACACATAGTGAAACAGTGAATGCATATTGTGTGGGTAAAAAGACGAATAATTAAATCAGACAATAAGTGAAGGCCGCAAACTAGCTCAACATATAAAAGAGCAGACACGCCTTCCTAGGGAAAACAGTACGCTGGGAACAATACAAACGACTGCATTTCATAAACGATAAACATTACAGGATCACGAACATCGCATAATCTTCTAAGGACGTGCAAGCAGATAAACTCATACAAGCAAAGAGACCGGATGGCATAATAGATAAAAGGAAAGACAAAATCCATTACTTTTAGATTTTGCAGTTTCCACAGAACACAGAGTAGATATAAGAAAAACGAAGCACACACACGCAACTTACTTGGTTATTTAAAGGGATATGGAGCAGGAAGAAAGTCAATAATATACCAATTATCGGAGGAGCAACTAGGAACAGTCCACAAAACCCTTGAAAAAGACAGAGAAATTGGAATCCAAAGGATCACTGACACCAACCAAACGACGGCAATGATCAGAACAGCTGCAATTGTAAATAGATAGGGAAACCGAATGCATAACTACGGACGGTAACAGGTCGTATGGCATATACGCTGGGAACAAAATGAAACCACAGGTAGAACACCATCACACTGGCCAAGGTACATACTCTACAAAACACATTATAAACTGTCCTTCCCTACAAAAATAAATACAGTGATAGAACTAGGCTCGCCTGATTCAAGAAAAAAGTCTGGAACGGTCTAGGACGAATGGAAGTGGGCGGATAATACTGATACTGGTGAGACGCTTGATGCCACCGAAATCTTAGAGGAGACCAATTGGAGTTCCAGCGAGAAATCAATGGTAAGCGTAGGTTGCTATAACGCAAATCGGTGTCAATATTTATCAGAACAAAGAGAACAGCACTAGAAATATTTGAAGGTGTGTTATTATCAGTGAGCAATAACTGATAATGGCTTGTATAGTATCGCTTAATGAGTACCAGTAATTATAATTAATGGTAAACGAATTTCTGGTTGCTCACATATATTTTGAACGACTATAGAAGACTCTGTTTGTACCGGATACCTCGAGAGACGTGTTTACACTAATAATAAAGGAAACACTACTTGACCCTAACACTGAACAATCAAATATAATTATTTGTGTAAGGCTTCTCGTGATAAATACACCCCCTATTATTCATAATAGAAACACACATGGAATAGAGGTTCTATAGACGATTCCAGCGAGTCTATTGGTCTGGTGTTAACAAAACATTCGCAGTAATGCATACTTTTCGTTTAGCCCCAACGCGTTCACTAATGATAAATTAGATAAATCTATTTCACAGATCGGGCAATGTTCTTAAACACAAATCTATTTTAAAGCACGTTTATTTAAGACAGGTTTAATCTACTTCTATGTTAATTTACTGGTATAAATAGAAAGTAGAAGCATTTCTACTTCTACAGAAATAAATAATTAACCGCCAATCTTCACAGCCAAAATAGTTTGAGCATAACATCTATATCGGTTGATGAAATAAATGCACAGTTCCATATATATATTGTAAAGAGCGTAATGTTCCCTTTACCTTACGATGCCGTTAACACACACCATTCTCTCTCTACACTCACCCCCCCACACACACATATACATATATATATATATATATATATATATATATATATATATATATATATATATATATATATATATATATATACATAAAGCTTCAATTAATACAATTAGTTGTCTACACACTATGACATAATTACACCGCAGCTTTTATGAGCTTGATTTATTCAAGCCTATGAAAGTATCTGCATGTTTAGATATCATATTTTAGAATAGAGCAAATTTTAAATTCGTTAGAGTTACATGACTAAATTGAAATTATATTCTTTGAATATGTTAACTATAAAGCAGATGCACACCGATGCTAGTTTTTGTTTGACATGTTCAACTTGTAACATCGGTCAACATTTAACTGTTTGCATGGTAAGATATTGTAGAAAAGTTACAAAGGAGCCTCCTTTTAACTATATGTTATGGGGGAATAATACGATTTTGTTTAGTGAAATGTTTTTTTTGTGAGAATAAAATGACTCATGCAAACAACGTATCATTTTTGTCATACATCCCTTCAAGTAATATGCACACCCACATCTACTAACCCAACCCAACCCAAGTAATGTTTACACACTCATTCCCTAAGCTTAACCCCAACCCTTACCTCCAACTAATATGCACCAACACATGTTCAATTCACACGTCATGAAGAGTCAGTTTTTTTTTCAATTTGCACAGGAACTATAATTATCAGATGATATTTATTATAGACTTAACCGATTACATATTAAAAAATAACGATTAAAATAATAAAATCAAGGATAATGATAACAACTGAAATAAAAATAAAATAATGAAATAATATTCATGAAATAAGAAAAATAAATAACTAATAGTAATTAAAATAGGTAATAATAAGGAGTAAATTGAGTATTTAAAATCTTAAAAAATATAATTACAAATATCATATTAATATAAAGCACATCATGTAATAATAATATTAGAAATGCAATAAGATACCATGAAATGAAATGTAAATAAAAATAAAATATGACATAAACAACTTAAAATCATAGAAAGTATAGAAACAACGATAATATCAGTGTGAAATATTCTAACGAATCATGAAAAAGGATGTGATGATGGTTTCATTCTAATTATAACATGGATGATGTTCAGAAAATATAATATACTTATATAAGTATTGACGAGTATGGTCTAGAGGTAAACAAGTATGAAGTTTTAGTTCAAAGTATACTACACATCCAATATATATTAATATCCAATCAAGCAATTAATGTAAAGCGGGCATATACAACTATAGGTATAACACTACACACAAACACAAATATAAATGTGCTCATTCTTACTATCATAGCAAAATACAAATATATCATAGTTACAAATCTGTAAGCATAAGCACACCGTTGTATGAGTAGCATCCGATAAATCAGTCACACATCCTGGTAAAAAACATACATATTGAATAAACGAGTACCTTATAGTACCATTCATCACACATAGCAATAACTAACTATTTAACATAGACGTGGCACAAAATGCAACTATCATTTAGATTATTCAGCCTAAAATATACATACAATTACATGAATATATACACCCACAAAAACATCACCAAAATAAATAGAATAGTCAACATATAGAAAAAAAGTATGAATGGGGAAAGCGTATATGCTGTTAGTAAGATATACATTCTAGATAGGTAAATTGAAGGTTATTGCTATTATATTATTTTATCAATTTCCTGTATCCTTTTTCAATAAAAGTCTAATTAATACACGGTGTTATATTCGACCAGCGTTTTATCTGATGTATATATATATATATATATATATGAGAAAATAGTAATCAAATTAACATCGTACGATATAAGTACGAATGCATTAGGATGAAATTACTCCATAATGAACCATTGTGTTCAGTGGACATGTTGATGCAGTATCAAATGTCACCAACTGATTGCCCACATCTCAATACCAAAGGGTCTAGATACAATGACGAAGCTTATAAATAATGGGTCAGATGTGTGCAATTTTATATGTGTGTATTTGGTATTAATATATTTGTTTTAAAATTTGCCCACCAATAATACCCAATTCTGGTTTACCTGAAAGTCTCCAGGCCAACATCGATCAATTATTGCATAAATATTGGAGGGCAGCTGCTCTTCAATAACAAACGAAAAAATGTGTGCACATGTGTAGCGAAACGTGTTTTTGATTAAGTGTCTTACTAAATAAATATACTTCTGTATTTATGCAAAGGCATTTTTATAATCACCCTAAAAGGTCACTGTATTATAATATATTGACGTAAAATAACCAAGATTACTCACATACACACACAAACACACACACACACATATATATATATATATATATATATATATATATAATTATATGTGTGTGTGAGTGTGTAGTATATAATTAATCAGCCAATTATAACATTAGTGAAATCATTGATAACACTTATAATTATCATAACCACGTTCCTACACTTATACAAATCTACGTGCGTTCAACGTGAACTATTTTTATCTGAATTACATCAGTGTAAACTACTTTGTTCTTTACGAATAAGTCACGACTGATCTGCCCCCAAACGTTACTCGGGGATGAAGTTAATGAGTGTTCAATGTAAATGGTAAGACAACACAGTAATAATCAGTAACCGTGGAATAAACTTAAGTAGAATGTGATAATTAAAGAGAACGGCTAAACAAACATTCGTTCACATTGGACTAAACAAAAAAATAGGTCGTAGTTATCTGGGAAGCTGCTACGATGTATTAGGTCCAACAGACCGATAGTCTTAGGAAATTAACTTTGCTCATGGAAGTTCCGTTATGTTCTAGGTACATATATGTAAATAGGGTAATTATTGACAGCACATTTTTGAAGTAAATGTTATACATGGGGACTTAGTCAACACTATTTCTAAAAAAATAACGATAAAGCAAAAAAGACTACAAGTATTATTTGGGAGAAAGTGACTACAGGTAAGAGAATACATCAGACTTCAATGTATTTCGAAGTCGCTGTTGTAATTTATCAAGCCAATAATGCGTTGTCTGAGCAGGGCCCTCAAATGTGGCAACTATACTCCATTTTAGGACGTATTGGAATGTACTACATATAGTGAATTGTGTATGCTCTGAAATACTTTCCGGAGGGGTAGAATTTTCCAATGAGTTTACACAGACTTTAGCAATGGATTAGATGTAATCTTCTATTTACTGTATGAAGTAGGGGTTGTTCTTTAAGCTTATCAACACAGGGGGATTTTTTTGAGGAGAAACCCTTTCATCGTAATACAGTAAAAGTGAGGATGCATGTCTTCTTGCTGTAAGGAGATACGCTTTGTTTTAGACTTCTTATGTAACCATCCACTCTGTTCGCAAATGCACTACGCGTTCAAGGTCAAAAGATAATAATCATAATATTCTAGCTCATTAATGATATCTGAAGTGTTGCCACACAGGATTGCGAATTCTGCATCAATGTCGAGGTATGATTTCCAAATGTCATTATGGAGATCATTTATTAATATCATAAAGAAGGTTACACCAGAAGGAGATATTGAGACAGGTGAACGTTGATACAATGTGCTTCATAATTCTGCTAATCGCAATTATATCTATAAACATATCAGTGTGAAAGTATTTCATTATTCAGAAGCCATAGCTAGCAAGCTTGTGAAGTAGACTTTTTTATGAACGCTATCGAATGTATTACACATATATCTAAAACGACGTCAGCATAACATTGATTTAACTTCGCACTTGTCGAATATTTTTGGCTTTGGAGACTCGGGATGCGTCCATGGCAACGACTGACTGTTTGTTTCTAGGTCGTGCCCGTACACATATGAGTCATTTCTAGTGATCAAGGTGTTCAGATACCCGGGATCAGTGTTGGCGGTTTCCTGAATGTCCTGTGCCACTTGAAAACGGAGGTGCTTTTGTTACTTCGGCAACAACTTCAGCACAAATGTTGTAGCCACTGTGTGCATGTCGAATAATCACGCAAAATTACATGTGTGGAATGTTTACTTACTCCCGCACGGTTGAACGACGATCCTCCATCATTATAGTGTGAACTCTCAAAACAACAGTTACAATCCGAGTGAGTTTTAGAGCTGTCAGCCCTCTTCAGCCTCTCTTGTTATGTGTGACAATTTGTGAATCGGTTGAACAACTACTTAGTTACACCCATTCCGTCTTCTCCAAACACACGCTGGATCTTACGTATTTCTGGGTTTTGCGAATAACATAGCTTTGTACAAAATTGCATGCAGTACCTTCCCTATATACGTTCAGTATTCTTGAGAAGATCGATACTACACCGGACACGTTCTGCAGTACCTCAAGCAGCGACCGACAAGAAGCGACTACCCCACAAGAAGGCGGTGATAAAATTCACACATACGCTTGCACGTGTTTACTTTTCACTGTGTAGAGTGTCTTTATTTTCGCACAAAAAAATAATAGTCAGCTACTTTTGTAGACATCCCTTGTGTGTGTATGTATATATATATATATATATATATATATGTATATATATATATATATATATATATATATATATATATATATATACACGGGTAAGTATGTGATTACGTTGGTATTGTGCATGTTTGTGTTACATTATGTTAGTGTAATAATGCTCTTAAGCTAGAAAATAATACGATAACTGATTCAAGTTCTCGAGGTATTTCACATTTCTAATCAATCAAATTTTGTTTTTTCGCCAGTCTTCGTTAAACTATTATCAGTGAATCTGCAGTCATTTTTTCGTTAGTCAGTTTTTTTAGCTTCCTAGATATAAACACTGACATTTTGTGGAAAGATATATATCATCATAATCTTCCGCCTAATGGAAATAGATTACATTTGTTTAAATATGTACTTATCTTATGTTTACTCTAAAGAAATGTTAGATTACAATATATGTCTTGTAAATATATTATATAACATAAATATATATATATATATATATATATATATATTTATATACGTATGTATATATATATATATTTATATATATATATATATATATATATATATATTTATATACGTATGTATATATATATATATTTATATATATATATATATATATATATATATATATATTTAATGCATATATGTAAATATTTATAATGAAATATATCTATATAATTATACATATATATATATATTATATACACACATATTTATATATGTATATATAAATATAAGAAATAAATAGGTAAAGTAAATACCTTTTGAAGCATTAAGATGCGATATCAATTTTTTTTTATAAAAAAGAAAAACAATAAATCGAAATCGATTTTTTCTTCTTTTTTATTAAAACTAGCATTTTTTTTGTTTTGTTAGTTTAAAGTGATACAGATAATTCGCCAAAACCTGGCATCCTCGGTGTGTAATATATCCTGATGTCATCGGATTTGTATTTTTTTATCTCTTTACCGGCTTGTTGTTATTACAGCCGGGCCAAAGGGCAAGTTGTTGTTTCCCACCATCAAATATGAAGAACGTGAATGCAGCACGTGATTTGTATAAGTGGTTTAAGGTTCATATTTTTTTAAAAGCATCTATTGTTAAATTTAAGAAGGAATAGGTAAAATAAATACCTTTTGAAGCATTAAGATGCGATATCAATTTTTTTATATAAAAAAGAAAAACAATCAATCGAAATTGATGTTTGTTTCTTTTTTATTAAAACTAGCATTTTTTTTGTTAGTTTAAAGTGATACAGATATTTCGCCAAAACCTGGCATCCTCGGTGTGTAATATATCCTGATGTCATCGGATTTGTATTTTTTTATCTTTTTACCGGCTTGTTGTTATTACAGCCGGACCAAATGAGCAAGTTGTTGTTTCCCACCATCAAATATGAAGAACGTGAATACAGCACGTGATTTGTATAAGTGTTTTAAGGTTCATATTTTTATTTAAAAGCATCTATTGGTAAATTAAAGAAGGTATAGGTAAAATAAATACCTTTTGAAGCATTAAGATGCGATATCGATTTTTTTTTATAAAAAAGAAAAACAATAAATCGAAATCGATTTTTTAATTTTTTTATTAAAACTAGCATTTTTTTTGTTTTGTTAGTTTAAAGTGATACAGATATTTCGCCAAAACCTGGCATCCTCGGTGTGTAATATATCCTGATGTCATCGGATTTGTATTTTTTTATCTCTTTACCGGCTTGTTGTAATTACAGCCGGGCCAAATGGGCAAGTTGTTGTTTGAAACCATAAAATATGAAGAACGTGAATGCAGCACGTGATTTGTATAAGGTTTTTAAGGTTCATATTTTGTTTTTAAAAGCATCTATTGTTAAATTTAAGAAGGAATAGGTAAAATAAATACATTTTGAAGCATTAAGATGCGATACTAATTTTGTTTTATAAAAAATAAAAACAATAAATCGAAATCGATTTTTTTTTCTTTTTTATTAAAACTAGCATTTTTTTTTGTTAGTTTAAAGTGATACAGATATTTCGCCAAAACCTGGCATCCTCGGTTTGAAATATATCCTGATGTAATCGGATTTGTATTTTTTAATCTCTTTACCGGCTTGTTGTTATTACAGCCGGGCCAAATGGGCAAGTTGTTGTTTCCCACCATCAAATATGAAGAACGTGAATGCAGCACGTGATTTGTATAAGTGTGTTAAGGTTCATATTTTTTTTTAAAAGCATCTATTGTTAACCTTAAGAAGGAATAGGTAAAATAAATACCTTTTGAAGCATTAAGATGCCAGGTATTAGCGAAATATCTGTATCACTTAAAACTAACAAAAAAAAATGCTAGTTTTAATAAAAAAGAAAAAAAATCGATTTCGATTTATTGTTTTTCTTTTTTATGAAAAAAAATTGATATCGCATCTTAATGCTTCAAAAAGTATTTATTTTACCTATTCCTTCTTTCATTTAACAATAGATGTTTTAAAAAAAAAATGAACCTTAAAACACTTGTATATATATATATATATATATATATATATATATATATATATATATATATATATATATATATACTAATGTATGTTCTTATGCTCTGTTTACTCTAGTGAAATGTGTAATTGCAATACATGTTTTATGAATATATTATACACATCAAAAAAAAAAAAAATATATATATTGTACACCCATGTCAATATTTATAAGGTAAGGTATATGTATATATATATATGTATATATATATATATATATATATATATATATATATATCATAAGCCCTTAATAGGTTTAAGATGAAAATTCATATACACTAAACACTAAATCTACAAAAGCAAAGAAATTCCCACATTTTTACACTTTTATTTAATTAAGGGGGTGCGAGCACAACGGGACTACATACTTTACTGGTAGGAATTCTTTTCATAAAAAATATAAGCATTGTTACTATTTTAGCACTGTTAATATAATCATTGCCAATACACATTTTAACTGGTAGTTTACTTAATAGTATGGTATCCTTATCAATCACGCCCGAGTAGAACCATTATTCGTAAGACACTAGCAGCATTGTTATGTATTAAAGAAAAATTAAGGTATTCTTGTTTTATATAAGTCAATTTTACGTTTCACACTTGAATTTGTAAGAATTAACAACTTTCACCATTTTTTTGAATACATAAACGATGTTTACTGTATTTTTCAACAATACAACACATTTTTTTTACAATTCAGATGTAAGATCCTCACACTAGAATGTTTAATCACCGCGACTTTCTTATTTTGCCTTTTGCGAAAGCTGTTTTTTTCCCCACCATTCCTCCTACGTTGCCCAAGGCAATAGTTGACATATTTCTATGAAAAGTCCACCTCTGTTTGCGCCTTCTATATAGATACTTATCGTAGCCCCAGTGTTCATACTATATACGTAACTATCGCCGCCCCAGTGCAGATAATATATGAGTACCTATCGCCACCTAGGTGCAGATACTATATAAGTACCTATCGCCGCCCTGTTCAGAAGTCGAACACGATCCTATCGCCGGCCCGGTGCAAATGCTGAATACATGCCTATCGCCACCCCGGTACGAATGCTAAATACGTACCTATCACCGCCCCGGTGCGAATGCTAAATACGTACATATCGCTGCCGCGGTGCGAATGCTAAATACGTACCTATTGGCGCTCCGGTGTGGAAACTACATAAGTACCTATCGCTGCCCAAGTGCGAACACTTAATATGCACATATCGCCACCCCGGTGCGAATGCTATATACGTGCATATCGCCGCCCCAGTGCCAATGCTTAATACGTACCGATCGCCGCTCCGGTGAAAATGCTAAATACGTAATTTTCTGCCGCCCCGGCTCGCATGCTATATACGCACCTATTGCCGTCCCGTTGCGCGTGCTATATACGTACTGATTGCTGCCCCGGAGCGAATGCTAAATACATACCTTTCACCGCCTCGATACGCATGATATATGCATATTTATTGCCGCCCATGGGCACATGCTGTATCCGTACCTATTCCCACCCCTGAATCCTAAATAAATACTTATCGCAGCCCCGATGCGTATACTAAATACGTACCTATTGCCGCGCTGCGTTCATACAACATAAGTACCTATCGCTGCCCCAGTGAGAATACTAAATATGTACATATTGCCGCCCCCGTGCGAATGCTAAATATGTACCTATCGCCCCCCCCAGCTGAGAATGCTAAATACGTACCTGTCCCCACCCCGGTGCGCCTGCTATATACTTACTGATCGCCGCCCCGGTGCGCATGCTATATAGTACTTATTGCCGCCCCTGTGCGCATGCTATATACATACATACCGCCACCCCTATGCACTACTATATACGTACCTATTGCACCCCCGGTGCACATACTATATATATATACATATCCCCGCTCCGGTGCGTTACTATATACATACCTATCTCGGCAAGGATGCACATACTATATATGTACTTATCTCCAGACCAGTTCGCATACCTAAGAACTCATAATAATATGCCCCTGTCGTGTCATAAAAAACAACATAGTGTTAATTCATGTAGTGTCATTATCATAAATGGAAATATTTTGAGGTTAAAAAAAGAAAAACAATTTTTGTTGCACCCCCTTCAATTTGTTTGTTGTATCCTCCTTCAAACATAGACATTTATTTTTAAGGAAACATCATTTTTTGAATTATAAAATTTGTTGAACTCCCCAAATTTTTGTTTACCCTCCACATACATTAAAATATTTTTAATTTAAAAGAAGAAAAAATGTCCCGCCCCCAATTTTTTTTTCATCCTCCCCCATACATATAAATATTTTGAATAAAAAAAAATTTCGCCGCCCAATAAAAAATGTTTGACCCGCCTCCCATTTTATTTACATAGAAAGAAATATTTTTAGTTTAAAAAAGAACAAAAAAAAATTAACCCCCAAAAAATTGTTATCCTCGTCCCCATACATATATAAAATGTGGACCCCCCAATTTATTATACCCTCCCCCATACATAGAAATATTTTTAGTTTAAGAAAGAAAACACATGTCCGAAGCGCCTCGGTCATATCTAAGAACCATACTTCAGAAGCCTGCGGGTCATATATTTTAGAAGAACCCCCGGTGCTTGGTCCGTATACTGTAAAAACCCCAGAAGGACCTCCGGTCCGTATAATGTAGCACCACCAATTGTCTCTATATTGCAGAAGCCTCCGTGTCCTAGATTGTAAAAGCAGCCCCGGTGCTGGGTCCTATACTGTAGAAGCACCCCTGGTCCCTATACTGCAGAAGCACCCATGGCCTCAATTTTACAGGAGCCTCCGTATCCTATATTGTAGAAACATCGCCGGTGCTGGGTCCTATACTGTAGAAGCACCCCTGGTCCCTATACTGCAGAAACCCCCATGGTCCTTATTCTGGAGAAGCCTCCGAGTCCTATATTGTAGAAGCACTAGAAGCACCCCCTTACTGATCCCCCTCCTTTTCATTTGCACAGTATCCTGATTAGGACATTGAGCACTTTTCTCCCGGAGAACACTGAGTACTTAGAAAATCCAGGAGGCATCCAAAGCACTAAAAAAATCACTCTTACTAATGTACCCTCATGTCCATGTGCACAATAGTCTGAAAGAAACGTAAATGGTATTAAAATATCATACAAACTTATCACTATAGTAGCTCTATCTCGGATATTTAGCACTTTTCTCCTGGACAACGCTGCGTACTTAGAAAATCAAGGAGGCATCAAAGGAACTATTTAAATCACTCTTACTGATTTCTCTCATTTCCATGTGAACAATAGGCTTAAGAGAAACGTAGATGGCGTTAAAATATCATACAACATTATCACTACAGTAGCTCTATCAAGGATATTGATCATTTTTCTCCCTGACAACGCCGAGTACTTAATAAACGAAGGAGGCATCGAGAGCACTATTAAAATCACTTTTACTGATTTCCCCTCATTTCTGTGTGCACAATAGTCTGGAGAGTGACGTAGATGGCGTTAAAATATTATACAAACTTATCACTACAGTATCTCTATCTAGAATATTGAACACTTTTCTCCTGGACAACGCCGAGTAATTAGAATATCAAGGAGACATCCAGAGAACTACTAAAATCACTCTTACTGATCCCTCCTCCTTTTCTATCTGCACACTCTTAACGTAACCTTTCTATGATCTTATTGATATATCCGGACAGAAGTCATGGTATGACCTGATGCAACCGGGCAGAATTTATGGCAAGACCGGGTAGATCCGGAAATGCATCATGCGACGTTTTCAGTGACTCAGCATTTTTATCGGATTAGTACATGAATACGTTGGATAATAAGTTTCTTTTGAGTATTCTGGAAAACTAAGTCATATGGTAAACTGACATTTCAATGCCATCAACTAGACCTTTGCACCTCTATCTCTGCCAAAAACCAGCTAAATCCATCACATAGTTGATGAGATACAGGGTCGCATGTACGTACACACGGTAAACACAATATCATGCCTGACCGTTCTGGATCTCTGGGTTACCTCGACTAATACACACTTATAGAACCTATCAAAACAAAAAATTGTGCAAAGTGTTAACTAATTTTGTTCATTGGTTTTTGAGTTATGATTGATCAAAGAAATGAGATTTCAAGCATAGGACGTTTTTGAAGTCTATTAACGGATACAGCGCGATCGCGCCTCCCTTGATTATACACACATGTATATATTTATGAGGTGAGGCATATATATATATATATATATATATATATATATATATATATATATATATATATAATACTAAAACCCTATTGGTCTTGTCTGTTTGCAATCAGCTTTCAGCTTTCCGGTTTTCAACATCCGGTTGCGCATGCGTAAATAACATCGTCTCAATCTGTTATTCCAATTCCATTAATCTCTATTCTGATTAACGAACGCATGAAATTTTTCATTCTGGAAATGTTTATATCGCTTTTAATATAAAACAATTACATTTAATTTCATCAAATAGTTTTTTTGTTTTCTCCACGGCTAAAAACATTCAAGGACAGGACTTTGTAAAGTCTGTCGCAGTTTCAAAAAACCTCCTCCCTTTTAAAAAACAAAAACAAACAAACAAAACAACAACAATCATTATTAATATCATCCATAATAGCGGCGGTGAACGAAACCACCTCCCACTTTCCCTCTCACAGATTGCACCACTCCTACTCCCTCTGTTTTCGTTACGTACGCGAGACAGCCTGCTGTCCCCCCCTTCCTTTCTCAAATCGCCTTTATTTTTCTGTACTTTCAACTAACAATTTCATTTAAAAGATTATATATAAAAATTTGAATTTAACTATAATAAGTATTATGGTACCTGTTCAGTGCATATTTACCTATAAGTATGGCCAACCACTTATAATTCAGTAACTGTAATTTAAAAAAAAAACAATTATAATAAACAGAACGACGCATAGAAATCTATCTATATTCTTTTTTCAACAATTACATTTAATTTCATCAAATAGTTTTTTTGTTTTCTCCACAAGTGTCACGCACATACATGAATTCCATAGCTAATATAACAAACTGACCCAACGGGTCACGGGTGGTCTAGTATATATATATATATTACTAATACCCAGCCTTTCTATACATTTTAAATATGTATATATATATATATATATATATATATATAAAGTTTAAAGTTCATATTTTTTTAAGCATCTATTTGACATTTATTAAAGAATAAGGTAAAAAAAGTTACCTTTTTAAGCATATAAAGATGCGATATCATTTTTAAAGAAAATAAATCGAAACCGGTTTTTTTTTTCTTCTTTTTTTTTTATAAACCTTCATTTTTTTATTGGTTTATAATGATACAAATAATTTCGCCAGTTGAAAACCTGGCCTCATCAGTGTGTCTATATCCCGATGTTAATGGATTTGGAGGTTTCCCGACTACTGTTGTGGTAAACGGGCTTAGCGGAAGTTGTTGTTGTTTATCCGTTTTCAAATATGAAGCCGCGTATGCTCGCGAGACAGATATAAAGTTTAAAGTTCATTTTTTTTTTAAGCATCTATTTATATCTGTCTCGCGAGCATATATATATATGTATATTCCTTCCAAATCAATGGCCGATTCTAATTGATTAATACTATAAAAAGATCGAAATGGTATCGGCTATGTTTCCTTGTCTAATAGCTGTTGTTAAAATAGATTATAAAGTTCTCAGCCAAGATAATGAAGACGATGTCCGTTTTAGTCATTTAAAACACACATTCGGCTATGACGAGAGTTTTGTTAAGCAGTATAGATATACAAAGCAAGTATGAGTCAATGTCATATGTAAGGATTACATACTATGGTTGTATGTCCAATGTTTGAACCAATCGGAGACTTGATTGGAAAATATCCAATGGGCCTGCTTTAGTTTTCCTTAATAGTGCTACTATTCTGTTTACAAAGCTTATTTTGCATTAAAAGATGATAAATTAGTTTAATTGGTTGGTTATTGTTTATGTTCTGGCTGTAGTCCTTCAAAGTACACCTCCGTGTGCCTTATATTTCCACTACTTAGGTTGTGTTATAGCTTGTATGAAATTCCTTATATAAGATTGTTTATATATCGTGCTGTAGAAACTGTAAGTTTTATCTGCGACCACAATTAAGTTATTTAATAAGTATTTATAGTCTTTAGAGATTTAGTTTTAAATATGTTATCAATGGATAAGGATGAAACAACTTTTATTATACAGCAAGTTATGTTTAAAAGAGTACTTTCTTGTATATCTCGAATAGAAACAAAACAATTAGATACATTATTAACGTATGCTAACCTAAACATTGTTGAAAGCAGTATCTTACAAAATTGACATATATCAGTTTATACAGAATATAGAAAAAAAGATTGTCGACATATAATATAAATACATCATGAAAGATGAATATTTTTTTATGTTGAATTATCAGTGGTAAAGTCACTGACAAAACGGTTAAGCAAAGACCCAAATCATGAACTAATTCAAATAGATAAAAAATGGAACAAAAATGAAATATTTTTTAAATGATTAAGCATATTGTAAAATTATCCACAGTCTCAGTTAAGGTTATGCTACAAATTATGAATTTGGCACTTTAAAAATTAAAGTTAGTATTATAAAGATAATAGGAAATGAATGTTTAAAAATCTAATATGGTTGCCATCATTTTTTGTAACCTAAGCGAGAGGCTAGGTGTGTAATAGTCACCTAAAAATACGACTAACCAAACCGAATTAAAAGTTAAGCAGCCACAAAATTGAAACAATCAAGAAATAGTAGAAATCCAGTATACGAAGATTATTAGATTCACATATATTGACGTTATAAGTTTACTAAGTTTTATTGATATTTTGTGTTGTTGTTTTTTTTGTTTTGGAGACTCATATTTACTTATCAGGATGTGGTGTTGTAATTATCAATGTGCTACGTGAGCTACTCTGAAGAAACATCTGCTATATGTATGTACTTAGACACGTTTTCTTTCATACGAACATGTGTTCTACATAAACTAAAGTGTCACTTGCTCTAGCTTGATATATTACACCCTGAATATGTTACATGATGACGGGCCCTATAGTCTGTATACGTGGAAAATTGGCTAGTATTAATTAGGAATAGAGGTGAACCTCTCGGGCTCGGTGCAAGGTCACGCCGACACACACCGACTTGAACATTTATGAGTCACGCGTGTTATAAGATCCGTTGAAAGGTCAAGAAGGGGTCTCTGACGTGTGAGATCCTTTTTGTGTGAAATTTTAGTTATCAGTCGAGTTCTCGATTTTGGCTGAGATAGGTCGCCATGCTTAGCCCGGGTGGCTTGTGTGAAAAGTATTTATGAGTTAGTTGGGGGTGGAAGCGACCTGGACCAATTGAGGATGTAACCGCTTACCGTGAGAGCTGTATCTCTTAGGGAATCAGTACGATTAACGTGGCATTACCTAGCGAGGAAGAAAAATTCATGATCCGCAAAACGAATGGAAATAAACCTCGACAACGAATTGTGAAATACACCAATCTCTCTCAAATCTCGTCTCTGGGCGTGTTGTCTCCTTCTTGTAAATAGAATGTGTCCTCAAAAACAGATACTACACGACGATCACGAGCAAGCAATGAAGATGATGTGCCAACGAACTCACGACCAACGACGAACGAGAACGGCGAAGGTAATTGTATTAGTTCAGTATCAAAAGAGACTTAAAATACTATATTTAAATTGTTGTATTTGAAATGCGATGTTTAATGAACAAACAGTTTAAAAGCTTAACATCGCCTTAAACAAAAATTGTGCATAAAGTGACTCTTGAAATATGTGTTAAAATTGCACTTAAAACGTTGGTTTTAAATTGACTATGAGAAGTGTTTTACGGAAGATGTGTTTAAAAGCGACACCTGAAACATGTGTTAAAATGACTTTAAAAAACATGCATTTAAAATGTGTGCTTAAAATGACTATGGAAATGTATAATCAAAAGTATCATTAAGAAAAGAGTGTAACCACTATTAATCCTCTCATAGACATTTCGCACTGTTTTCGGCTCTGAGAGGATATGGTTCGAACTGTTGAAGACATTTCGAAGAACTGCCCCAGTCGGGCAGGATAAGTTTTGGTAACAATTAAGTTCCACCCTTTTTGCTGCTACCCCTTTTTGGGGGTTATGTAACAAATATAGTCTACTAATCTATATTTTTGTAGCTTTACTCCGCCTCCAAATATGTACATGTATATATATATGTATATATAGGGTGGGCAAAAATAAGGGTCCTATTTTTAAAAATTCATAACTTTTTTATTTATTGATTTTTAAAAAATTTTTTTTTTAGAATAAGTAAAGGACCCCTTCCGAAGCAAGAATGAGCCGTATTAGCCCTAAGGAACGTACCCTCATTTAGAAACCATTATTTTTGCTTAAAAAACTCAAAACAGTGTAAAAAACAATACTTTAGTTTTTGTAAGTTTTAAGAAGTGTTTTTCGGCTAAAATTTGTTTTATTTATTTCAAAAAATCTCGGAAGGGTCAGTCTACACACACATAAAGTTTGGTGAGTTTAACTTTTATTTTGTGGAAGTTATTCAAATTCAAGTTATTCAAATTTAAAGATAGGACCCTTATTTTGGTCCACCCTGTATAATATATATATATATATATATATATATATATATATAATATATATATATATATATATATATATATATATATATATATATATATGATATAAATATGATATATATATATATATATAATATATATATATATATATATATATATATATGAATATGTATATTATATATTTTAGAGGTAAAATATGAGAATAAAGAATTGTAAAGATACAATATTTATTAAGACATCAAAAGTTCAGAGCAAGGTACCTCATATCCTTTTAATGTTTAAATAAATATTGTATCTTTACAATTCTTTATTCTCACTTTTACCTCTAAAATATATTGATCTATTAAATATATTGAGCTTTACACTATCACGATAGATTATTATTATTAAACCATAATTCAAGTATCGTTATATAATTCAACATTTTAATAATATTATGATGTATATCATATATATATATGTATATATATTATTGTTACTAAGGAAGGATGATAAAAAAGTAGAAAAAAGGAATGAAAAGGAATTCAGATTTCTGTATCTTGTATATGAGGATTGATAATTTGTAAAACTATCGTTATTCGCAAAACATTTTTAATCTTAACCTTTCAGCCGCTGTAACCTCTTGCTTTCTTCAGATGTATCACTTCGAACTCGAGACCATTTATGTAAAACTCATGAATCTAGACGGAATTTCGAACAGAAACCTGTATCTAAGGCGCTACCCTGCTCTTGTTTCGTTAGCCATGACTGGGAAATATCTTCAGTAATTTGCAATTCTTCGTATGGCCTGAACCGAGGATTGGGCCTTCAAGCTTCAGAAAATTAGAACTGCATGTAAGTTAGAACTATACCATTGCGCCACGGTTTCTTGCGGTCAGTTCTGGTATGAATGTTGGGAAACTTAAACCTATTCGTGTGTTATTTGTGTAATCTTACTACTATCACTACATATCAAGACTTTATTACTACATGTAACTGTATATATAAATATATATATATATATACACACATGTATATATACTTGTATACATGTATATGCATACACATATATATAAATGTATATATATACATATATATATATATATATATATATATATATATATATATATATATAAATTTATATATATATACACCCACATATATATACATATATATGTAAATGTAAATATATGTATATATATAGAGAGAGAAATAAATGTAAATATATGTATATATATATATATATATTTATATATATATATATATATATACTTAAAAGCCGTTTTTTGAAAGGAATAATATGCATATACTGTTTTGTAGATAAACATATTTTCTAAAATTGACATTTTCGATTCACACAGAAGTCTTCATCAAGATGATACAAAATGTGTGTTTTCTTCCATTGTTCTTTTCCATTATTTTCTTTTTGAAATACGACATTGTGTCGCTGGGTAATAATGTAAACAAGTGATGTGTGTCTGTTCTAGTCGCAGTATTATTAATAGTAGTTTGAAAATGTACCTGCTTCCAGTCGAAACAATTAATCATGTAAATATATACATATATACATGTATATATAATATGTTTGAAAAGCGAATCAAAATCATGAATTATTTAATGAGTGACAGTCCAAATACGAGAAATTGAAAATATTGGAAGAATTGGTCCTGTCCTGAGAGTCGTCAGCAATCGATGATATGAGAGATATATGATGTTTATGTTGATTATTACAACAATAAATAAATTAAATAAAATAATATAAAAAGTTCAATTAACTCACTCAAAATATTAAGAACTTGATCTGTATAGTACAAATCAACTGCAATTCACTGGTTAAATGAAGAATCCGGTAAATCCGAATTGAATAAAATTAAAATAGAATTGAGTCAACAAAAGCGGTTATCTCTACGCCCGAGCCGAATAAAAATAATCCAATTTTGAAAGTATTCGCTCTCGCGCGAGCCAAATAAAACAGAACCTTTTTTCGCTGAATAGAAGGTGATACTATTTTTGTCCAATTCTTTCAATTTCCCGTATTTGGACTGTCACTCATTACTTGGATCAATCTTCAGTCAACCTTCTGGTTATCTTTGCTGATAATGTTTTTTTTAAAAATTGTATAACTTGGATGGATGGTATGGATTTCACAAAAAAGTATGTTTTTGGGTTGATATATTTGGTGTTATATATGTTTCTGTATTTTTGTGTATATCTTTATATATGTTCAAAGTGTAATGTTATTATCTGTAGTAATACCACTACGGTAATTCTCCTCTAAGGAGAACAATTATGTTTGAAAACTCATGAGCTAAGGACGTTAAGATACTTTGCCTGAACTTTGAATTATAATAACATTTGATTGGCACCTTAATTTATTATTTCATTTCATATTATAATATATATATATATATATATATATATATATATATATATATATATATATATATACACGCATATATCCATACACAGATATACACATATATACACATATATACATTTTCAATAATTATCTTGTATTTATATAACATTTCACACGTGAACACAAATTAATATATACACATGTGGAAACATAAAATAGATAAACACATATATGTATACATATATAACAAATAACACACACATGTATACGCATATATAACAGATATACACATGCACACATATATCACATACACATATGTTAATATAACATACCTACCCACCTATATACATGCATATTTTCGTACGGTAACAATTTAAACAGACATATAGCCATATAAATATGCCCATTAACATACGCATACTTACACACGAAATAAATATAAACATAATAATCAATAAAAATATAAAACCCAAACCCACACCTATAAGAGATCATTTCAAGTATCCATACATATACATACGCATATATCTGGATCCAATTATACACACACACGCATGTGTACCTATATACACATACGCATACACACACATATACATACCTATATGGATATATATATATATATATATATATACATATATATATATATAAATATATAAACACATACGAATACAAATAAATTTACACACCCACACATAAATGCATACATATACATAACTACATGTATATATATATATATATATATTTATACCATTATATATACGCATATAACATACATACACCATACAATATATACGTACACACGATTACATATACATCTACCTATGCATACACATATGACATAAATATACATAAAATGATTATATATGCACACATACAACGTACACGCACATACACATGTGTATACAGCCATTTGTATGCATGCAAACAAACAGGTGCACATGTACACAACCACTGACATATCTATAATTTAAACTAAAGTGCGTACATCATTCATAATTGCTTTTGTCCATCTCAGTTCAATTTACTTACATTTATACTTGCTCTCGTATTACTACAAGGAACTTACAAGATAATTAGTATAACGACAAGCACATTAATTAAATATAACATATGTAACTTCAATAGTTAATTCTATATATATATATAAACTAGTGATAACTATTAGGATGTGCCAAAATTATATTATTATAGGGTGAGGTGTAGTCAGTTTGGATGATATAGATTACTTAAGTTCAAATTATGAAGACATCAGAATTTTCAATTAAAAAATAATAATAATAATAATAATAAAATTATAATAACTATAACAAAAATTCAAAATTTAAAAAAGGGAAACAATTAAAGACTAGCAATTGAATATGTCTTATACAGACAATGAAGTAGCAGTCAATAAAGTGATTGTAATGTTTCGTAATCTAAAGTCTACATAGTGTGCATTTCTTAAAATGTTTTCTTATTATGTTTCATCACATTATTGGTTGTGTTCGTGTCTATCAGTCAGCCTGACGATTCCCTCTAGGGAAGAAACGCGGGGGAGTGTGTGCAGCTTCATTGCTGTACATATATTTTCATACCTTTTTGCCTATCTTACCTTACGTATCGAGGACTGCCGAAGTAAATACTGAAAATGGGCACATAAATATATATCTTTATAAAATGTTATGTGGACACATTAAATAGTAACATATATATATATATATATATATATATATATATATATATATATATATATATACATATATATATATATATATATATATATATGTGTATATATATGTATATAAATACATATATTTATATGTATATATATATATATGTATATACATATATATATATATATTTATACATATATATGTATATGTATATACATATATATGTATATGTATATATATATATATTTATATATATATGTATGTATATACATATATGTATATGTATATATATATATATATATATGTATATACATATATGTATGTGTATATATATATATATGTATATATATACATATATGTATATACCTATATGTATACGTATATATATATATATATATATATATATATGTATGTATATACATATATGTATACGTATATATATGTATGTATATATATGTATGTATATACATATATGTATACGTATATATATATGTATGTATATATATATATATATATATATATATACATATATATATATATATATATATATATACATATATATATATATATATATATATATACATATATATATATATATATATATATATACATATATATATATATATATATATATATATATATATATATATATATATATATATATATGTATATATATGCTTCATCCAGTATATTTAGCGTCAGTTTTTATCCGGATGTTTCACTAATTATAAGATATTAGTTGACACTTATATATTTTGTTGGATTGCTTCATATATATATATATATATATATATATATATATATATATATATATATATATATATATATATATATATATATATATATATGTACCATTCAATGGACTATTCAGACTAGAAAAAATATATCAAGAAAAAAATCTTACGTGTTATTTAATAATGTTTGCATATATATATATATATATATATATATATATATATATATATATGTATACGTTTATATAAAATAACTCAAAGTACACCGATAGAGCAACTCTAAAACTATCTAAGAAATACTTCAGAATATGTATACACGTATATACCCCATATAGTATATATATATATATATATATATATATATATATATATATATATATATATATATATATATATATATATATTAAATTGATGATAAAAATATATATTTATGCATATATATAGATTTTTAATTTTATTTTAAATTTTAATACTAAACGGGGTATGATATAATAATATAATATTTGTTGCAATCGTGCTTGAGGTAACCCCTGCGATGTCTGAGATCTTTAATATCGACTGTTCGACATAATTATTTTGCGGTGGCCTTTTCTCAAATCAGGAAAGTCTTAGATAGGGTAAACCTTACCACTCGAGACAACCTAATAACCAATTCGGCTCTTCAATTTTCAAACCAGCGATCCAAGCCGACAACAACTAAAAAAATTGCCAACTTGTCTAACATGTCATCCCGTCTTTTACTCATCGAGTATCCGGCACTTTTGTTCTTGCGCAGCTGCTTCTATATTCGAACATTTTTATTGTCGCTGCATAGTACGCCATGCTACCAGTTTCCCGTCGTCCTGAGCAGGCTAGATTGCTCAATTTTTATGATGTAAGCTGACGCCAGGCCACTTTTCCCATTTCCTATGGTAGACTTGGTATTAGATTAACGCCCGACGATTAATTACCTGCTTACGCTTCTTCCAGTCGGGATCTGGTAGAGCATTCATATATTCTCTCTACGAACTGATCCAGGACCTTTCCACCGACTAGAGGGGAAAGGGCCTAATCGTTCCGGAGCAGACAGGAAGACAGAAAAGCTGGGATACGATCAGAATCAAGACTAGTGTCGAATTCGTAAAATCATCTTTCGACCAACACCATATGGCTGCCCTTAAGCTGCAAGTTCGCCACACATCGATGAATCGCTTACAGCTTTCCCATAATCAGCTGTTGGTAAACTGGTTGATGACGATTGCCTGAGATTCACTGTAGCTCTGCGCACAGGTTATAACATTTTCAACAGTCACACGTTGTGTTGTAGCCAGCCGGTAGACATATATGGACTCCATGCCCTTTCATGTAGAAGAGACGCCGGCAGATTTTCGAATCACAGCGCTCTCAATGATGTCGCTAGACCAGCACTAGACATCGCTGGATTCCTGTCGACCCTCGAACCGGTTGGCTTTTACAGAGGGTATGTGACGGTTTTTCTATTTTCAAACAGTAAGTCACTGATATGGGATGCGACTTGTGTCCACTCTTTTGCACATTGTCAGTGATAGAATCGGCCACACACCCTGCACATGTAGCAACATCAGCAATGAGCCACACGCGGTAAAAATATGCCAATCTTCTCGACAATTTTGTATTTTAACCGATCGCTGTGCAGACGAATAGAGTGATTTGCTGTGTTACACGCGACTACCTCGGAAGCTTTGGTCTATTAACGAGACGCAACAGTCGAGACAATAACGAATTGGCTTTGCTTTACAAGCGCATTTCTATCGCCATTATTCGTGGAAACGACTTGAGTTTGCCCTTGCCCTGCCAAGCCAGCCCGATATTTGAAGAAAATTATGGACTGTGACACAATTGTATATAATGAATAATGGCTTCTTGACATTCTGTAAAAACAATTAACCGAGATTATTTTTTAGAGCTTACAAATGGTACTCATTTACTGAATAACATACTTGCAGTTAAACTACTTTTGTCCGACCAACTCAAAAAAATTAAGTGATTAACTTACTTTGCGCAAATTTTGAAAAAAAAAATAACGATATTTTAAAAATTAAAGTTGAAATAAATTTAAACCAAAATATTATAAAGAGATATAATATTGCAAATCTATAAAAGTATAAATCACTAAATAGCTTTGCCCGACCACTATAAAATACAGCAAATGTTTGTAAATCACGCATACATTTTCATAGACAAAGATAAATAAAACACAGGCAAAGAGGACATTTTTAAGAACAAAATAAGTTCGCAAGCATTAATTTTGAACACCACTCAGATCTAATATACGGAACGATTTTGTCTTTGCTTTTAAAGGGAAGGGGGATCTGATCAACTCTGCTGGGAAGCCATGAAATAAAATACTGTTTTATCTTTAAATTACCGAGACAATTTGTAAGGGCAAACAACTGATGATCTCTTAAATAATGTTATGATTAGAAAACAATCTTGGAAGTGAACTAATATAGTGGCTGTAAAAAGTAAGTTGACTTAGAAGAAAAATATACTTATCCACCAAAAAACTTGGGACTAAAATTTTGTTTTTTCCATATAATTCTTATGGTTCAAACACTGCAAAGACTATACATATATATATATATATATATATATATATATATATATATATATATACACACACATATATATATGTATTATATGTATATATATATATATATATATATATATATATATATATATATATATATATATATATATATTAAAGAAAGAAAGATGAAGATAAAAAAATGTACAACATTACATAAAGTTACATGAATTTATACAAGTTGTAGTGCGAATCCATACGAACCAAGTGAGATGGTTGTTAAAAAACTTTATTCAATTCTACAAACTTTTACTTTTACTTTTAATAATCCACACCATAACGTCCCTTTCGTCTTAAAAAATCACCTCGCAATACTGCTAATGTTTTACTCCCCGGCCTTTTATTTATTTATCCCCAACCTTTTTTCTTTTTTTTATTCTTCAATTTTTCAAAGTCAAATGGAACTAGGTAATATTTCATTGTTATAAATACCATATTACCAGATGTTATCCTCTGACGATGGGAGTTTTATCTTTGAAACAAAATGGTTTAAGGATTACTGTTTTTCCTTGCATCTGAACTTTCGATGTAATACAATTTGTATTAATTTATGTAACTTTATGTAATTGTGTACAATTTATTATCTAAATCATTCTTTCTTTTAAATCGCTTGCTCTACTCAACGTATTGAGCTTTATTTTATCGAGATAGATCACTCTACGATATTTCGATTATCGTTAATTCTATTATCATTAGTATATATATAAATATATATATATATATATATATATATATATACAAAGAAGTACATATTTGTATACATACTTATATATATAAATATATATGTACATATATATATATATATATGTATATATTTATATTTATATATATATACATATATTTGTACACATAAGTGCATATGTATATGCGTAATTATATACATATATATATATATATATATAAAATATATACATAAATAAATAAATATATACATATATATATATATACATATATAAACATATATACATAAATAAATAAATATATATATATATATATATATATACACACACATATATATATATATATATATATATATATATATATATATATATATATATATATATATATATATATATATATATATAACTCATGGTATGTATGTGTGTTAGTGTGTGTGTCTGGGTGTGCGCGTGTAATCTATAGAAAAAAGTCAACAAATCTAGATGAAATCTCAAAGTGTATTCTAATGTAAAATTCAGCGAGAAAGTTAATGAGCGTGTTCCCGAATCTCCAGATTAAGGCCTAAAGTGGTATGTGGCGCATTTTCTCTGGCGGTCGATTATAGCCAACAATTTTTAGCTTAATTTCAACTTAATTATGTCACGATTTCAAGAGAAAACAATTATATCATGCAGCATTTTTAAAGGATTAATTGCAAGTGATTTCTGAAAGAAAACGTGCAAGTCATTTCAACAAATTAAACCGAGAATCACATCATAGAGATAATGCGGTGTGGAGAAGGGGGTAGTTCAAAATAATAATACGATAATTCTAGGAAGGGTTAATAACACAGGTTTTACTTCGCACACTTATAATTTTAAACAGGAACTGAGTCAGAATGGATCAGATCTTACATTTTAGTTTACACTACCCGCAAGTGGCGCTCAGTGCCCGCCACTCTCCGCCATTTTCAGCCTTAAACAAAATAGCTAAATCATCATTCAAAACATGAAATGAGTCAACATTTGTTAGATTTTACACTATAGTGGGCAATGCCCGCCAGGGTTCGTAAGTGGTCGCCACTGGCCGTCATTGTCAGCCATATTAAAAATAGCAAACTCATAATTAAAAACAGGAAATGACTCAGCATTTTTTAGATTTTACATTGCAGTCGACACTGCCCGGTAAAGCCCGCCAGTGTCCGCCACGACCCGCCAGCTCCCGCCATTAGCATTCCTATAAAAGAAATCGCCAATTCCTAATTCAACGGAGGATTAAGTCACCATTTTTTTATATTTTACATTTTAGTGGACACTGCCCGCCAGTGCCCGCCAGTGCCCGCCACTGTCCGCCATTAGTAGTCCGATAAATAAATAGCCAACTCAGACTTTGACACAGGAAATGGATTCGCATTTTCATTATTCAACATTCTAGTAGACGATGCCAACAACGACCTTATAATACTCGCCACTTTTCGCCAATGTTAGGTATTATCTGCTATGTAAAAGAATCGCCAACTCATAATTTCTATGAGTTATTTTATATATCGGTTGTATAAATGAATATGCTATACAACTTATTTCATATGACAGGAGCGCTTCATAGAAGGACATGATTTTATATAATAGGGACGCTACATAAACGAACATGCTTTACAAGTTGAAATGAAGGATGGGAAGAACTCAAGAATTGACGGTGCCCATTTGTGCTTTTTGGCGTTGTTTGAGAGCAATAATTGTACGAGTCATTACATTAAACTTTCGATGTCGAAGTCTTAAAAAATGAAATGCAAATTGATGATAAACTGTAGTGAGCCAATCATTCTCACTGATTGTGGCAAAGGTAAATCTGTTTTTATTCCGAGGATACCCATTATATCATTAAATATACCCTTTCACTGTAAACCGTTGCAGATCCTTTACGACTTTCGTTCGCTATGCCCATCAATAAATGGATTGTAAGTTGCCGGATTGTAACGTGAAGAACCATGCTTTTCGCAGAGTCAGCTTTTATGTAGATGGTGGAAAAACAAATCCATTTGTTTACAAAGGGATTTCCAATGCCGGATGATTTTCATGAAATAATTGCAGTCTGTACTTTCTTAATCGTACTTTAAAGTTTAAAACCTTTCCATATTAGTTTCAACCTATTATACATTTGTTTTTACAAAACAACATCCGGTAATCATGTTTTTTTATTTACTTGTAGATTTGGTTTTGTACACTGGAAGCATGTTTTACAAATGAACACTAAAATAAAATAAAACAATACAGGAATTACCATTTGTAAGAGTAAAGCTGTAATACACTATGTGATAAAACATAAAATAATAAACACGACAATTATTTTTGCGGTCTGTAACATTTAAAATGTTTTAAAGTTTCAATATTTAGTTAATTGTTGCATTTGTATTCACCTTCGTAGTTTCCCCACCCAGGTCATTTCATATGATAAGGGGCAACATACACTGCATCTATATATGTAATGAAACGTATTTAAAAACTACCCATGTTTGCGATAATATATTATGTATTAAATGGCATACACTGATATATACGAAAATGCCACGTGTCATTTGTAACGTACACAGTAAAGTGATTTATTCAATGGTGTATATATTAGGAAAGTTCTAGGTACATAGTAGTTTCAATAACTTAAAAGTTTAATAGATCGATACTAATACTTCTAAAATGATTACTTTCTATATGAATGCATTACTAATTCACACACACCTCCATATATATATAATATGACAATAAATTTATAGTTTAGAGAGTTGAACAATTATAACTATGAATGGAGGAAGAGAGATAAAGATCGACAGATGACAAATATATTTCAGCTTCGACTGGTCAATGCAAGGTTTACTCGATAGAACATGTTTATTTTTCTTTCCTCTAGTCAGGTTTTTTAAAGATTTGCATCTTATCATCAGATGGAATTACATATATGGATAAGTTGGCAGGCGTATAGCCAACATTACACATTTGAAAAAAATCAATATAAAGTAATGGAAAGTAAGAGTGTGTGCATAAAAAGGCTATCAACATATAGATTCTGACCAGTTGGTGAATGTCCGTTGACAAATTGTTTGGTGACGATAGATTTAAATATTGAAATGAGATGTCGTGGAGACTGCGTTAGTAATGTTCAAAATGAAATAAATCCAGTAGAATGATGTTCAGGTAAACCGTAGATAAGAAAAATGATTATAATTTAATCATAGGGGTACGGCCATTTTAAAATACTTCCGTGGACCGCGAATGAAAATATTTGTTAAGGAGTTGAGTTTCAAGCAGGCCGTTCCAATTGTTAGTATTTACTTCGATCGAATCTAAGGAATGGGAGAGAATGTTCTCGACGAAGACGAATCCAGTAAAACTTAGGAAAGGAGTTTGACATTAAGAAAGTAGGGGAAAAGGTTCAGTGGATAGAACTAGGGCTGATGCGTTGAGTAGAGTAGTGGGAGGGCTTGTTTTGGTACAGCTCAGCGCTAATTAGCAAAACTATAATGCAATTACTACCAGTTAATTTGCTGTGCTGATGTCACGTAGGTATTGGGTGGGGTGTCAATAAGCTAATACGGTAGCGTTCTGCTCAGTAAGTTAACAGTTCAAGGGAGTGGAGTATCCCAGTATTAAAACGGATTTTTTGCTACAAAATTATATATATTATTAGTATGTTTAAAAGGGTTCAAATTAGGAAGGACGGCTCAGACGATTCGAAATCCCTGAATGTACGTCTTTAAGATGTACTTTTCTGGATATATATAGTATTTCAGAGTGTAATGTTTAAAAACATTATAAATTCCCCAGTTGGTTAAATATTAGATGCGTAACAAAATAAAATACTTTAATATACAACTGACATAAGGATTAGGAACAGCGGCAATATGGTGTCAACAAGTGAATTCTAGTATAAAGATGTTGGGTGGGAGTGGGTGTATTATGTAATCGAAGTGATGGCATCGGGTATTAACATATATGTATAGGGGAAGGGTGCAATGGGCCATTATAGGAAAACCGGGGAGCGCAGTTTAAAAGTGAGATTTATGAGTAAAGGGTTGTCGGTATAGCGCTGCATTCCCAGAGTCGATCGAGTGTATGCAAAAGGGAGATTAGAGAGGCAATGGATAAGTATGTAAAAGGGTTTACTAGTAATTTAAAAACGGTATCAGAATTAAAGTGTTGGAGAAGGGGAGATTAAAGAGTAGTTGTTTGGAGAAGATTAATGTTAGTCCTCAATGTGTCTGATTATTATGCATTTATAAACTTATTAAGTGCACATGGGAGGATACGCTATGTTAATAGGATCATGATTTGTAAGGTTTGACAT
>OY744526.1:142271507-142279007 GCA_963556195.1 Sepiola atlantica
TATATATATATATATATATATATATATATATATGTATATATATGTATATATATATGTATATATATATATATATATATATATATATATATATATATATATATATATATACATACATATATGTACCAGCCCTGTCTAAAAAGTACCCCACCTTCGTCCAGAAAAAAAAAATATTTCAAATACTTGACGAGACTGGAACCCTAATCCCCCTGAAAAGTAAGCCCCTTTGTGCTTGCATACAATTAGCCCTCCGATCTATCCACTTTTGAAAACACATATTGGAGTCTTCGTTTTGAATAGTGTTCATATCCATTGGTGTGTAACGCAGATTAAAGAGTGGTTCAACCGATTATCAAATAGACACACGTTTAATTATCGCTTAACATTTTAAACGGCTGCTGTTATCTGGCGTTGGCATATTCTTTGTGTATCAATATTTTCTTAATTGGTTGTTGATTTCGTAGTATGTTTTTTCATACACTTATTAGTAGTCATGTGGTTCACCACTTTTAAAGTGGATATTTTGTGATTTTCAATTATAATTAGTAAGAGGCTAAGGCCTAATAATAAGAACCCATCAAATGAGAGTTCTTGTATATGTAAAGTGTGTGGTTTCAATTCGATATGAAAAACATTATTTGATATTTGAAAAACAAATGTGGTGTTTGTGTTAAACTAATTTAGTAATAATGTATAATAATATGTACTTTGTCTTGAAAAGATTTATAAATATTGATCTACTCTGATCTGTAAATTGATATTCATCCACGGGTTGGTTTCATTTAAATCGCAGTAATGTGTTACTTGTGTACAATACTAAACCCCCGTGCAATACTTCTGCTTATAGTTTTCTCTGTGTCTACTCTCTTTTTCGCTTGATATTACTCTTTCTTTATCTCTCTCTCTGTCTCTGTCTGTGTGTATGTATGTCTGTGTGTTTGTCTGTATGTCTGTATCTCTCTCGCAAGTTAATACGAATTCTTTTTTGTGGTTATTCGTTAAACATTTATTAACAGCCTATTGAGAAGTGTTTAGTATGTTTTCTTCTAAACTCAATAACTATTTTTCATCGGCTTGTGTTCATGTTTTCTTTAGTAACTGAAAAAAACTATTCTTTATCAACTGAAAAGTAAATGAGACTAACTTTATTTGACATTTGATGAGTGAGCTCCATAATCCTTCGATTTACTACTGTTATTACGACCCACTGATGCTCTTATGTAATACTGCTCCTATGAACCGACTATTGTTCCGCTGAAAAAACTGCTCCTATGAAATCACTAAAGAATTCTATCAAACACCGCTGATATCAACTCACTAATGCTCCAATAAACTACTGCTCCTACGAACTGATAATGTTTCTATAATCTACTGCTGCTTTGAGTTCATAAATACTTATGTAGACTCATGCTGCTATGACGTCACTAATGTTCCTATGAACTCCTCCTCCTATGAACTCACAAATGCTTCTATGAACTACTGTTCTTATGAACTCACTAATGCTCTGATTAACTACTGTTCATATGAATTTACATATACCCATATTAACTACTGCTCCCATAAGCGCATTAAGTCTCCGATGGACTACTGCTCATATGGGCATCCTTATGTTCCTATGAACAAATGCTTCTATGAACAAACTAATGCTCCTTGAACTACTGCTCTTATTAACTCACTAATGATCTGATGAACTACTGGGCCTTATTAACGCATCATCTTCCAATGACGTACTGCTCGTATGAACTCATTAATGCTCCTATAAAAACAGCTACTATTGACTCACATGTTCTGCGATGAACTACTGAGTCTACGAACACACTAATGCAACTATGAACTACTGGTGTCATTAACTCAATACTGTTCCGATGCACTACTGCTGCTATGAACTCACTAATTCCCCGAGGAAGTACCTCTCATCCGAACTCACTAACGATCCTATGATCTTCTGCGCCCATGACCTCACTAATGTTATTATGCACTACTGCTGCTATGAACTCACTAAAGCTCTGATGCACTCCCGCTTCTATGAACGCACTAATGTACCTATGAAATACTGCTTGTATAAACTAACAAATGTTTCGATAAACTATTGCTAATATGCACTGACTAATGATCCGATGAACTATTAGTGTTATTTACTCACTAATGCTCTGATCAACTACTGCTTCTATAAACTCACTGATGTACCTCTGAACTACTTTTCCTACGCACTTACTTACGATCCGATCAACTAGTTCTTTTATTAACTGACTAATACTCTGATCAACTACTGCTCCCATGCACTCACAAACGTACCTATGAAATACTGCTCCTATGAACTTACTAACACATATATGAACTACGGCTCCTATGAATTCACAAATGAGCCGATGCACTACTGTTCCTTTGAACGCAATTATGCACTATCGCCCACTACGAACACACTACTCCCCCTATGAAGTACCGCTGATATTCACTCACTAACACTCCGATGAACTAATGTTGCTATAAAGTCACTAAATATCATTTGAATTACTGCTCCTATGAACACACTAATGTTCCTATGAACTCGGCTCTTTATGAACTTAGTAACCCTACGATTAGCTAATGCTGTTATTCACCCAATAATGCTATGATAAACTAATGCTCCTATGCACGTGTTAATGCTCCGATGTCTCACTGCCGAAATTGACGCACTCACTCTCTGAGCAACTGCTTATGCTACCAACCCAGTAATGATTTGATTTACTACTGCTCCTATTAACCCACTAATGCCCCTATGAATTACTGCTGCTATGAACTCACCAATGCTTCTATGAAGTCACTATTATATATTTGAAATACTGTTGTTATGGACTTAACAATTATCTTATGAACTACTGCTCCTATGAACTAACTAATAATTTTACAAACTACTGCTGATATGGGCCCACTGATGCTCCGATGAGCTATTGCTCCTATGAGTAATGATCATATGAACTTCTGCTGCTATTAGCAAATGCTATTTTGTTTAGTTTAATTTTATGCGGGAGTCAAGCAATCTGTATAGGTCAACACATAGTTACTAGTAAACAATACATAATACATTTATAAAAAATATACAACATAAAACAAATAAATGATTACTATAATAATCAAGTAACTTAATAATAGTACTAACCTAACATATTAAAAAAGTAAATATTAAATAGATAATTTTAAACAAGTAAAAACAAATATATTGATTACGGCTCTTAGTCATTACTCCCTCCATATATATATATATATATATATATATTTATATATATATATATATATTGATGATGCAAATTTATTGGAAATAAATATTACACTTTATCAGTTAAATCAAATATGGCATTTGTAAAAAAGCAAACCAGAAAAATTAGTGTAAGTTGTATTCGATTTGCTGCGGGCATTAATATTTACTGCGTTATAAGCATATAAGTATATTACTATTCACGCTATAAAATTGCCTTAAGTCTCAACGCAGACGCATTTTCATTTCTTACATTGTGATTGCCTGCTAATATCCTTCTCTGTACGTATTACACACAATGATTCAATCAAACTACCTCCCTAACTCTCTCTCTCTCTCTCTCTATATATATATATATGTATATATATATATATATATATATATACATTCATAAATATATGTATGAATATATAAATATATATATATACACATGTATGTATATATAAATATATATATATACATATATGTATATATATGTATGTATATATACAATATATATATATATATATATATATATATATATATATAGTTTTAATATAATGAACGGAGTCATAGCGAGTCAAGGCACTATTACAAGAATAAAAAAAGGGAAAGGACATATTGAATAATATATTTAATATTTGATTAAACACTTTTAAAAAGAATAAAAAGATCGACTAAATTGACAGAATAATGACTAATAGTCGAGGTACCTTTCGACCGACACATTGTCAAGAGAACACTTCGGCAAATATCGCTTTAAAACGTGGGAAAGAGTAACGTGGGGAGAAAAAAACAAAAAGGGAGATTGAAGCACGCCATTAAACCGAGAAGGAATTAATAGCAAAGGGCAAATTATTTTATTTTAGAAGTCTCTAAATTCATCTAATTTGTGAGACAACTCTTTCTGCCTACATAGCGATTCTTTTCGCATTGTAACACTCACTGCCTCCAGCACCTTGAGATGGTGTTCGGAACGGGTCTTGTGTACAATGCGAAAACATACATAAGAGTACGCCTCATCGCACTTTTTATTGTCATACTAGTGCTGTTCAATGGATGCCTCGTGGACTTGTGAGCGCGCGGGTGTGCTCTGCAAACGCCCGGATGTTCTTTGTAAAGACCCGGAGGTGTCCGTCGATATACTCCTCTTTACGCCACGCGAGCTGCGAAAATATGCAGGAATATGCTGGGCCACTCTGACTTCCAAGCGCATAAGAGTACGACAAACATAGTACGCTTCACACTGACATTTGAATTTATATATACTCAAACCTTTCTGTAGTGTTGGAAGTATATCTTTCTGAAAGGCTGGGAAGCCAGTTCTGGTGCCAAACACCACACGTGGCTGTACTGCATAAAAGTAACGAGATACAACCGATGACATTTTATCCGAAAAAACCTTTACTGATAGAACCAATAAAAGGAAGTTTGAAATAAACAGGACATTCGCAAGATATAGATATATGTGGAAATTAGACCCTCTGGGAAACAATTTTTGGTAAGAATATCAGTTATCTTTCTAAGTTCAGCCGCGAGTTTTCTGGCAGTGCAAATCATCAGTGCGCGGTGAAGAAGTGTTTTGATCAAACTGATCTTTCTACTCATGGGAACAAAAGAATCCCAACTAATATATATGCCCGTAAACGTCGGTTTCCTATATATAGTTGTAGTAAATTTGTTCCCCGTCCTTTCCACTAAAACGTCCAGAAATGGTAAAGAGCCATTCTGCTCCACTTCCATGGTGAACTGTAGTGCTGGGTGGAGCGTATTCACAGTCAGGAAAAATACGTTGCCTCGTTACGGGACTAAAAAATAGTAAACGTATTGTCCACATTACGCCAATAACGAAAGGGTTTGGTAACCCGAGAAAACAGCAAGGATTCCTGAAAACCTAGGAAAATATTCACTAGGATTGCACCCAACTGACTGCCCATCGCCACCCCATCAATCTATTGATACATTACAGTATTTAAACTTAAACTGACCGACTTCATGGCCAGAAAAATGCTTTCTTGAAAGGCGGGAGGGGTTTATGTGCTACCATGAAGCATGTCAGCACATATTTCAATGGTTTTATTCAGGGGTACATTAGTGAATAAGCTGGTAACGTCAAATGAACATAGAAAATTTGTTTGCGACTCACATTCCAAATCACGAATGAATGAAGTGAAAGGGGAAGAATCAGCAATACAATGCACTGAAAACCTCTGTAAGACAGGATCAAGGATATCCGCAAGCAATTTGGCCAGCTCATGCTGACGAGAACTAATCATATATATAAATATATATAAATATATATATATATATATACACATATATTTATATATATATATATATATAAACACACATATATATATACATATATATATAAACATATATATATACATATATACATATATATATATAAACATATATATATATACACATATATATATACACATATATATACATATATATATATATATAAACATATATATATATATATATACACATGCACATATATAAATATATATATATATATATATAAATATATATACAAATATATATATATATATGAAACTATATATATAAACATATAAATATAGATATATATACACATATATGTATATATATATATAAATGTATATATATATTATATCCATATATATTAATATGTATATATAAATTGCTGTATATATTAATATATATATTAATATGTATATACATATAAATTAATATATATATATATATATATATATATATATATATATATATATATATTACATCGTATAGTTGCATTTGATAGGCATGGTTAATTAATAAAAAGCAATATGTATTGTGGTTTTTACAACTTTTGAATGTTGATGGGTTTTTATTTGTTTATTTAAATCTTTTATTTTACAGAAAAATCAATGTATTCCAATCTAAAATTCGACCCTGAACCCGTATGTGCATTTCATGGCCACATTTGGATAAGTATAGATTAGTTTAATCATTTCTATTTGGTCAATCTTCATAGGATTTCAGTATATCGTGTTGAGTTGCGAAACATATGTCATAACAAAAACACCGGAGGTGAAATACGGTGAAAATTAAAGATAGTTTATGATATGAATTCGGCAAAGTTATATATAAGAAGGCAAACAACTCACTTGGAAACAAAGGTGATCAATTCTGCAAAAGGAGAAAAACGGAAAAGAAAAAAAATCCACGTATAATATAGTTTTACCATTCGATAGTAATTTTTCTATTTAAAGAAAACACCCCGAAGCTATCGAGACATTAAGTAGATTATTTTTTGCTGCCAGCTTTTGTATGGAGTATTTCTAAGAAAATCTGAAAATGCATTATTAAGCTTCTTCCAAAACAATAGGTGAAGAGGGAAACATCCAGGGCTAAACTATGTGAATGGCCAGCCGCGGGGGAAATCAAGTGCAAATATATAAAAATGTCATAATCGGGGAATTAAAGTCTCAAACATTAATTGTCCCTAATCATTAATTGTGTTTGTATTTTCAAGAAAAAGAATATAGTTAATTGGATTTATTACGAGAGTTGGTTTTATTTATCTATTTAAAACAATGATATCGCACGCTAACCCATAAGCATTTTAGCCACACGAAGAAAGGGCGGTAACTCTAAAGTGTAGAATTAAATAGTTATTCCCCTGTTGCTACAAACGATTAACTCAACCCTAAAAGGTATATACGGACGCAGTTGCTAATTCACTGACAGAATACATTTCCTCGGCACAAGGTAATTACCATATTTTTTTAATGATCTAATCAATGCTAAGCAACTTACAGGCATGGGATTGACCTGTTAAATAAGAATGATACATTCACTGTAACACGCTTCTTAAGTAACATTTGGAAATCAATGTTTCATCCCTTCTATTTATTTAGTTAAATCGTACCCACCCCTACGCTATTATTATCAATTGTAATGCCATAGTATCAATGATTTTCTTAACCTCCAAAAAAACAAGATAACGCAATACCGAATACAGGACGTGAAACTACTCAGCTCTAAGGGCGACTCAATGCTTAAAGTTCAATTTGATTTTATCGTTTACCGGTGTGAATGAAGAACCTAGTTCTGATGATGAAATACGTTTGTAGGACCACCAACATATTTACTTAGTGGGCTGGGACTCAATTAAGAGCGCCGAAAATGTGTGATTGTTATATTTCCTTAGTAGGACTTACACGCAGTGTTCATTCCATTACCTTTTTATATTTTTCGTAGTAAAATATAAAGTTACTATTATTAGTGAACAATGTTAATGATACGTATTACATTCGTAA
>OY744526.1:142284007-142304007 GCA_963556195.1 Sepiola atlantica
TTTCGGTCATCGTAGGCCCATCATGCCAGGTGTTAAGCATTTTTTTTTTTATTAGAGACGTGTTTTCTCTTGTAATGAGATGCTCGTTCAAGAATGACGTGCTATTACGGATATGTTCTTTTGTCACAATATCATACTTCGAAGAAAGAAAAGTATGCGACTGGATGTAAAAGATATTTGCTTGTCTAACGTGTGAACAATCAGAATTTGTTGTACAAAATCCGAAGCTATACTATCACTTCTATTCTTATACTAGTGGGCTATATGACAATGAGACATGAAGGGGTCTAGTATAATGCATGCCTTGTTGTCATGCGACAATTCTTCTAGACTTATTAATTTATTTAGGGGGTGTAAGTGTAGTATATGCTCGTTCGTCATCATATCCCTCTCATACATTATCTCTTCCTTTTAGATGGGTGTTCACAAGTGTGTTATCTCTGCCTATTCTCAATTAACCACTACAATTATATATCCAACTTTTTTAATGTGTATGTAGAATATTTCTCATTTTTGGCACTATGCTCCCAGTAATTATCTGTACGTGTGTTGATAGTTGTCTATGTCAATATCAAAAAGTCCAAATCAGTATTCCCTTAGCTGCTAGAACTAAAATTAACTATATTCGTATAGACTCAGAATCTGCCGACGTATATTTTCCTTTTTTACTAAATATGATGCCGATATTTGTAATACCTTCTAAGTATATTGGGGGGGGGGGTATTAAATATCTCGAAAATCAAGGCTTTTATATTTTAATTTTCAAGAGTGGTTACGAAATATCTCGGCTTTATCATATGTCATTATTTATTATTTTTAAGAGCAAGTGGAACATACACTTTCTGAACTGATAGTTATATATGACATGCAATTACATAACACATGGAAATGAGTTTAACAGTATTTACTTCAATGCGTATGAAAATAAAAATCTAAAAAACTAAACGTTATTAATCATGAAGTACCAAATAATGAATAGCTATGGGTAAGTCACAATACAAGTTGCAGTGGGCAGACAATACAACCACGTTTAGATATGTACCCCCTACTTTAGCTAATGTATTTATGTAGTACTATTTAATGATTATATCAATTCATATTGGATTCCGACGGTTGATGCACCCATAGCATTGGACTAAATATGAACACGCGATTGATATTCATTTATTTGTGTAATTGTAAGGTGTAGTATATTTGCAATTATTGTATTGTGATAGACATTGTATGGCTGATCCAAACCGCATAATATTGTCAGACAATTTAGCAATTAATGCAATAATAAATACATTCACTATACGTTGATTAAAGTAGTGTTTTTTTAATAAATAATGAAGTTAAACGCCTGGCAGATATTTGCAGTAGACCATGTACATCTATATAACTAATATACATATATAGAAATATAAAATAAAGATAGCGAGATGTGTGACTTGATTTCAATGTCAATGAATAGGCAACAACGATATGGCTTATAGAAAATCAATCCATATTTCCCTCGACAGGAATCTAAAATTGCAACTGATTTAATCACATAATTTGGCTGAATAATATATTCTGTTCTACAGATTTAGAAACTAAATTGCAAATACGGGTATGATTTATAATGTGGTTGGCATGGAAATTAAAACAATTCGATTATAAATGGTATTGCAGATGACACGATATGCAAGGAAAAGAAAAGCGGCCACACAGAAGCCTGTATTTAATGGGATGTGAATACAGTCTTACAATATCAAGGTATAGAAAACAAATACAAAGTCGAAATTATATATATATATGCAACAATTCTAATACGTTAAAGTTAGATGTATCCTAATAAGACAATAAAATAACTTACGTGAGTGTTACAAATATTAAGAATTGAAAGTTACACGATTAAACCATAACTAATGCCAGTGAATACTATCATTGTTTAATAAGCTGAATAGGTCTGACTTAAAGTCATACAGAGCTCGTATGTTGTAATTCGAACGAAGACACTGACATACATACAATTATTTGATATTTAAATAGATAGAGCTTGTCAATCGACTGAGCTTTATACTTACTTTCAGTGTCTAATCGACACTTTGTATTTTAAAAAAAAGAATAATAGGAATTTAATCTGAAATTGAATTTCAAATACGGGAAAGTATATATAATAAAATAAAGAATTATATAGAGTGTTAATGTATTGAATATTTATGACTGTTTTTGCGCGTATTCTAATCATTGTACACTTTCTTTTTCGATTTGAAACTGTAAAGTATGCCACAATTATTTATCGATCTGATTATATATATATATGTATGACTATATATATATATATGTATATATGGCTATATATATAGCTATATACATATATATAGATAGATATATACATATATATGGCTATATATATATATATATATATATATATATATATATATATATATAGCTATATACATATATATAAATATATATGTATATGTATATGTGGGTATATATATAGCTATATACGTATATATATATATATATATATATTTATATATATATAAATATATGCGTGTATATGTGTGTATATATAGCAATATGTATATAAATATATCTATATATATATACATATGTGTGTGGGGGTATATATATATGTATACACACATATATATATATGTGCATGTATATATGCACATATATCTGTGTATATATGATCATATGTATGTATATATATATACATATGTATATATATATATATATATATGTATATATCGGTATATCTATATATATACCTATATATATATGTATATATATATATGTATATATACACCCAATTTTATACATACATATATACACTCATATATACATATATATATATATATATATATATATATATATACGTGTGTGTATGTGTTTCATGGTTTATATATAATGTTGAATTTTTTTAGTTTTTATTAAAAGTAAATATATATATATATGCAACTATATGTATATATATATATATATATATACATATTGTTATATGTATAAATACATACATGTTTATACATACATATATACACACATATATATACATATATATATATATATATATATATATATATATATATACGAGTGTGTATGTGTTTTATTGTTTTATATATGATGTTGTTTTGTTAAGTATTTATTAAAAGTAAACGGTAGTATGCTATTAGACAATTGAACGTGTTGTACTATTTTAGTTTCTTGCCAATTTCATGAATTAATACCGATACCCAATTATAGTATTAATACTATTTTTATGATAATTTAATTTTTAAAAAAAACGTGTTTATGTCGCAAATACTTTTTGATTATGATAATAGACATACATACCACTTATACCAGCGTTTATAGAGTGTAAAATCACAAGGGCACGCGTAATGTTAATCATTTCCGTATTGATTAACTTATTAATAGCAACTTCCAAAAGGTTAACTCTGTTATTACGTTAATTGCTTACCGATATCATGTTTTGACTGTTTTGTATTAACGTATTGAACCCAGCAAATACGAATTTTATTATTAGTTAACAATTGTAAGATTAATGTAATTGGTACACTGTTTCGTTTTTGTATTCTGCAATATGAGTTTGCCTGTGATTGGATTTGTGTATTATTAAAACAAATGTTTTCAATATAATATTGTCTAAACATCAACGTAAACGCACTTCGAAAAGAGTTAGCGATTACATTTATGGAGATTTACTAAAATATTTCTATTTGTTGACAATTGGTCTATATATTACTACTGTAAAATATTGCTTTACTTTTAATTACACTTTAAGTAGAACTGAGTGTGAATGAAACAACATTACATAAACAAATAAAATATAGTTATTTATGAATTTTTTTTGAGAAAAAAGGCATGTGCTATATAGGGAAAGCATACTCTAACAGTATACGATGTGATTAACCTGACGCTTTGTAGTGTGGATGATTTATTTCGTCTTCACTTCAAACGCTCAAATGTGAATATGCATGCAGAACTAAACACATCATCAAATTAAGTGTTTGGTAATCCAAGCAATAACATAACATTAAATAGGTAATCCTATTATAAAGTAATTGAAGGTGCATCGTTATTAAAAAAAAGAACTGCAGCCTTGACGCAATGTTGAGGATAGATGGAACAATGTGTATGCAGAAAAGACTAACGTTATTTCTGGCACAAATAAATTCACATAATTGATAATCAACTAAAGACAGAACGAGTGTCGACTCTCCTCATTTAGCCGTAATATAGATACATGGAATCGATTATTTTCCTACTATTTTTTGGAAATTAAAATGTTTGCACTATCGACATAAGTGTGGGTTAAAGTATATATTATTATATCATTTAGGGAGGAGATTGGGTCTCATTTCTTCCTACAATAAAATAAAGTAGATTATGTGCGCGAAAAATATATAATGTTTTAGTATACAAATTAGTGGTGGGGGTGGGCTTCAATATTTGGGTGTGTCTATAATGAATAGGTATCAATAGATGTGCATGTGTTAATTCAGCATTTCTCAGAGAAAGCCGAATGAAGTTTCAATTCTTATACACAATATGCACTGAAGTAAACTGACTTTGTAAACTAAAACTAAATCTTAGTTTTGTGTTAGTTCATGGGAATTCTAAGTGTAAGTAAGTTCTGATTATGTAGTTGTTATTGTTCGTTATTGTCACGTTTACTTATTAAACCGTGGATGAGTTCCATCATCATTGGTGGATTTTTAACAAGGATTCGCTGAATTAAATATTTGTTTAAACTCTTCACTTTTAAATAAAAATTGTTAAAAAAGTTGGTACTGTTTTAGATATTGACCCAAACTTTCGTGACTGCCCGGCAGCAGCAAGCCGACAGCTAACGGAAGCGTCCGAGACCTGCCGAGTCGGCAGACGACAACAATGTTAGACGATGACTATACGTAAAGAAAAAGAAATGCATATATTTTTATACAGAAAATGAAATAAATGAACAAACCCATAGCTGAAATGAATAAACTTTTTTTTTTATTAATAATTAACCATTTTATGTAAGAAAACTAACTTTTTAAACTATTTTTTTTTTGTTTTTTTTAACTGAGAAAAACTGTTTTTATGAACGCTAAAATAATAACTTTTTTAAAACCATTTTTTTTTGCTTTTTTTTTTTTGCAATTACGCATTGTTTTTTTTTGTTTTTTTTTCAATTATTTTAGCTGGAGGGGTAAGGGCGTGTTTTTCGCTTTTGGAGGAGGGCTTAGCGAAATACAGGCAGAAGAGGAGGATGGGGTAGTCGTCGCCGAGGATGTGGAAGGTGTCGGAGCAGCAGAAGATTGTTTGTCGCCGACGACTGGATAAAGTACGGCTATCTGCGATAATAAGGCGGCGCAAGGGTCTTTTTTAAAAGTCTGTCGCCACATGAATTCCCGCAGATAGCCGTCTATCAGGGTCCTGCTCGTCCCGCATTCTTTCTTGTTCCTCTGCTTCGCTTCCTTCCACATTCTCTCGACATGATTCGTGCATGCTCCCGTCGTCGGGTCCACGAAATGTTGGGCGTGATTAACAGTTAGGTGTCGATATCCATCCTCCTCTCCTATCCTGCTGTAAGCCCTCCAGCAATCGGAGACAACCGTGGTCCCAGGGGCGACGTACTGTCTGATTATTGGAAGGAGGGTTTCGGCATTTCTGTTTGGTACCAAAAGTTAATGCACTGCTCCGGAGAGGCAATCGAACTACACAACACTTCGAAATTCATTTTTAATTAGTGCCAAGCGTCTCTCTTTGAAATCAATATCGTCTGCCTGCCAGCCTCGTTTTCGATTTCGGCAGGTCTCGGACGCTTCCGTTAGCTGTCGGCTCGCTGCTGCCGGGCAGTCACGAAAGTTAGGGTCAATATCTAAAACAGTACCAAAAAGTTTACAAAAATATCTTCCAATGTATATCTAAAACAAAAAAAATTTATGATTTAAAAAATGCGTCCACTTTTATTTTCTATTCTCGAAATTTACAAACTATTTGATGTTATGGCTTGATTTATCGCTTACTTGCCATGAGAAAGATGCTCATATGGCGTTAAAGTTGTATAGTTATTGTTCCTTTATTTTAAAATCTTGAATACTTAATAATTCGTTAATAGTTTATTGATGGTATTCCAGGCGGTTTACATCTTAAATAGGACACATAATTTAAAGTTGTTGATTGGTCATATAAACTAACAAAAATATGAATATTTGTTATTTAAAGACAAGTTCATCTTGCGTAGGATTCATGAAAACACGCATTTTTTATTATGATTTTAGGTGTTCTGTGTGATATTCTACCAGTTTGAAAAACATTATAAGTAAAAGGAGTTGCATTATTGTAAATGCGACCAGTTTACTATTTGTCAAAAATTATTTAGTTAAGTTCCGGGAGAGAGGTATAATCTAAGCGAAATTGAAGAAACGTTTATTTCTTGTGTCATATAGTGTATCAGTAGGAATTTGTTTGACTTGAAATAAAATAATACACGGTGAATTAGTTCTATTTATACTGTTTAAGCAAATTACACGGTGATGTGAGGTTGGCGGGAGGATTCGATGACAGTTGATCATAGTATCTGCTTATTTATTTGTGGCACGCAGTTTATTCGGAATAATTGTAGTTATTGTTAAGCGGTAGAGAAATGCATGCATATGTTCGCGAACACTGTTTTTTTTTTAATTCTTGAAAAGGGGAGTGTAAGAAATGTATATGTGATGTGTCCAGTTAATTTCTAATGCTGTTTTTTTCATGGGGGATACTCTACTTCATGTAATAGATTATTCGGTATGTAATTGATATACAAACGTATAGATATAAATACAATACATTACATTAAAAGTATGTTTTATTTATTTTAATATCGTAAATACAATTTTAAATTAGTTATGAATTATATAAACGTAATCATAGTGTAAATTAATCCTATTTAGGCATACACATATTATATATTTAATAGAAAATACTTAGTGATACTATATCAAAAAATATGCATTAGTGAGCACTGTATTACACCAGAGTGACTTCCAGTTTATACATTTTAGAAATTCCATGAGTCCTTTTTTTAGTTTTCTCTTGAATTTTACGATGAAAAAGTGTTGTCTGAATAAACAAAATGAATATAAATACAATTTTTTTTTCGATGATTTTCTCTAAATAATAAAAAAATGTATTTCTTATCTTAAAAATAGAATATAATGTGTCGTGTTTTTCAGTCAAATAACATTTTTCTGCTGCGTTACTCTAAAAATGAGATAATCATTAACCTTCGTATGAGAATATTAATAGTATAATAATAAATGCGTGTGAAATTCCTCCGCAAGATTTTACCAGTACATGATGTTTCTATTTGCGCACACTTCACACATATACACACACACCACACACACACACCCACCCACACATATATATATATATATATATATATATATATATATATATATATATATAGAGAGAGAGAGAGAGAGAGAGAGAGATGGGGGCATGTGGGAGGGTGGGTTTTGTGGGGTTGATGTGGGTGGGTGTATGTGTGTGTTGGTGTATGTGTGTGGCAGTGTCTATACGTTGGGAAATTAAATTGCCTACGAATCAAATTCCAACGCCGGCCGTTTTCGAGATCTATAAGAACCAATTAACTCTGTACGGCAATTTATATGTAATCTCAATTTCGAAGCATTAATTATAGCAAAGATGGAAAGCCGATCCCTGCAACCCCGACCAGAAGGCAATATTTCATATCACACAGTAGCAACAATCGTCGAAGAAATGGATGTCAGAAAGCTCAAAACGACCCGGCGAAAACCTACCGTGGAAGGCCTTCTGATCCATCGTATCAGGAAAGTAGTGTGATTGGCTTTCCCGCATCGAATTTGGCCTCGCAATGATCCCACCAACTAAATATACGAAAGTAAATGGACGACATGGAAAAATGCCAGATACTCAAGTTCGGAAAATGTTAGCAGAGTAAAGTTTATTTTTCTCTTTATTTTATCCATAAATCTTATCCTTTGCGTTGCCATCTTTTCCCATTACATGACTTCAGACTAATAGAAAACTATACTCAGACTAGCATAGATCAGCGATCACACACAATTCCACACACGTCGCCTATAACACGCCCAAATCAATCGTTATACGTAAAGATACATATAGACATACACCCATATATATATATATATATATATATATATATATATATATACATATATATATATATATATATATATATATATATAATACTATTTTCTTTTGAGATGAATAAGGCATGGTGCTTTGTAACGTATATAACAGCGAAATGTATATATTACATACTGTACTCTATAGTAACATTTAGATCGGTGCCTATAATATTCTATGTAATATAGATATATACATTTATATATATATATATGTATATATATATTTATATATATGTATGTATATATATATATATGCATGTATATATATATATATGTATGTATATATATATAACTATATATATATATATATATAGAGAGAGAGAGAGAGAGAGAGTGAGAGAGAGATAGAGAGAGATATACACTGTTGTATATTTTGAAAACAGTGGTTACCTTGGGTTTGTTTCTCACAACGTTTCGGCCGATGTATCCTCTGACCTTCTTCATGAATATATACACATATATACATACGTATATATATATATATATATATATACATATATATATATATATATATATATATACATATATATATATATATATATATATATACATATATATATATATATACATATATATATATATATATATATACATATATATATATATATATATATATATATGATATTAACAGGATATTAATCATTTATAAAAGTTACATTAATACAGTTAACATAACTAAATATAAATTATAGTGTAGACATACCTCGTAGGAGCCGAACACTACTGGCAAATTCAGAAGTAGAAAAGTGGACTCAATTATCTCACTAGCAAAATCTAAATAATGGACCTTATCTTAAATCAAATAAAAAACAAAGATCAAGTGCTATTTAGCATATCATTTTTAGGCAAATTCAAATCAAAATGGTAATTTTATTCATGAATTTATCCGATACTGATGTAAAATAGCACTTCCTTTCTACACCAAATCTATACACAGTTCGCTAACACAGTTTCCTGAATACAACATACATTTACTCCAAGCTACTGAAGATCCAGTGCAATACGAACTTTACGTAAGTGGACCCTCAGCCCTCGGACATTCACACTTGCTAGAAGAGAGCCATTGAGAATATCCTAGAGTCTCAAATCTTTCTTTATCTAACTTTTTTAAATGCCTTAGCGGCGATGTAGCTGTCTTTGCCGGGATCCTTTGAGAGCATTTCTTGTTCTCTTAATTTTTCTAAAGTTTCCCGGACAGGTGTTTTTTTTCCAGTTGCTATAAACCATTCGCCTCCATCTGAATCGCAAAGTGGGGCATGAACAGCTGACTTTGGGGATGCCATTGGGGGTGACGCTATTTTTTGGGTCAGTGGTACCCCCTAGTGGTGGCCGGCTCTTGTTTTAGTTACCGTTGGTTTGGTATTTGTAATTACCGGATTCCTCTGCGGGCAGTCATATGTGAGATGACCCACTTGTTCACACGTCCAACAAACTGGCTTCCTGCCGGCCACTATTACGTGTAAATTGTCCTCCCCAATTTTAATATAATACGGCATCGTATCAAAACCTTTCTTATCCAACAGGATATCAAAAATCAAGGTTCCTTGGTATTCGTCGAAGTTGACGCTAGTTATTTCGCCGAATTTCATGAGCAAGGCCCCCAGATGTTCTCCATCTACGTGAAATGGTACATTAAAATTAGTTACCGCCGTTCGTCGTTTTCCCATGTATTCAGTTCTTAAGATATAGTCCTGAGTTATTATCTCTGTCTGCGATAGTTTTAAGCACGTTTCTTCGTCGGGAAACAGCGCGTTCCACGTATTGTAACCGCGGCATTTAATAATCCGTTTAGGTTTAAATCCAACAGTAGCCAACAATTTACAGATTAAATCAGCAGATGCACGAATCGTTTTTTTTTATCCATGACAAACATAACCATACTTTTTTTTTTAATCTGTTCCAATGTCGGGAGGTCAATTAATAATCCATTATCGGTTATTAAGTGTGCATAAGCTTTAGCATTCTCTATAAATTCTTTTACATTAATAATTATCTTTGGTGGTTTGATTCTCCCAACTTGAGTCGCATCATCATTTTCCATGTTATTAGCAGGTTGGCCAGACGTAGCCATAATGACTAATAACTTTAACTAACAAGAAATAAAAAAACGAAAAAAAAAGTGAAAAAAAAAGAAACGTGGGGAAGAAAAAGAAAACTTCAATAAACTTTAACGATAATAATAACAGTCCGAGGTAACAATTTTAACGATAAAACAAGGTAACGAGAAAAATAATGCACACTTACTAACAAGAAAAAGAAAACCGCCAAAATAATATCTAAACGCAGTCTTCACTCGAGGTTGATTTTAGCTAATATTTATTTGTAAAATTTTACAAAATGCGGCACAAGGCCAAAGAAAGGGGAAGGGGAAAGTGATCGGTCCGATTCTAACTTTTTTATCTAGTTCCATGCAGGACCATCATTCACCAAAATACCACATTTATACTATACTTCCTTCTCAAATCACCAAAAGAAATCACTCCATGAATAACCTACTTAAACCCCATATTTACAAATATGCAACGGGGTGGGGGTATGATAAAACACTATATACAAAAACAATAAATGAAAATATATACTATAAGAGAAAAAAGTTAGTAAAAGACCCCCCGTTACTAAACTGTGGCAGATGCACAGATTTGCCAGTCAAAACGAAAAACTCGAAAAAAGGTTTGATGCAGGCCTCAACGCTTTATTTTACAACACCTCCTTCGAAAATGGCGAAGGGTGACCTGCATCCTGACAAATCTTGTGCTCTGTCACCTAGATGGGGACGGGATAAAAAAAGGGGGCCATAATGAAATCATTCACTCCCTTGCTAAGTTATTAAACTTATAATAATATAAACCTGACTTAGTCTTAACTTTAAATGTCAATGTTCGGTTTTGCAACCCAAACTCCTCTACCTAAGGTACGTCTAAATACCAGTCTATTCAAGCACCACTCATTCTACACAGTCGTACACCTCGCACCCACTTTTCACCCAAAATCTGCCGAAGAGAGTCTTACTTTCTCGGCCCTAATGCGTGCTTTCAGATAATATTTGAAAAATGCAATAAGGTCGAGAGGAGCGTAGGTCTCAGCTCCGTAGACCGTCTTCATTTCAGTCTTCCATATCGTATCTCTCATGACTGCTAGTAAGTTTAAAAATAAAAATCGTGTTATCCTATAACTTGTCGGAGCCCAATTGCTACATAGATTAATAGGTTTCAGGTTGAAAGAAGATACGCCAAGAATGCGAACCATGAATCCAGAAACAAGCCTGATCAGCGGCACGACTATACGGCAAGTAACGAAGGCGTGAACCAAGGTCTCGTCCTCGTCACCACACCTAAGACAAGTCGGCGAATTTGCCAAGCGAGCTGAACGAAGGTTCTTCTAGACTCAGAGGGCATTTCTTATCATCAGCCAGATCAATGATGCCTCGTCATTATCGAAGCACCTTAACCCATGCGTCCAAGGCCAGATTGAGCGTAGCACCCCCCTCGACAAACCGAGCCCCTCAATCTTAACATCTTGAAAGGTTCCCCTCACCATGACCCGATATATTTCCTCCCGGGACATCAGCAGGGTGTCGGAGAATCTTTCTTTCACTCTTGAGAAAAACTTCAAAGCGCGTCTACATTCGCGAAAAAATGGACACTCACCTCGGGGCAACCTGTGTGCCTCCCCCTCGTCCAAGTGCACACTTTTAAAAGCAGGGAATGCTTTCTTGGTGTCTTCCATCCAGAAGACCCCGCTTCCGTCAGTTTGTGACCTCATTCGATCTAGGTAGAATAGTTTCAGGGTGTGCTGAATGATTTCTATACATGCCATACCTAGACCGCCTTCAGACGGATTGAGATAACAAATCTCACGACGGACCATAGGGGCCTTACAAAGCCATAAGAACTTGAAAAGAACCCGCTGCATTTCCAGCAGCGTATCCGACGGGAGTGGGAGTATCGATAGACGATATAGGATGATCGGGTAGATGTGTGAGCAACACACTTCCGATCTCCCCTTTAATGAAAGATGTCTACGGGTCCACAGACTAGCTGCGCCCTGAATCGCTTTCAACACTTCCGACCATTTTTTCTCCAGCTGAAGATCTGCACCGAACCAGACGCTGAGTAGCTTGCAAGGTCTGTCTGTCCAGCTGAAGGGGCCCTGCAAGGGAACACCCTTCCAGGCGCCGATGCGCAAGCCAATAGACTTGTCACAGTTTATTTTGGTCCCTGTTATCGTTTCATAAAGTCTGATTTCTCTGTCGAAGACGCTTATCTCGGCACTGCTCGTTACAAGCCCATTCAAATCGTCGGCAAAGGCGGAGTACTTCAACCTGGTACAACCACAAGGCAAAGTAATCCCATTAAGGGCCGAAGTCACCTTTAGCCTGTGAAGGAAGGGCTCCTACACAAGCACATAGATCATCGGTGATAATGGGCATCCCTGACGAAGAGATCTGGATAAACTGAAGGGCCTAGACCTCATACCATTCACCTCTACCAGTACAACGGGGTTCGCATACAAGAGGCGAATCCAAGAGCGAAATTGCGGGCCAAAACCGGCCGCAGACAAAACAACCTCCAAATAACGATGGTCAACCCTATTGAATGCTTTGGACTGATCTAAATTGATCAGCGCGGCTTCAGTGTCGACTTTATCTAAGATCAAGCGTATCGAGTGCAAATTGTCTTGAATCCTCCTGCCCTTTAAGCACAGGTCTGTTCCGGGCTTATAAGACGAGCCAATACAAGCTGCAGTCGATTGGCTAATATCTTGGCCAAAATCTTTAACTCTGCATTTAGCATTGTTAAGGGCCGAAAATTATCTACCCCATTCCCACCAGTTTTGCTTTTACGTAACAACTTCACAATACCCATGGTTAAGTGCTGGGGGATTGTCGCATTCGTAAACCACGAGTTAAATAAAGCAGTCAGTAAGGGAACAAAAAACGGCGACAACCTCAAATACACCTCGTAGGGCAAACCATCGATCCCGGGAGACTTGTTAAGGCCGACTCGCCTTAAGGCTTCCCGAACTTCATCCTCTGTTATACAACCTTCGCACCTAGCCGCTTCAGTCGCCTCGAGACGAGGAAAGTCAGCTAAATAGGGGTCGAATTGTACTAATGACACACTGGGCTCCCTGGTAACGAGATCCGGGAAATGTGAACGAAACGCCTCCATAATACCTTCGTTTGTAGTCACGAGACGCCCATCCGGCAATGAGACACGGGCGATATGTCGATCGGTAGCTTGTCTACGTTCTTCTGCACGCAGTTGAGCGGCCATATTTGATGTTTCCATGGGCAATCTTTTTATCCTAGCCCAAATTACTAAAGCTTGGTTTTCTTTAGTAGTCAAGGACGCCAGCTTTGCCTTAATTATGGTAACTTTAACGCTATCACCCACCTCCACCGCCCGATCTAATTTAGATTCTAGTGTCACTTTAACTGCCCTAGTTGTTAGATTGAGTCGTCTTCTAAAATCGACAGAAAAGGACCTAATTAAATCCTTAAGACTATTCAACCTCTTATTCCCAATGATAGCCCCCGTCAATTCCCGCTGTAGGGTTAGTTCTAATTGTTCCTGGAAGCCCTTCACCTCGAACAACGAAGTGTTGAGCTTCCAGTAACCCGCTAATTTAGGTTTAGGTCTATCTAAGTTTACTCGAACCCGAACGAGTCTGTGATCCGAGTAAACTATATTATGAAAACTTGGACATTGTAATAATTCTACGTCGACTCTCCTAATTAAGAACCGGTCGAGATAACTCGAGAGCTGTCCCGAACCGGAGCCGCGCCTAGCTCTCCAAGTCCATACTCTATCAAGGGGCTTCTCATTCCGGAATTCATCGATAAGATCGAACCTGTCGAGAAATTCGCGCACTACTTTAGCATCCCTATCATCGTTAGTTCCCCTATCCGTGTTACGAGCTAAATCAGGGTTCAAGACCGCGTTCCGATCCCCTGCTAAAATAACTGTCCCAATCCGTCGAAAAAAGGGAGCACGCTCACTGGGGCGATTGGGTGCATACACCCCGATGAGCGGAAATGCATTATCCTTTATGGCAACATCCAAAACACATATCCTTCCTTCCGGATCCATGAAGCAAGGGACACACGACACATCTAATAGTTAACTTACCAGCCAGGATACACCTCTTGAGCGAGAATCGAAGTACGCTGAATAGAAATGAAAACGCCTAGCCAACGCACCCAAATGGTCGCCTGAAACCAAGTGGGTTTCCTGAATACAACATACATTCACTCCAAGCTGCTGAAGATCCAGTGCAATACGAAATTTACGTAAGTGGGCCCTCAGCCCTCGGACATTCACACTTGCTAGAAGGAGAGCCATTGAGAATATCTTAGTGTTGGGTTCCAGAAACGAACATTGACGAGGTTAGGATGCCGACGGCTCCCCCAAAAGAATGCATGGCCAACTGTTCTGTAATCTCTCCGGTGTATGAGATACCGCCAACATCCAAAGGATATGTTAGCTTTGCTATTCGGTAGAGGGATGGGTGTAACCAAACGGGGGCCCTCCCAACACAATCTTTGCCCATGCAATCAAGTTCCTCATTTTTAAAAATTGCCATAGGCTTATTTATTAAAAAAAATATTGTTTGCCTCCCCCACCATTTGCCTAAGCCCCTTGGTCGCAGGGTTCTTTCTGATTACAGTCAGTACATGATTTGCATTGGGAAAGTTGAGGGGATCTTCTACGGATTTACCCCCCACTTCTCTAAAGTCAAGCAACTTTTTTTCGATTAGTATGTTTAATGTTTTTTGCGGCATTCACAAAGCCTTCGGTGACAACACACACATCTTTGCCAGGCAGAAATGCCGTTTTTTTCTTGTTCTCTCAGGTGAGGGGCTTCTTTGCCTCTTCTGGGTTGCAGGCGTTGGTGGAGGAGGCATTTCTTCCATTGGGTAGGGGGAGGGTGATGGGATGAGAGAGGGCTGTTTCCTAGGGGAAGTAGGGGGAGTACTTTTAGGGGTATGCTGAGGGGAGACAAAGGGGGAAGGTCTTAGAGACATCATTTGTTTAATTGGAGACAAAGGGATAAGTTTGTATTCCCTATCCTTAATGGAGCGTGTGATTGGAGGAGGCATCGGTTTGGGGGTTGGTCTATTTTTTGATGAGGTCTTTTTGTGGGGCTTAGGGCTAGTCTGGGGGTTAATTTTTTGAGAGGCTGGACTAGTGGGGGACTGTGGGCTTGGACTTTTGAGGGGGGGCATTTTCGCTTTTTCCCTCTAAAATCTTTCTTTATCTAACTTTTTTTTAATGCCTTAGCGGCGATGTAGCTGTCTTTGCCGGGATCCTTTGAGAGCATTTCTTCTTCTCTTAATTTTTCTAGTTTCCCGGCCAGCTGTTTTTTTCCAGTCGCAATAAACCATTCGCCTCCATCCTAATCGGACTCCTCCTCGCCAAGTGGGGCATGAACAGGTGACTTTGGGGATGACAGTGGGGGTGACGCTATTTTTTGGGTCAGTGGTACCCCCAAGTGGTGGCCGACTCTTGTTTTAGTTACCGTTCGTTTGGTATTTGTAATTACCGGCTTCCTCTGCGGGCAGTCATATGTGAGATGCCCCACTTGTTCACACGTTCAACAAACTGGCTTCCTGCCGGCCACTATTACGTGTAAATTGTACTCCCCAATTTTAATATAATACGGCATCCTATCAACACCTTTCTTATCCAGCAGGGTCTCAAAAAATAGTTACCGCCGTTCGTCGTTTTCCCATGTATTCAGTTCTTACGATATAGTCCTGCGTTATTATCTCTGTCTGTGATAGTTTTAAGCACGTTTCTTCGTCGGGAAACAGCGCGTTCCACGTATTGTAACCGCGGCATTTAATAATACGTTTAGGTTTAAATCCAACAATAGCCAACAATTTACAAATTTAATCAGCAGACGCACGAATCGTTTTTTTAAGTTTTTTATCCATGACAAACATAACCATACTTTTTTTTTTAATCTGTTCCAATTTTGGGAGGTCAATTAATAATCGATTATCGGTTATTAAGTGTGCATAAGTTTTAGCTTTCTCTATAAATTCTTTTACATTAATAATTATCTTTGGTGGTTTGATCCACCCAACTTAAGTCGCATCATCATTTTCTATGTTATTAGCAGGTTGGCCAGACGTAGCCATAATGGCTAATAACTTTAACAAAGAAGAAAAAAAAACGAAAAAAAAAGTGAGAAAAAAAAACGTGGGGAAGAAAAACTTCAATAAACTTTAACGATAATAATAACAGTCCGTGGTAACAAGTTAACAAATAAAACAAAGTAACGAGAAAAATAATGCACACTTACTAACAAGAAAAAGAAAATCGCCAAAATAATATCCAAACGCAGTCTTCACTCGAGGTGTATTTTAGCTAATATGGGTCTGTATCCGCTTCCATTTTTATAGCTTTTTTTCTTCTTCATTCTTTAATTTATTTATGTTTTATTTTTTTTACATATGTATAGATTTTTTTTCCTTACGTGTTAATTTTTAAATACGTGTTCAATATTATCATGAATCTACTAAAATAAACACTTGAAAATATTTTTAAAATATAATTTTATAATCACTATATCATCGGTGTTAATGGTTTACCACGTAATTTCATTATAAGCATATCAATTATATCAATTTTAATCCAAACGATTTCCAGTTAAAAAACACTTTTCGTCATGGAGTTTGCAAAAAGTTTGCAATAAAGAATATGGCAATACACATTTAAATAAACCTCTAAATATCGCAACATGAGTAGTTATTTAGTTTAGGTAGCAACATAAAGAAGGTTAATATTCTATGTTTTTTTTCAAAATACAACTTCTTAAAACAAAACAAAAATTGGTTTAGATATATAAAGTTCATAGGTCTGTATATAATATAAATTAAATAGTTTCACCCTTAATACAATATATACACACACACGCACACACCCCCACACACACACATACACACATATAAATATATATATATATATATGTATTATAATACAAAGCGTACTTTTATTGCCTGTAGTAGTATAACTGCGGTAATGGTCCTCTGAAGAGAAGAATTATCTTTGAAAACTCATGAGCTAAGGACTTAAGGATGCTTTGCATGAACTTTGAATTCTAATAAAATTTGATTCACACCTTATTTTATTACTTCATTTTATATTATAATATTAATGCTCTATCCAGTATATTGAGCTTCAGTTTTTTTATCCGGATGTTTCACTAATTATAAGATATTAGTTGACGCTTATATCTTTTGTTGGATTGCTTCATATATATATATATATATGTATATATATCAATTTATTTGGTGCCTGGGGAATACCGGTTGAATTTGAATTTCAAACCAGATTAAAGAAAAAAAAGTTTCTTATTTGTTTAATATGTTATTGATCTATTTTTATCTAATTTATTTATTCATCTATTAACCTTAATTACACTTTTTATATATATATTTTTTTGGTTTTACTTGTTAGAATCTTTTCGTTTTTCCGTTAAATGTAAATTTTTTATCTAGGTGCATACATATCTTAATTTCCGTTGGCCGAGTGGATATAGCGACTGGTTGCAGATTCTAGGCTGACTCTGTGAACACGGTTTGCGCCTCCCGACAATCTGAAATTATCACTTTCCTGCACTGATGAGAGCAATAAGCTTGTAATGCTGGCGTTTTATTTATATATATATATATATATATATATATATTTATAGATTGATCGGGACTTGTTGGGATGGGGGTGGGTGGTAAACCCACCCAAATTTACAACCCACCCCGCCCCCAACAAGTCCCGATGAATCTATACATATACAACCACCCCACTAAACTACTAATAACATCAAATATCTAAGTAATACCTATAATTATCAGCCTCATAGCCTCTTAGTAATACTACCAATTCTACCAAAATCATCTCCAATGGAAACCTATAACTGTGATAGCTATTAACTCTGATATCACTTAGACTAATCTAATCTCAATTACTTTATCCTTTCATTACTATATTGAACACTTAATAATCGACTGGTGCTTAGTCCTTATTATTGGTTGTAGAACTATAAAAGCCTACCCTCACTTGTAATAATAATAATAATAATAATAATAATAATAATAATAATAATAATAATAACAATAATAATAATAATAATAATAATTATTATTATTATTATTATTATTATTAGTATTATTATTGATACTATTGTCACTGCGACTATGTTTGGTATGATTGGCATTATTATTATTATTGTTATTATAATTGTGTTTATTAATACTAAAAATGGTAACACAATTAAACTTATTTTATATAATAATTTCACAATTATTAATTTTGATATAATATAATCACAATTAAAAAATATTATCACAACAAAATCAACTACCGTTACTGAGCTCATTATGCAAGCCATAAATTATTATATTTAAATAGAATGCAAAAGTTGCAATTAATACCCTAAATCAAAATTATCAAACATTTTTATCTACACGATAATCACCTATTACAACAGAAATGACAGTTATAACTTTATAATTATAATTATGTTCTCATTATTAAAGTAAACCCACCCTGGCCTCCGCCCTGGTTGGAATTGAGGTCCCGATGGCCCAGACACTAGAGATAACCCCACTCAACTTTCTGAAATAGCACTTGTTGGGGTCTCCCCCTCCCCCTTTTATGTCATTGCTATAGTTAGGCCCCATCTCCGTCCCCCTTCCCTCTTATGCATCTTCAATTTTCTGGTTGGGGTTGAATTTAAAATCTTAGGCATTTGGATTCCATTTACGCTTGAAAAGTTGGCGTTCATTATGGGGTCTACTGAAACGGCATATATTTTGTCGCAATTGATGGAATAATAAAATCACAAACAAAGTATATACACACACACACACATATATATATATATATATATATATATATATATATATATATATATATATAAGGAATGATGAAAGTCTTCTGACGTAATGGGAAGTCGAAAATGAATGAACATTACAGTTGTTTACATATTTTTCAACGTTTCGTCTCAATTGTAAAACTTCCTGATGATGATAATTTGAAGAAACATGTCATGCAATTACATATAAGTTTAGCATGGTGGTGAGATATATTAATATTGCGGCCGTAGCAACTATGAGGGCCAGAGATACCAGGATGTGAGATATAATGGTCTAGAAATATGCAAATGAATATGAACAACTTTAAGTAGACAGGATTTCGCCAGCAAAAAAAGGGAAGCAGTGAAAAGAAATCGGGAGGAAAATGTGAAAAGGGGGGTTACATTTTTTTGTGGTGAAGTGTCGCATGAATTTTGATACGCTTGGGAAAAGAGGAAGGAAGGGTAGTAGTACGGTTGATTAGAAAAAGATTGAAAAAGATATAAATAATATTGAAAATAGTAGGGAATATTATTAAAAGCCTCGTAGATTTTTGTTGTAGGTAGGTTTAACAGTTTTTCAGAACAGATGGATACTTGTACTAATATCTATTACATATGGGTATGTATTCACGGTGGTAACATTTATATATTTTAATATTTGTATTTTTATATTCATTCTGTGTGTACGTATGCGTAGGGTTATGAGGATATTTATATGCGTCTGTGTTTATTTATACATGTACTGTACACACATGCCAATGTATATGTGGTGGTAGGTATTTTAAATACATATGTGTATACTGTATATATGTGTATGTCTTTGTATATCCGTGTATAGATATGTGTGTGGTTGTGTATCTATTAATTTGTGTGCCCGTGTGTATTTTATTTAAACACTCGATAATTATGATTGAAAATGTATATATATATATATATATGTATATATATATATATGTATATATATATATATATGTGTGTGTATATCCGTGTATATAT
>OY744526.1:142309007-142339007 GCA_963556195.1 Sepiola atlantica
TTGCATCGCGAATGACGGTAATTTATAACAAACGCAGAAGGTCATAGGTCTCTATTCGCTGGCGATCGGAAAAATCCAACTACCAAATAATATTTTGCCCTATTATGGACCCAGAGCACATGTCAAATTCGGAAACGGCGATTTACTTACTGCATTTAGAAAAAGTAATATCATCCTATCTCGATTTGTCATAGAATATATGCAAACAGAAAAATCACGTTTTCCCAATTGCAATTTCGTAGATATAAAATAAATCAGCGGGAATGTTAGTGCGTGAGTCTGAACGTATCTATTGCGATGACATGTCTAAATTTTCAGATAATGTGTACCTGGAAATGGCATCGCCTAATTCGTTATATATGACTCTGTATCCAATCAGCTCTACCGCGAATCGTGATTAGACTCGGGAACTGCAAAGGTTACAAGATATTCAGCTCAGTATCGAACATCTATCATGCGACATTATCAAATATAGAAGTTAATATTTAATACATATATATCTAGCTGGATTACTATATCTCCCTCTCTATATATTTATAAATGTACATATATATATATATATATATATATATATATATATATATATATATATATATATATATATATATGATCAAATATAAACTTTTAGTAGATGGAACCTATTGTGAAGAGGTTTAGCTCACTATACGAGATAGAGCAATTGTAGAGATAGAAGAAAAAAGAGTAATAAATATGCGACCGTTGTCCAAATTTATTTCAAATTTCAATTGGTCAATGCAAGGGGTATTCAGTAATAATAGTAATAGTATTCAGTAGTGTTTATTATTCTTTCCTTAAGCAAAGGCTTTTCAAAGATCGAGATCTTATCAACAGAGGAGAAATACAGATAGATTAGTTGGCTTTCGAAGAAAAGAAAGTTAAAATATTTGAAAAATATATGAAAAATAGTATTTTAAAAAATGCAGTGAAAGAAAAGTTCCGTAAAAAAGATGTGTGGTTTGTCCGGGTGGTTAATTTCCGTTTAATAGATGTCTGATGAATTGTAGAAAGCGTAAAAAACCTTTGTGTAGTAGCAGTGTCGAGAAAGTGTTCAAATATAAATAAATCCAAACACACTTAAAAGGAATTGAAAAGAGAAAAGCTGGCCATTCTTGAAAACTTCCTGGGCAATAAAAAAGGAAAATGACATCTAGTCCAAAGAGAATCCAAATCCAAATGAAACAAAAAAGCTAAATTTGGGGTTAGGGGGAAGGGGAAGTTAAAGAGCGAGGGGGTGGTAATGTTCGGATTGGTTTAAATACCCGCTGTAGGAGCTGGGAAGAAAGAAAAAAGAAAAAGGGGTGGATAGGGGGAGGAGGTTTTAGTGAAAGGGGGATTATGGGTAGGGGCGGGCGATATTGTTAAGGTTAAGAGATAGGTTATTGAGAGTAGGATTAATCTGAAGCGGGAAAGAATGGGATAGAGAAGTCGTATAAAATTAATTTAGAGAGTGGCAAGGTAAAAACGAAAGTATAAAGTTGCCGATGCTAAAAATAGAATACCACTGAGTGAACTTCTGACATTTCAAAGGTAACAAGTAAGCATTTGGCGAATAAATGGCGAATAATTGAAGTTACTAGCTAGGGTTTCAAGGGATTTAAAAATGGTTAAACAGATTCGTTAAAAGCATGGTAAAATAAGTACAGGTATGTGAGAGAATTAATGATTAATTAAAATTAAAATTAAAAATTAAAATTTAAAAGAAATTAGAAAATAGTTAATTAAAATTAAAAAATATTTTAAAACTAAATTAAGGATCAGATGAATGATTAGAAGAGAAATTGAATGACAAAGGAGAATAAATATTAAGGAATAAGTTTAGTAATATTAGAGATATAGTCTGTCCTACTTAGTTATATTAAAAATTTAGGAGAGGGGAACAGTTTAGGCGATCTAGATAGATTGTTTGTAACAATTTGTTTCGATTATAAGGAATAAGAGGTGGAATTGGGTTAGTTCAATTGAAACTTAAGTGCAGTGCCAATGTTTAAAATCTATAGTTGAAATGGTGAGTGAGCAGTAACAGGGCCCCAATTAGCAATTACAAGTTTACATTTGATTTATATGGGAAGCTTGCAAGAGGCTTCGAAAGTAGTTTAAAAATATGATTAGAGGGGATAAGGGTAAAATTGGTCAAACTAAGATAATATGAGTAAAGGAGTAAAAGACCGATAGAAAACGACTCGCGGGTCGTTAGAAGAATTAGGAGTATTTAAGGCAGGCCAAATATGTAGTTATGCAACTAGCCTGAATCCCTCCATTAGTTAAAATTTGTTTGGGGGTGGATACTATTAAGGGGATAGAGTAAAAATGCTAGTAACAACTGATTTCAATATAAGTATTATGGGCCGGGGTTGGATTGAAATTAAGTAAACTTACATTTTAATGCTAGTGTGTTAGAGATCTAATAAGAATTACAGGGGGATATAAATGAACCCATTTGGAGGGTAAACCGAAGATCGTAGTTAGGAAAAAGACATCAGGAGGCTACGAAGGAAAATGTTGCCATTAGGAGGAGGCTAATATGAGGACGATATAGTGGATACGTGGAAGATAATAAGGAAGTGAGATAAAGAGGTCATGGAGAAGTGTATGGGCAGGTTTACGGACAGAAACAAAAATATAAGAAGTTAAGAGAAGAGCTGAAGTAAAAAGAATAGGAGGAGCTATACTGCAAAGGAGAGGTACATGTCTAGATATTAGATATGTTAATGATCGGTGGGTAGTAGGAGGAATAATGTTAGTTCAATCTTGAAATAAATTTGGACAATCGTCGCATATTTATCACTCTTTTTTCTTCTCTCTCTCTCTCTCTCTCTCTCTCTCTCTATATATATATATATATATATATATATATATATATATATATATATGCACGTAGAAAAAAAACCTATACATATTTATGTGTAATGCCCGAGTAAAATTGTGCATTCCCCGTGGGTTTATGCATTACTAGAATTATTTACATATTGAATCTGATCATTTGAATTCCCTACCAGTAAAAGAAATGCAATTTTTTAGCAGATGCATCGGCGCTTTGAAGTATATGTGTAAGAAATACGTCAATATTCATATAATGTTTAATTTAAAATGATATATTTTTCATACAGAAAGCAATAACCGTATAAAACAAAGAAAACTAGAATATAGACGTGCAAATATAGGGGTACAATAATTAAAATAGATTGTTCAAATTTAGCTAATAATAAGGTTTCTATTAGTATATTATTTGTGAAACTAAATATTTGACAAGTAATCTATTTTATATTTTTATTTTAAAAGATATTTATGTTTTGTATTTAAGTAGTATTATACTTTTTCTGACATGCAATAACTTAGCGTATAGAAGTTCTCAATATGATAGATATCATTAATAAATATGGGTGTCTTTACTTCGCCATTTAATACATATATTTCTTAAATATGACAGTATATTTTTTTAAAAGAAAATATATTATCGTGTATGTTGCATCAACTCACATTATTACTACATGCTCGAAGTTATTAATACAGATACAATAATAACTTACATATCTATTATTCTATTCGTAGTAGGTACCTACACACATTTTATCTACTAAACAAGTTGCATGTTAAATAATTCCAAATGCAAATACACGACGATACACTACGTAAGTATATCTAGACAAGAGGGCATTGATATGATAGATAGTTATGAATAGCAGTAATATCGTTGCAATTTCTTACCGATGTAATCCTAGATCGTATTTTGTTGAGAGAATGATTACATATGCGTATACATGTCTCATTAATAGTGAATGGATCAAACAAGAGAGAAGGGTAAGCCTTGTCACAAGATAGAGCATCAATAAATAAACCACAAATGTTATGTTTTTCAAAATAGATATATAAGTATATTGACGTACAGTATAATATGTTACAATATATAAGTATAAGCTTACATAATTATTAAATATCATTAGTTATCCAAATCAAAACTACATAGGTAAACAGAGAGTATTGACATGCGTTATCTTATTATGGGTTGTGTATTCTATGCAATCAACTTTAAACATAATTTGGGCGTGTCGTAATAGTCAACATGGTATTATATCAGACCATTATAGTACCTAATACTTCGAACTAGTATAAACGGATCGAAGCGCGATTTTATCCGTACTAAATCTAGGAAATGACTAACAGTGGATTAACTTGTATTTGTTTGCTAGAAAACGTGAGAACTGAATTTTGACGAGAAATGAGCTAAATTTTGACGAGAAATGAGGTATGCGAAGATGCTGAATATTTTCCACGAATTCATTGATGCATATTATTTTTTTTCTTATTGAGACCTTTCGCACACGTCTATTGATAAGTTGATTGCATTTACTTGTACTTAATATGTTACACATGTTCGCAGCCAATCATAAGACTTTGGAGATTGGCAAATTGATGATTAAAATATTATTAGATGATTAAAAATGATTAATAAAAATTGATTGCCGGCTGCATATGTATTTGGTTAACATTTTACTAGACAAGGACACTAGAGAGGTCTGCAGGCAGGAGTCCCCTGATAATGAATTGTGCAGATCTATAGTTTTTTTAACACAACTGTATAATCGAAAAGTATGTTTGTTATTTTGGTACTTAAAGAGCAATTAACTTTTTTCGGTAGTGTTAGTCTGACGAGATCTTATTGTAAGTGTATAATTTTAAGGATTTTTTTTAAAAGAAAAGTTGCAAGAACGGAAAAGAAAAAAAGTCGACACGTGCGAATTTTGCTACCTAAAGTTGTAAAAAGTACGGATTCATTCGGTAAGAACTAACGGGAGAGTAAAAAAAAATTGTACTCGAAACAATTTTAAGGTAAAGTGAACTTTATCTGTATGATGACGAAAACATATTGTGGAAGCACAAGCTGAATTCGAAACCTGCACCGTGAGATTACGAATTTCGAAAGAAAAAAGTACGCTCACGATGTTGTTTTCTTTAAACAATTCAGAAATTATTGTTATATTTTTTCTCTCTCCCAAGTGCACGTATTTTTGTGAAAAATAATTGTTCATTGCTTTGTCTAAAGTAATTGAAACTATTTGTTGTGCGAATTTTGGAAACGTTTTATTGTCTAAAATTATTTTTGTGAAAAGGTTTACCTGGTAAAAGACTGTTGCTTAATTGTATAAACTTTGTGAAACATTTTTTTTTGCAAAACGTATGGAAGTATTGTTGCTAATTTACGAAAACGCATAGTGACGAACGTTTTGTGAAATTATTGTGTACTGTAATTAAGCTAAAATGGAGCAATTGGCTGAGTTGACGAAGGCGTTAACTCTAAGTATACATCAGCAAAAACAACAACAGCTACAGCAACAGCAACAAAAGCAACAACAACAGCAACAACAACATCAGATTCAGCAACAGCAACAACAGCAACAGCAACAGCTACAACAACAGCTACTGCAGCAGCAAGAATGGACACAAACCACTTTAGAGGTACAACAAGAGCAAACCAAAATATTTCAACGCCAAATTTTAACGCAACAAAAGAATTTTGAAAAATTAATTCGAACGTCGACAGATGGGAAGAAAACTAATTTTTCTGCAGAGGGTATTTCAAATTCTTTGTCAGAATTTCACTACTCTCCCGATATTGGCGTTAAATTTCCAGCATACTATAGAATGTACGAAACAGTTTTTACAAAAAGATGTTCGGACCGGACCGACGAAGAAAAAGTTACGCTGTTACTACAAAAACTGGGGACGGACGAAAACACCAAGTATGCTAATTTAATTTTACCCAAAAAACTGGAGGAAGTGAATTTTGAAGAGACAATTAATATATTATCTAGAATATTTGATAAAAGAGACAGCCTTTTTCATTCTAGATATAAATGTTTTAATTTACAGAACTCGGAATCCGAAGACTATTTAGAATATGCATGTACTGTAAAGTGCTTATGTGAATCATTTAAATTAAATGAAATTTCGGCAGATTTATTTAAATGTTTAATCTTTGTACAAGGACTCACAGCACCAAGGGACAAAGATGTCAGATCCCGGATCCTGACAATTATGGAGTCGGACCCGAATTTAACTTTACAAAAAGTAACTGAGGAGTGTCAACGTCTCATTACTATCAAAAGAGACAACATCCGCATTTAAGAAAAAAGCGTTCACAAGATACAACATGTAAAAAGGCAAAGGACCTTTAGAACATACAAGACCCAGGAACAAAAGACTCCAAGAATGTACAAGGACCAAAGTTGTGAATGCTGCGGAAGTACAAGACACACCAAAAATATCTGCTGGTTCAGGAATAGGATATGTTACGAATGTGTATTCAAGGGACATATTGTAACCAGAAGACAAAACGAAGGACCGACAAAGTTAATACGCTTCCCACAAGGAAAGAGAAAAGCTGCGAAAGGCGTAAATATGTCGATGTAAAGATAAATAAACATCCTGTAACATTATTCCTGGATAGTGGTGCAGACATTAGCATCATAGATGCAGATATCTGGAGAAGGATCGGTCGACCTGAACTAAGAGAAACCAGCAAGATGGCGAAGAGTGTGTGCGGCAACAGGTTGGAATTCAAAGGAGAACTGATGTGCAATGTGTCATTTGGTGGTCAAACACACAAGTCCAAAGTGTACGTAGTACAGGAAGGAACACAAGTATATTTGGAGTGGATTGGATTGCCCTGTTCAACTTATGGGAACGACCGATTCACTCCTTTTGTAATAGGTTGACCACAGAGAAATCAAACCAAATAGAAGGCTTCATGGACCATTTAAATGCAGAATTCCCAAAAGTTTTTGCCGAGAAACTTGGATACTGTGTTAAAACAGAAGCAACATTTGAGGTGAAGAAAAATGCCACCTCAGTGTTCAAACCTAAAAGAAATGTACCTTTTACATCGATGGACGCAATAGAGAAGGAGTTGGAGAGACTTCAACAATTAGATGTCATTGAAAATGTTTACCACACTGATTGGGCAAGTCCGACGGTATATGTGAAGAAAAAGAATAACAAAATTAGAGCTTGCGCTGACTTTTCGACGGGTCTTAATGATTGTTTGCAGGACCACTATTACCCCCTTCCGTCAGCAGAAGATCTGTTCTCAAAACTAAACGGAAGAAAATTTATTTTCCAAAATAGATCTCTCGGATGCTTACTTGCCAATCAAAGTCAATGACGAATGTTCAAAGTACCTGTGCATTAACACGCATGGGGGTATTTTTAAACTAAAAAGACTTCCGTTCGGATTAAAGGTCGCTCCTGCTCTGTTTCGACAGGTTATGGATACGATGCTCGCAGGATTGGAATGTTCATAGCCATACCTTGACGATATCCTGATAAAGAGCAGAAATGTGCATGAACACAAAAAGCACGTCAGAGAAGTATTTAAGAGAATAGAGGAGTTTGATTTCAGATTTTGCCAGGAGAAATGCCATTTCTTTATGGAAAGGATCAGATACCTTGGTCAAATAATCGACAAAGAGGGACGAAGACCAGATCCACAACGGGCCGAAGCAATTGAAAAGATGTCTGCTCCAGAATCAGTACCGAAGCTACAATCATTTTAGGGATTGGTTCAATATTACGCGATATACATACCTAATGTGCATAATTTGAGAGCTCCTCTTAACGAGTTACTAGAAAAGGGTAGTAAATGGAGTTGGAATAAGGAATGTGAATCTGCCTTCCAAAAAATTTAGAAATGTCTACTATCAGACTTGGCATTAGCGAATTTTGATCCAGACAAGAAGTTAGTACTAGCAACTGACGCCAGTGATTACGGCGTTGGCGCTGTATTACTCCATAAGTATGAGGATGGAACAACAAAAGCAATCGCTCATGCATCAAGAACTTTTGTTGCAGCTGAGAAAAACTATAGCCAGATTTAAAAAGAGGCTCTGTCGATAATATTTGGAGTCAAAAATATAATCGATTTCTCCATGGAGGTACCTTAATATTGCAAACAGACCATAACATCTTGATTACGATATTTGGATCAAAGAAAGGCATTTCTAAGCATACCGCAAATCGACTACAGCGATAGGCTGTAACTAGTTAGTTAGGACACGCGGATGCACTATCAAGGTTGATTCCAAAAAGAAACGAAAGTTTCGAAGAGACAGTAATTGCTGCTCTTAAAGATGAAAGCGAATGTACAAGTTCAATGTGTAATATGATACGTGAACTTCCAATAACCCTTGAAGACATTAAAAGAGAAGCTGAAAAAGACATTTTCATAAACAAAATGAAAACTCAATTAGGACTGAGGGAAAAACGTAACAAAGTAGGACAAACTACATTTTTTTCAATTTGTGAAGGTGTACTTATGTATGCTGATAGAATCGTAATTCCACAGGCATTACGAAGGAAAATATTAATGGAATTCCATACAGGTCATCCTGAATTTCAAGAATGAAATCCTTAATTAGAGGATACGTATATGTGCCTGGTATGGACAAAGATGTAGAAAACTGTGTCAAAGCATGCAAAGGATGTCAGTTAGCAGTCCGAGATCCGCCAGTAAAATCGATCTCATAGCCGAAAACGGACCTATCCTGGTCACGTCTACATATTGATTATGCCGGACCTCTAAATGTGTTTTTCTACTGAATTGTAGTAGATTCTTTCTCTAAATGGCCAGATATATTTAAAACCAGACATCCAACTGCAAGGAACACTGTAAATGCACTTAACGAAATCTTTAGCCGTTTTGGTGTACCAAAAACCATAGTAAGTGACAATGGTACAGCATTTACAGGTCACGAAATAAAAGAATTCTTCCAATCGCTGAATATTCAACATATCACGACACCTGTTTACCATCCTAGGTCGAATGGGTTGGCAGAAAAATGTGTGGACACATTTAAACGGGCAATAAAGAAAAACCTTAATATGGACACAGATGAGCAATCTATACAAACATTTCTAGCAATCTACAGGGTAACCGCGAACCCAAATAATAATGTTAATTCATCCCCTGCAGAACTGATGTTTGCTAGAAAAATTAGATCTATCTTCGATTGACTTATACCTGAGAAGAAGAAAAGTTCTAAAGGAGAAAACTTGAAAGTAAAGTGCTATTCCTCAGTGGACAAAGTGTATTTAAAAAAATTTCAGAATGAGATAATCATTGGGTGGACGGTTTCATTATGAAAAGAATTGGGAACATGGTTTATACCATTCAAGGCCCAAGTGTTGTCTGTAAAATACACATAAATCAAATCCGTCCCAGAATTTCGCAAAATACAGAAGCAATTCCAATGGAAACATTATGTGATACATTTGATATACCAAAGCCAGTATGTATACCTGAAACCATGAATGTATCCCCTGAAGATACCATACGGGGTGGACATAATTCCTTACCGCAGGTAACGCAGACCAGAAGGAAGAGCACCAGAAAAAGAAAAAGCATCAGGCGTTTAAGCCCTGATCCTAAAAAGAAACGATACTTAAGCTAAAATAAGGAAGATTTCAGCTTCAGGGGAAGGTGTTGTAAAGGTCATGATTGGCATAAATACGAAACTAACATAAAGGGAAGTAATCAGGTATTGACTATATACGAAAGTACGTATATAAGACGGCAGTGATATCTGGACGAGCGAAGAGTAAACCTCTCTATTTCCTACCGGATCCCTGTTAAACGCAAACCACTCGGCGTATTCTTAATGTATTATGTCCTATGTAATTTAGGATATAACAGCGTCCAACTTTTAATTGGATACCCCGGATACACAACAAAATATGTATATTTATTTAATGTAGGTGTATCTAATACCCGAGAAATTGTAGACATTGTATCAAATGTCAAAATAGATCCATCATATTTCAGTTATATTATTATTTATTTACTAATCATGCGATTGAATTCGATATAAAACAAGCCGCGCATGCGTGGTCCCCCTCTGTATGTGACTCGATGTTGCAAATGTAAAATGCAATACATTTAGGCAATTTGGGGCATTTTTGGCCCCCTGGGGGCCCGAACCAGAATTTTTCCGAGGTCAAGGATGCTCATTTCATATCCAGAACCATTGCGGCTAAATTTTGGCCAAGTTTAACAAAAATGAATTGATGGATCAAACGTTATGGGAGAAAAGGGTCATTTTTTTTCAATTTTGGGGGCTTTTGACACCCTGAGGGCGCGAACCAGTTTTTCCTAGGTCAGCATTACTCATTTTCTATTAGGAACAATTGCTTCCACATTTTGACCTAGTTTCAGAGAAATTGAATGGATGGATGAAAACGTATGGAGGAAAATGTCATTTATTGCCATTTCGGTGCCTTTTGATCCCCTGGGAGTCTAACCAGATTTTGTTTCAAAAATCGGAGAATGTCACTTTCTAACCTGACCAAAGTTACAACTTCATGCTAAATGTAACGTTATTCAGATTGTAACATTTAAGTATACATTTAAAAAATGGTTGAATAAAACATGAATTAAAAAAAAATTCTGAATTATAGATCAATTGTAACTTTTGGTATTCCTTTATTAGGCAGTCCGTGCGTTAATGGTTTCTTATTCAGCGTAACATAACTATATGTGTAATTCCATGAAAAATGCCAGTATACTGAAATCATATGTCCTTAATAGGGGTAAGATGACAATTCATATACACTTAATATACAAAAGCAAGGACATTCTTAAATGTGTACACTTTTATTGTCCTTACGGGTATGCCTACATATCAAACAAACCATTTCATTATTACATCACTACAGTATATATATCTATGCATGTGGTGATGAAGTGTGTGAGGTTCGCTGAAGAAAAAATCCTACCAGTAAAATACATAGCCATGTTGTGCTCGCATGCCCTTACTGACAATAAAAGTGTAAACAATTGGGGATGTCCTTGCTTCTGTGCATTTAGTGTATATGAATGTTCATCTTAACCCTATTAAGGGCATATGCTTTCAGTATACTGGCATTTTTCATGGAATGTCACTACTTTTGTAAAGTCTATGCCTCAATACAATGATTTCTCATAACTAATATAGTTGGTAGTTTAACTAATTAAGGTATATGGTGAACTGAAATTAAAATGTCATCAACTAGACACTAGAACCTCTATCTTTGAATACCGGTGATTTTTAAGGGTTTTTGAAATTTTCTAAAAAACTAAAGTATATGGTACACTGAAATAAAAATGCCATCAACTAGACCCTAGAACCTCTCTCTCTCTCTCTCTCTCTCTCTCTGCCAAACATAAGCTGACTCCATCAAATAGTTGATGAGATACAGGGCGGCACACACGTTCGTACGCACGTACACACAGATAACATGATTTCATGATTGCACTTTCTGGATCTCTTGGGTGCCTTGACTAATTATCTTGAAATTGTACACACTTATAGAACCTATCAAATAAAAATTTTGTGCAAAGTGTTAACTAATTTGCTTTATTGGTTTTTGAGTTATGATTGATCAAAGAAATGAGATTTCCAGCATATGTCATTCGTGAAGTCTATTAAGGGGAAGAGCCATGGTCACCGAAAGCTGACAAGGCCAAGCAACTAACTTCGTGCTATAACAATGGCCGTCGTAATAACAATAAGAAGGCATTTCGACTTCTCCATTCACTAAATAATCCATCAAAATTCAGGAAATCAACCAATTTTTAAAAAAATGTTCAGTATTTATTAATTAATGATCACGGTATATAATAAATCCATTACTTTATTATAATACTTGGTGCAAATGTATTATTTCTTGTAAACAAAAAACACCTTTACTAAAGTTATCCAAAATATCAAAACATGTTGACCATACGATATTGTAAATATGTAAAATAAAGCATTAGACAACTTTAAAAATTGCATGTAAAAAAAGGAAAGAAAGGGACACGATTCTATTTATCCTGAAAGTGATCTGTATTCAATATAAATTTCAAGAAAATAATGATTCACGATCAAATGCTGCAAATACGGAATTATGAATTACCATTATTAAAACGTCTAACCCAATGAGCCGTAAGTAATTCAGACTTTGACATTTGTTTAACAATTATACAAAAAAAATTTCAATGTAAACTGTGTGTTCAATAATAGAATCACCAACTCCTATCTTGCTATAAAGAGATAGGTGCGTGCAAAATCAAAGGCCGATCCCCAAAATGTAAAAACATTTTGACCCTCCCTTCACTTCAAAATTCACAAAAATTCAGGAAATACACCAATTTTAATAAAATTTTCAATATTCACTAATAAACAAGCACAGGAGATATAGTGAAACATTCCTGTTTGAACGATTTATCCAGGGTTGATTGCGTTCTCACATAGTCTTCTTCTTCGGTTACTTTGTAAAGGAACGATGTTCAGGTGTCTCAGATTTCGTTCCTCACTTTTTGTTTATTCCAGCGGGTATGTTAGATTTTTCCTGCGAGTCTACGTGCCTTCCTGGACTGCACTGATGTTTGTAAGTTTTACCCTGCTGCTACTAGTGTTAAGTCCCTGCATATTCACCATCATTAATAACAATGACGAACCCATTGCTAGACACTCTACTTGCCGATATATCTTAGTACCCATTCTGAAATAGGTTGTTCGATGCAGAATGTGAGCATTTCTATTAAGTAAAACAACGTTAGATATCGGCGCTTTTCTATGAACAGATCCGCAGCTAGTGTATCCCTAATTGGTGTTAGTGCCTCACTGGTCGGAACTTTGCTGAATAGACTGTCTACATCTATATCATTTGGTTTGATTGGATGGGTGCCCCGTTGATCACTTCTATGAAGTATGCATTACTTTTTACATGTGTCGCTGATTTGCCTGCTCATTAGTTTATTATATACACCATGTACCGGCTTAGTGGGGGACATGCTGAGCCGAAGTAGCTCACTATAGGTGTTAGTGTAACAGTGTATGTGTGTGTTTTGGGGAGACCGTACATATGTTGTAGCTTACTGTAATTTTTACAAACTGTCTGTATCTCAGCAGCGCGATGAGCCCCTTGTTCTGGGTAAATATATGTGACACCTCCTCTCTGTTTTTAGAGTAGGGCATTTCTTTATTTGTACTGTAGCTACTATATGCGATCAGCTATCAAATTGACATATCTCTCAGCACATAACCGTTGATTTTTACTGCTTGTAGTATTATTTAACTGCTGTCACTCTGCAGGGGTCTCATAACTAGCTTATCTTCCCAGATGCTGTTTTATTTATCGAGTACTTGTCTCACTTTCCATCTAATTTAATAACCTTGTGGCAAGGGGGGAGGTTTAAAGGCCACGTCGCTCATATGAGGTATTATATCCAAGTAATGATTGCATTCGGTTTTTGTTGCGAAGTTGAAACTTTCATTTTGTACTGTTTTCTCTAAGTGACTTATCTGCAGGTTACTGAGATTGATTACCGCGTTTTGTGGTGCGTAATTTCATTTACCTCAACCTTGATCTGCGTGAACTTTTTTATTTGACCATCTCAAATTTCTCTGTACGATTTATCAAGGTCTGATTGTATACTCACAGTAGCTTCTTCTTGAATTACTTTGGCAATGACCGATGTTTAAGTGTATCAGATCTCGTTGCTCTTTTTTTTCTCCAGATGTTGTGTTAGATCTTTTCTTAAACGAGGGCATGCTCTGCCCTTTGTGCGATTCTACCTGCCTTCTTGGAGTGTACTGATTTTTGTAATGTACACCTTGCTGGTTCTAGTTTTAAGTCCCTGCATATGTTACTGATAAATAGATGATTAGATAGTCCTGCCAGTTTCAGATGTCGCTGTTCAATCTGTCGCCATTCGATCTAAATGAGGCAGTATATCCGAACACTGAAATCCATAATGAACACAATTCATCTAAAAAATACCGACAATAAATATATGTATACACTTTCCTATATGCATATTGGTACGTCAGCGTGACGCAGAAAAAATACCATATATTAAGGGTCATTATCGACATAAAAATGACCTGCCTGGACGTGCGGGACGAAATATTTAAAGGAGGTTTTTATAGAGACACGCACTACATATACGCATATAAACTAGACTTAAGAATACACATAAATGCCTATAAACTATAGTTTATAGTATCTGGCCCATGTATACGCCCACAACCGCACAACAAAATACCAACTTCCACTACGGAAAATCCTCTCAACGATCACCCACCAGAAATATTAAAAATGAGAATAAAGCCGGAGGGTTATGTTATTCTGAGCTTAAACCTGACGGTAATAAAGTTGCACTGCTTTATGTATACAATAAAATTAATAAATATTACGCTTTTAATTTTGATTCGATGTGAATCGATGAATCTGCTGGGATTTTTTCGACTATATTACATAAACAGTTATATATATATACATATATACATATATATATATATATACATGATATATGTATAATATATATATATATAAAATATAAATATATGAAATATATATATATCCATATATATATATATACATATATATACTTATATATACATATATATATATATAGTATATATATATATATATATATATATTGTATATATATATATAAAATATATATACATATATATATAATATATATAATATTTGAAATATATATATATATATATATATAATATAGATAATATATATATATATAGGATATGTATATATATATATATATATATAACATATATATATACACATATATACATATATATATATATATATATATATATATATATATATATATACATTTATACTGTGTGTATTTAGTCAGCAAATTGTTGGGTTCTAGCTTTACGTTAAATTCATAACATTTTTAAAAGTACGTGTGTTTAGGGAGATACCTTATTTTGGACGTATTTACGTCTTAGACTCGTGGCTATCCAAAGTTTACAATATTTACAATTTACAATTAACACGATTAAAAATGTTACACGTATACCTTTTAAAAGTAAACTTTTATTTAAGACCCTGTATATATATATATATATATATATATATATTTATATATAAAGCCTTATTTTAATATTGAGCACTTTTTATAAACCCGGTTAAAATTCCCTGGATTACCACCCTGTGGATATTTTTCACCTGGATTATTACAATTATTATATATTTATATATATATATATACATATATATATATATATATATATATATATATATACTGGGCTAGAGTTTCAGGTATTTCACATGTGCTTCATAGTTTAACAGCGTTGTGTAATATACTAATAAGTATCTTAATTACTAATGTTTGAGATGTGTTGCTTTAAATACTTTAAATACTATAAGACTATAAGACTAGAGTGTAATCGACTAGTATTTAGCGCAACACTACACCGTCCATTCGCTATTTAGACAAATGCTAGTTAATTACACGGAACTGCAACCATAGGTGTTAGCACAGTCATTTATGAGTGACAACAATTAAAAAATAACGACATGTATATATAAAGAGAGGAAAAAAGATAGAGACATAAAGAGTAAGAGATGATCGAAAAGGAACACATATGTTCATATATCTAACTTCAAGCCTTTCCCAAATATTGTTTCCACGTCTGGACTGGGGTATCATCCAGTAGTTTCTCCCTTTTAGACAAGGTCCAAGAAAGAGTCGACAACTTAATAGGTCCTTCACTATCAACCAACCTCCAGCCGCTGTCTCATCGCCGCAATGTGTCACCATTGTGCCTTTTTTACAAGTACTTCAACGGATCGTTTTCTTATGAGCTTGCTGATCTGGTACCCCCCACGACGTAAATTCACTAGACCAACCCGACAATCTGCCAACTCCCATATATTTACTGTGGAGGTCTCCAGATGCTGAATAGCTTTCCACTCCAAAATCTTATTCTCTCGTGTTGCTGGACTCTTGAACACTCCCCCTGCTTCCTGCTTTCCTGGCGTTACTGACATGCATACATTTTAAACTATGCAAACAGACATCTCGCTGCGCACCTCCTAATATAGGTTGACCTGCCTTTTTGTGATTATAATCCTCTTTATATTTGTAAAATAAAGTCAGTCCGACTTTTTAAGGATAATGCAATTTAAAATATAGAGTGACCTGTTCTAGCACTAGGGAGAAGAGTGGCTGCAATATCCAATAATGCAGTAGGCATATATATATATATATATATATATATATATATATATATATATATATATATATATATGTAGCTTTCTGAACTTTAGAAACCATTACTTTACTAGCAGATGTCTTCTTTTGTACTGCACCAATAGATAGTAGCCCACCTTGTTGACTTTCTACAATATTAACAAGAGTATATACCACACAAATATGGTCATTATTCAGTTGTGCGATACCCTCCCGAGCAATCGATGATGTTTAACAAGGTTGATAACTAATTTTACGCGTTTATGCAGTAATAACATGATCTGTATTCAATCGGTCGGGTTAGGGAAGACACTATTTTGTTCAGTGGTTTTCTATTAATCTCATTAGTAGGAGAGTAGGACGTAGACTTTGTGCTTACTTTCAGCAGTCTTATAACTTTGGCTTCCCTTATTTGGTTTTTAAGCTTCACATTTCATGAGCGATTTTCTGACATAGGGGTAATTGTTGCTGTCTTTTTTCTAGATAGACTGCCAAGTTAATAACTTGCGGATGATTTACATGTTGTGGGAGTTAAGTATTTTCTACATTTCCTCATTGGTCGGTATGTTGCGGCCAGTTTCATATATTTCACGTTCATCAGGAATATTGATTGTAATTGTTAATAAAATTGTATACTTCCTGTATGTATATATTGACAAATGTATATAAGTATATCATATTCTACAATAATAAAAATTTATATTTACATTAACAATCTCCCCGACTAGTTTATTATGTTGTACAAGGTGGGTGGTATCAACATACATTGTTCCACTGCTAGTTTAAAAGCACCAAACTATAACTATGTTTTTCTTGGTCACATAGTGAATATATGTGTATCATTCTACATGATATTTGAATCACCTGATGTATAAGAATATCATGTAAACACGGCCTGACACGTAATTTCTGATTTCCAAAATTATAACTAGGACTTTTTAGAGGATGTAAACATTTATTCAAGCAAAACCAGCTAATGAGCATGAGAAACTCCTCTTTTATGCAACTCAACAATCGACATATGGCTTACTACTGTGCCAACATTATTTCTTTTTGTTTTCAGTTGAAAAGAGATACTTTGCCTTGAAGGAAACTTATGATTCATGACGATTGAAGGAAACCCATGGTTCATGACGATTGTGTGTATTTGTTTATTCGGAAGACATGTAGTCACAATCTTAGATCACCTCGGCTTGAAAGTAAGACATTTTAAGAATTAATCAGTGTAATCTTTTCTTACATAAACCTTAATTAGTATTTATTTAACTTTGTTAATTGCTTTTTAAAGCAGAACAAATACAGATTCCAGAGTGGCAGTCGGGATTTTATTTATTTGAAAAAAAAAGAAAGGAAAATGCTCCCTGCTATAATGTGGGTCATAGTAAAATAGTATTTGCGTAAAACAGAAATTTATATTATCACATAAAGTATGTTTAAACATTATTAACAGTATATGTATCAAAACACAACTGTTTGTTTTTTGAAAGATTAAATATATATTTTTTTATAAAACCGATAAAGACAAGGGGCAGGGGGTGATAGATAAACAAAGTACAAAGTATTGTTTTAAAGTAGGAAACATATTTATATTTAATTTCCGAAATGAGATTGGAATGAAGTTTAAGATGGTTACACCTTTAGCTTTTGCGAATTTAAAAGCGTTTACATTCTACAAATGCGGCAACGAACCTTTATGTAAAATGTGTCAAATAAAATGTTACAATTTATTTTCATGAATAAATTCGCTTAGGAAATTGGCATTATCGGTGAGCTGTTTTACACCGTCTTATCTTAGACCGGGTTGAATCGAAAACAAATAATGTGTCTCTCGTAATACGAACATCAGTTTCAAACATTCAGCCGCATAGACATCACAAACAGGTTCGTACAAACAACGAACGTCCGAGAACAACATCAATACGTATTGAAGACTATATATAACATAGAGTATGGACCGTACCTTAGGGTGTACCGATAGAAATAGTAAAAAAAATGGTGTAATTTTTAAAAAAATAAATAGAGTTTCGTATTTTCTTCACGTGTCAATATCCCAGAAATCTGAGTGTCCACGTATGTGAAAACAAATGATGTTTTTCTACTAGTAACATTGTATCCTAGGGATCTACGAGCCGATTCCTGATGTTTACTTTTATGTTATTCATGTTGCCGTAATCTGCTGTAAAACATAGACATATGTACAAAATAGCAATAGATTATATAGAACTGAATTATATTAACACATTCTAAAAGCAATATTAAGAATACATGTAATTCAAAATAGCTTTCGATAGCGTTTATACTTGTAACCTTTGAAGATCTATGTATGTCTTCTGCAATTTCATTTACGGAACAGATTCTTTAGTATTTATTTTTTGTTCATATTTTAGACATGCATGCTTTTCAATCGTATCCAGAACAGACAAGATATACGCGCTGAACAAGCCATCATTTACTTTTTTTTAAATGTAGACATATATATATATATATATATATATATATATATATATATATATATATATATATATATATATGTATATATATAACTATTTTCTATTTTTATTTCATTGTATTTACATATATTTACAAACGTATATATTATTTAAGTCTTTGTGTCCCTCATATAGATAACTGTTGTTTCCTGCATCAGATAGTAAATATAGAAGCAACAATAATACTAAAAAGTACACAGATGAAATGAAAGTACGTAGTTTGTCGAACATGAGCAGAATGATAACATTAAGGTGTAAGACGGGCAGGTGTCAAATTGAAATAGAAAAAACTGTATATGTGCATCGTGTGCATGTATAGAATAGTGTGTGTAATACATTTCTGAATAGATCGATATGTCCAAAATATGCATATAATTAGACGGGTGAATATACCTGCGTGCATATCTGTTAGATAGATGCACACCACAATCCCAAACAGACACACACACCCCCACACACACACACACACACACATATATATATATATATATATATATATATATATATATATGTAGTACCGCTTCTTTAGGGTGCACGCATATATGTGTGCAGTACATGGTAAATCATCAGACTATAAACATTTACCAGGATCGCAATCCTGATGACAGCTAGTAGCAAGCAACACATATCCATGGATTGGTTGTAGGTAAAGCAGTTAGCATATATATATATAATGATACATCCGGTATCGGGCCATTTTATGCTATAGTTTGCATATTTTTAATCGCCTAGTAAGTAGACAATACTGGAAAACAACACCGTTCTATTGCCAGTGAAACAATAACGAAACTATATATATAGTGGGGTGTATAGGGGGCCTGAGGAGAGGTAGTACCTTTGGCGTTCGTCATGCTGCTCCCTAGCTGTAGTGGTGGACGGGTGTCACTGGTCCTCACTCATCCCTAAATCTCTCACGTGCTGGCTCCAAGTGCCATACCCCGGTAAACCGCTTCAGCTGGCGGGCTAAACGACGTGAGGGGGTGATGTCGATACAACATCAATGGGCGGATGAACCACTTTGAGGTCAACGGCCAGGGCGGAAGAGACTCATCGGTAGTCCAACGGCCATATATCACGAGGGACTTCGACCGGGGCTAACAGTCTGGAGAGGGATGGGCGCCGCTAGACTACATTTGCCCAAGACACACTGCATGGAAAAAAAATGAACATAATACAAAAATCCATACCGGCTCGGCCGTCGCACGGGTTAACAAGGGTCGCGCCCCCCGTCTCGCATCAGGGCGAGGGTGAAAAGTGTGCTACTGATGCAACAACGAGAACAACAAGAACAACGAAAATAAGAGGAAGAGACAATGTCAGTATAGCCACATGGAATGTCAGAACGCTTGCCCAAACAGGAAAGCTGCAAGAACTCATAAATGGACTGAAGAGTTACACATGGCATGTTGTCGGACTATGCGAAGTCAGATGGAAGAATATCGGTGAACACCTTACAGATGATCATCACATGCTGTACTACAGCGGTGAAGTGGATAAGCACATGAACGGAGTAGGCTTTCTCGTCAATAAAGCCGTCAAAGACTCAGTACTCGGGTGCCATCCAATATCCAGCAGGCTCATCGCCATTCGCCTTGGAGCAACACCATTCAACATCACAATAGTACAAGCCTACGCACCGACAACTGAGTACAGCGACGACCAGGTGGAGGAATTCTACGCTCAACTACAGGAAACCATCGACAAGGTGGATAAGAATGACATTCTCATCATTCAGGGAGACTGGAATGCCAAAGTGGGTGCAGATGCACTCGAAGATTGGAAAAACTACTGCGGCCCCTCCTGCAACGCAACAACCAACGAGCGCGGTTTGCGCCTACTGGAATTCGCTAGCTACAACGACATGGTGCTGGCAAACACTCTTGGTGAGCACAAGGCTTCAAGACGATGGACATGGCATGCCCCCAACGGATCACATCACCAGCTTGATTATATCATGGTACAGAGACGGTTCGGATCGGGAATCAACAGAGCCAGGTCAAGAGCATTTCCAGGAGCGGATATGGGAAGTGATCATGACCTAGTGATACTGAACTTCAAGGTACGACTAAAGAAGCTCAATAGGCCAAAGAACACTAGATTAAAGTTCAATTTAGACAGACTGAAAGATCCCGACATACTCGAAACCTTTCAAGCAACAATTGGCGGTAAATTTGCTGCTCTCCTCAAGCTTGAAGAAGATACGCAAGCACTGACCACCAAATTCAACAAAGTGATGACCGAAACAGCGAACGAAGTCTTGGGGAAACAGCGCCGGAAAACTCAACCATGGGTCACAGACGAAATCCTCGATATGTGCGACTCTAGGAGAGAGCTCAAGAAAACCAAGAACTCTGAAGAAGGAGTGATAGCATACAGAAAGATCAACAAGCAAATCCGGAAAAGAATGAGAGAGGCAAAGGAAGACTGGATAGACAAACAATGCATTTCAGTCGAAGAGAACCTAAACAACAACAATAGCAAGAAGGCTTTCCAAATAGTGAAAGACCTGACGAAGCAGAAACCATCAAGAGCCAACACTATCCACGACAAAGAGGGCCGATGCCTAACAGAAAATCAATGCATCCTGAACAGGTGGACAGAATACTGCTCAGAGCTGTACAACCACCAGAACAACGGTGATATCAGTGTTTTAACCAGTCAGGAGTCAACGAACAGTGATGACCACCCGATCCTACGGGAAGAAGTAGTACATGCTATTAAATCGTTGAAAACGGGAAAAGCAACAGGAGTAGACAACATCCCAGCCGAAATGATTAAGAAGGGAGGAACAACAGTAACCGATATCCTAACACAAATCTGCAACAAAATCTGGCAGACTGGAGAGTGGCCATCAAGTTGGACACAGTCACTCATCATCACGCTACCCAAGAAAGGTAACCTACAGCTGTGTCAAAATTACAGGACCATTAGTCTTATCAGCCATGCCAGCAAGGTAATGCTGAGGGTCATTTTGAACAGACTTAGACCACAAGCAGAAGAGATCATCGCTGAAGAACAAGCTGGATTCCGTAGGGGTAGAAGCACCACAGAACAAATCTTCAATCTACCAGTTCTGAGCGAGAAGTACAGACAAGAACAACAAGAATTATATCATGTATTTGTTGATTTCAGGAAAGCCTTCGACAGGGTCTGGCATGACGCACTGTGGTCAACAATGAAGAAATACAACATGGGTCAAAAAATGATCAAAATAATACAGGAGTTGTATACTAAAGCCACAAGTGCAGTTCTCGTTCAGGGTTCAGTGGGGGATTGGTTTCACACTGCGGTTAGTGTTCGCCAGGGCTGTCTGTTGTCGCCAACACTCTTCAACATCCTCCTTGAACGAATCATGTCAGATGCCCTGGATGGTCACGTGGGCACAGTCAGCATTGGTGGACGACCCATCACAAACCTCAGATTCGCCGATGACATTGATGGACTTGCCGGAAATCAAACAGAACTTTCTGGTCTGGTGAGCCGCCTCGACAGAACATCCACGAGGTACGGAATGGAGATCAATGCTGAAAAAACGAAGCTGATGACGAATAGTGGACAACCATTATCAACAACGATAACAGCCAACGGCCAAGAACTGGAAACCGTAAACCAGTTCAAATACCTTGGCGCTATACTCAGCAACAAAGGATCCAAGACTGAAATCCTGGCAAGAGCAGCACAAACGGCAGCAGCACTTGCAAAACTGAAATCAATCTGGAAAGACGGAAACATTAGTCTCCGTTGCAAACTGAAGCTGCTGCATACACTAGTATTATCCATCTTTTTGTATGCATGCGAGTAATGGACCTTGACAGCCGAGCTCCAAAGAAAAATCCAAACGGTAGAAATGAGATGCTACAGAAGAGTGCTTGGCATCTCGTACTCAGACCGTGTCACAAACGAAGAAGTTCGCGCGCTCATCAACGCAAATCTGAACAACTACGAAGATTTGCTGACAACTGTAAAAAAAAGAAAGCTTAGATGGTATGGTCATGTGACAAGGGGCAGCGGTCTCTCCAAAACCATCCTGCAGGGAGCAGTGCAAGGCAAGAGAAGGAGGGGTAGACAACACAAAAGATGGACGGACAACATCAAAGAGTGGACGGGCTACAACTTCGCTACAACCCAGTCCATTGCCCATGACCGTCAGAAGTGGAGACAGCTGGTGTGGAGTTCATTGGTGCAGCGCCCCTACGACCCAGGAGGGGGTTAAGGGACCAAGTCAAGTCAAGTCAAGTCATATATATATATATATATATATATATATATATATATATATTTAAATATACATATATATATGCATATATATATATGCATATATATATTCTCATTTTTTATTTTACTTAAATTGAAGGGGGCTCTTCATACGGCTAACACTTACGTCTCCATGAGATACATACCTTCTCAATAATTCTATCAAAATTCTACTTTATTTCTCAAATGTTTTGTTAGTAGAAAAGTTAAAAACATTACTTTTCTACTCTTCAATTGAGCTGTTAAATATTTTATCTGATATTTTCTTGTGTTTTTATCGTCTTACCGGATTACAAGAAAATACTTTAGTCTGGTAGTGTATTTAGCTATGTGGTTTTATTTGGATTAACATCACTAGGAGAAGGTGCTTTATTTTTCGTATGGGTATGTGTATGGCCGTGCTGAGGAAATCTTATTTGTGGTGCGAATACTATGCTATTTTTAATATTTTTTCAGGTTACGTGTATATTGAAGTATCATCATGTGAGGTTTTACCGACGACCCCTTGTACAAAGATACCGAAGACACTCGAGGATAGTGTCTAAGAGGAAGTTTACACTATATTCTTAACTATTTGTATATATATATATATACATATTTATTTCTCTCTCTCTATATATATATATACATATATATATATATATATATATATATATATATATATATATATATATATATATATATATATATACATATATATATATATAGTTATATATATATGTGTGTGTGTGTGGGTGTGTGTGTGTAAAATAAAAATTGAATAAAGGATAAGCAAATCACAACTAGCAAAAATGTAAACTAAAAAACATGATTCTACCAAAATATTTCAATTGTTATGCCAATCATCATACGTTGGCAGCAGAACTTTAAGAACACACATACAAATTTGAAATTATTACAAAGAACGCAATTTGGAAACATGATAGTCACGTGTAATAAACAGTAGAAAGGGAGAAAGAAAGAAAAAAGAAATGTTTAAAAAGAAAAAGAGAGAAAGAAAACAATCAGCAGTTAGCTTTGATTCATCATGTAAAAGCCTAACGGAACGCGGTAAGTAAAGATTAGTAATAATTTTAAATTAATGACAGCAGGGAATTAAACAAAGAAGGAGGACGAGGAGGAGGACGAAGAAGACGGACTCACAGTTGTAGAAGTTATCCGTTATCATATTGATTTAGGTTAAGTTCGATTAGAATCGATCTGGCAGATGATGTAGAAATATCATAAAACCTTTGTATTTGAATAATTGTGTTATTATGACGTAGGATTAAACATGATTCTATGAGACGACGAAGTTTAGTGTCGTGTATATTGAAGTGATAGCCAAAATAAACCATTTTGGTACATAACGCGTTTGAGGTGTCGGGGTTTTTTATAGCACGATAGTGTTCATAGACTAGTTCATTTAACGGACGTTGTGTCTCGTCAAAATATATTTTTCCGCAATCGGCGCATGGTATAATGTAAATTTCAGATGAATATAATAAGCCATGATGCACGTAAGACCCCACACAGAACCATCGGTAACAACACCTCCGAATTGTTCGAGGGGTTTAAATGCCTCGGATTTATTATCCCTAAAGTATTTTCCTTGATGAATAACTCAACCTACGTATCGGCAGTAGCCATGTTCATGTTTAAAAAGAGTTTCGAATAAAACGACCCTGACCATCAACACTTTGCTGAAGCTGTACCAAAACTGCTCTACGAGATTGAATATTGTGGTCTTTACTCAAACCGAGGTGCATAATCAACACCTCCTAGCGTCGAACCCTCATGATGATCTTAGAAATTACCTGCTTGGCCCACATTTAAAACAAGGCCGTACTTATACAGGCTGGCATCCCGGGTATTTTCGCTCGGTACAATAACGACAAATCCCGTTGCTTGGCCATGCCAGGCGAATGGACGATGGGACGATCGCAAACGATATTCTTTATGGCGAACTCGAACCTTGCTTTACACTGGCAGGAAGACCTACCCTACGCTACAAATATCTGTGCACGCGGAACATGAGGGCAGATAACATCGACCAAAAGGGTTGGAAGTTCGTCGCTGACCATCGCAGCCACTGAAGAAGTGCTGCGAGAGGAGTGGGGAGACGATAGCCCAGCACTTCAGGGAAAGAAAATAGAACCACCGCAAGAGTGGTGCAACAGTTCTCTCGCAAGAAGAAAACACCTACATATGTGTCAACTGAAACATAGCCTGTCGAGCAAGGATAGTCACAGCAGTCGCTGCTATTCGGCCACGGACAAATCTGAGGCGCATGGCACTATTGCCTTTTGATGCACACGTATGCCAAGAGTAAACTATACATAAATGTGGTTACGTGTGTGTATTTGTCTAACTGCGCGTTGTGTGTGAAAAATGCAACCAGGGGTGCGTCTACACAACTTGTCAGAAGAATATCTTTTTATAGGGGAATTAAATTTCTTGTAAGTGGGCAAATATCGGCTCTCATATTGATATATATTAATGGAGTTGATATATATATATATATATATATATATATATATGTATATATATATATATATATATATATATATATATATATATATATATATATATATATATATATATATAGTGTGTGTGGTTGTGTGTGTGGGTGTGTGTATTCATACATATTCCATAGAGACACGTGCATATGTTAGTACTATTTTAATGTATCTATATACATATGTATATATTAATAGTTATGATTTTATACGTATATATATATATATATATATATATATATATACATATATATATATGTATAGATAAAGTTGAGAACTACAAGCTAACTTTTAGGAAAGGTAAAACCTATTGTGAAAAGTATAAATATACCAGATACAAACCACTTTCTCCGCTGGACTTTTTGTCACCGGATTTTTTTACAATCGTACACTTGCTTCATTCAGGCAGCTTTTTGCCTTGTTTTCGCCCCCACAATCTTCGTTTTACTTTTTCAGATTTTAAATCTTGGCTTTTCGTCAACTGATCTATCCCAACAATTTCCTCTCATGATAAGATTGTGATCTTTGAAAAGCCTGGCTTAAGAAAAAAATTAATGTAATATATTACTTTTTTAGGAATATACACTGCATTGAGCCACTGATTTGAAAAATGATCAGCCTCTGTCGCTTTTCTACATCCTTTTCATTCTTCTATCTATCTATCTATCTATCTATCTATCGATATATATATATATATACGTGTGTACACATGTGTATTTATATATACTAGCGGGACCCTGTGGAAATTCCACAGTGTTTTCTACATCAATCTGTATAATTTACTGTTAATAATATTATCCGGTGGCTAGAAATATGCACATATTTTACTCACAAAAATTTTGCGTGACGGAATGGAAGTATATATATTTATTTATATTACTCGGTTGCCGGGGCAAAAGCTGTCTCTTCACTAAATCTTCTTAAATAGGAGTGTCAGATCGTGACACACAAAATAAATAACACACACTCTATCGTATTAATATATAAATAATAATAATAATAATAATAATAATAAGAAGAAGAAGAAGAAGAAGAAGAAGAAATTTTAAATATTAAAAAATAAAATAAATAAATAAATAAATAAATACATACCAGGCCTGAAACCGGCCCATTTGGTAAGCGTTTCTGCTAATGAAACGGGATACCTGAGTTCTATCCTCGGTTGAGTCATAGCAAAGACTAAAACAAACATTGCTAAAACTCTCAGTATTATAAGGTCAGGATCAAGGACAATGAAGCAGTCCTGGGGAAAGAGTGGCGCCCTCCCCTACATCTCGGGTTAGCCGCTAATGTAAAGAGATCCTCTACTGTAATCGGACAATTTAGCCTTTTATAAAGTCTGAAATTAGCGACCACCTCACCTGAAATAAACGAACGCCATTTTTGTTTGACGAATTTGACAATATAACTAAATAAATATTTGAAATAAAAAAAATTAATTCATCAGATGTTAACTATACAATAGCATTGCCCTTGTCTTATTTTTACGTATCTATTTGGTACTTTGTTATATTGGGACCCGGGCTAACTTTGACCCTGACCCTAACTTTAACCCTAACCCCCAATGACCCTGAACTTTATAGGTAACCGTACCCCCCTCCCTGACCCTAACCCTAACCCTAACGACGGGGTCAAAGTTAGCGCGGGTCCTAATCTAACAAAGCACCATCTATTTGTTAGTAAGTTACGCTTGTTTAATTATGAGCACCCCTCGGATAAGAGTGAAATATTTTTAAAAAATTAATAATTTGCATTAAAATAACGCGTGTACGATGGACACTCTACTAAAAAGAGTTGATATACCGTAAAACTGGCAGGCTTCCGAAATAAAACGAAATTATGCTTGCTACTTTTTTTTTCGATTAGATTTTCTTTTTTATTTTGCTTTGAATCACGACTTTCCTCACTTTCGTTTTTGTTAAATTTTTTTTTACTTTTTGCGATTTATTTATTTGTTTTTATTGCGTTTTCACTTTTTAATTACGTTTATTCTCTCTCTCTCTCTCTCTCTCTCTTTCTCTATCTTCTCCCTCTATCTCTCTCTTACGAACACAAACTTTCTCTTTCTTTCGTAGGCGTTCTCTGTGTTTCACTGAAAAAAAAAGGAATTCCACAGTGTTTTCTACATCAATCAATATAATTTACTGTTAATAATATTATCCGGTGGCTAGAAATATGCACATATCTTACTCACCAAAATTTTGCGTGACGGGATGGAAGTATATATATTTATTATATTACTCGGTTGTCGGGGTAAAAGCTGTCTCTTCAGCAATCACTATCGGTCGCGACTCCCCTCCCCCGTTGTCAGGGGCAAAAGTAAATACTAAATCTTATTAAATGGGAGTGTCAGATCGTGACACAAAATAAGAAACTTAAATTCTCAGATGTTAACTATACAATATCATTGCCATGGTCTTATTTTTTACGTCTCTATTTGGTAGTTTGTTACATTGGGACCTGGGCTAACTTTGGCCCTGACCCTAACTTTAACCCTAACCCCCAATGACCCTGAACTTTATAGCTAACCCTAACCCCTCACTGACCCTAACCCTAACGACGGGGGTCAAAGTTAGCGCGGGTCCTAATGTAACAAAGCACCTTCTATTTGTTAGTATGTTTACTTTTTGCGATTTATTTATTTGTTTTTATTGCGTTTTCACTCTTTCTCTATTCCCCCCCTCCCTATCTTACGAACACACACTCTCTCTTTCTTTCGACCACGCTCTCGGTGTTTCACTGAGAAAAAAAAACAACAAAATAAAACATTGCTTATTGTCCGTTCAAAACATTTAAAAAATAAATACTGATCCCTTACCATCCAAAAATAATAAATAAATGGTTTAACACTTTAAAAAGTGGTGCAAATAAAAAATAAATACTTAGTTCAAACTATCATTGAAAAAAAAAACATTGCTTAACGTCCGTTCAAAAAACAAAAAAAAACAAAAAATAATAGACATGCCCTAAAAACGCCAAAATAAAAACAAAAAATAGTTTTAAGTTTTAAGCAACACAAAAAAGTACTTTTTGGCCAGGTGATTAAAACAAAATGTATTATTTCCTCCCCATCCCCTCGAAATGTAGAAAAAAAATCGTAGCGGTTGGTTGGGATCGAACTATAAACCAGTCGGGCCAAAGACAAAATTACTACGTCGCTTACCGTTGCGCTAAAGGGAAATAATTAAAATAGGATGCAAAAATTAGACTAATTAAATGTTGTTAATAATCTAGGTGTGCCACGCATACGCAGAGCGTTTGCCGGAAGTGTGACACACGTACGTACACCTTAGCGTATTAATATATATATATATATATATATATATATATATATATATATATATATATATATATATATATATAGTACCGTCCAAAATAAGAGAACACAGATTACATCTTCTGAATATAAACAAAATAATATATTACATTTTGTGAAAATTTCACTAAATATACACATCATGTAGTGTAAATGTTACCGATATTTTCAGATGAATTTAAATAATATATTTCAAGTTAGCCACCATTTTACAGAGTTCAAGTGCCTAAAATTTAGGAAGAAAATATCCTTTTCTACTAAATCACATTAAAAAATAAAATGAGATTTAATATTTGGTACTTCCTCCTTTTTTGCTCAATAACTGCTGTGCATCTATGACCGCAGAATTTCACTAAATTTTTAGATTGTGTTACAGTTATGGCCCATTAATTTTTCAGTGTCAGCCACAAGTCTTCGATGTTTTCCGGATAATTGGCCATACGATTCAGTCCTAGAGTCTTCCATAAATGAGCTATAGGGGTCGTGTCAGGACTCTGAGCAGGCCAGTTTACTCCCTCTACTTCTTGATCAGCCAGAGAATTAATGACCAGCGTTGCCTCATGACAGGGAGCCTTATCCGGCATAAAAACAGGTTTTACGATACCAGAATTGTGCAACACTGGCAAAGCATACTATTTTCTTTTTAAATGTATATACTATGGCATTTGGTCTGCTATTTAAGCGTACAAGTGGTGATATACCTTGCCATGATATCATGCCGAAAACGATCACGCTATCTGCACCAAAGTTAACAGTTGTTTTGATGCAGCTTGGAAGCAACCTTTTGCTTTTTATTCTTCTTACAAATTGTTCCCCATCAAATGCCAAATAAATTAACTTTCGATTAAAATAAACTTTTTTCAACTTTTCTTTTTGAAAACGCATCTATCATCTTTGCTTTTTTTTGACTCATGAGTGTTTTGTTCGAGAAGATATTGCAAAAAGACATATTTCCTTCTGGACACATGTTGTCGTGAGACATCCGTGACACCTTCCATCTTTTAGAAATGTTGCCAGTTGTAAGAGTACGGCCTTTAAACACTAGGTGTTGTATAACTCTGTCCTCTTTAGCCGTTGTCTTTCTTGGTATACCAGGTGTCGTTGTGTTACTTAACCTTCCAGTTTCTTTATAGAGTTTGAGAACTCGGCTTTCCACACTATTTGGACGTTTCACACGTTTTTCAATTTCTTCTATTGTCAACATTTATTTTCTTCATTTGCTGGGTTGCTTAAATATATTTTATTTCTCTTTGACATGATTGGTATTGCGTGACTTGCAACACTGATGATAATTAATGTTAAGGATATTTAGTTTCATCCTTTTACAAAAAAAACATACTGTTTTTAACTTCAAACAATTATTTTTTCTTAATGTTCATTAATTTTTAAAACTTAAAA
>OY744526.1:142344007-142361507 GCA_963556195.1 Sepiola atlantica
GTCAGATACCAGCGGTGGTTGTTCATTTTCTTGAGAACAGAGGTTGCCAGTTCATAGTCATACTGCTTGTATTGCAGCATGTTCTTCATAAGCTGGAGGTCATGGATAGGTGCATCAGCTGCAGATGTGGTGGTCACCCAGTGGCTGGTGTAGAATAAGGTCAGGAACTTGTTCATCCTCTCCAGCTGGAAGATAGTGTCCGTGTTGTATTTTAGTTCCTTGGAAAACATGAGCATCTTTATACAGTAAATGTTCCTGGCCATCCAGCGGGCTTGGTGAGTGGCACCTGGCTTGGCCCAGTGGATACCTCGAGGAGGTTCCTCACCAAGCAGGATCAGGCACAGCTCTGCCACCTCTCTGTAATCTGCCCTCGGACTTGCTTCCTCAAGGAAATTGCTTAAGACTGTAATTGTGCTTGTCTTCTTCTGTTTCAAGTCTTGTTTAACTAGGCCCAGAACTCTTGGGCAGTCTTTAACCAACTTGTCCCACTTCTATTTCACATTGCTGAACATTGGGTTGTCAGGACTCTTGACCTTGCTGAACACAGCCTCCCATACACTTCCAATTATTACCTCTGATATGTGATGGCGACAAGCGAAGTAGAATACCTTTTTGCCTAGTTTTTCTTCAATAAGCTTCGCTGCACCCTTTTTGATGCCACTGTTGCTTGCTGTGGTATCAAATACCAAGCCTACAATGTTGTCTGTGAGACCCCATGCTTCTATCAGTTCCAATGTAGCATTACACTGTTGGATTCCTGTGGAACTTTCTATGAAGGGCACACCAAGCAGCTTCCCTTCTTCATACTGTGGAGTACCAGAGACGAGCACTGCAAGACTTTCCACTGAGTATCTTTCACCAAGAACATCTCGTAGAAGTTTTCCATCCCAGTGTAGTGTACAGTAATCTGGCGGACTTTCCTTGAAGTTATTCATGTAACTTTGCCACAAGTTATGACGAGTGCTATCCTATTTCGTCTTGTAGTAGAGGCTGATATAACAAAGTCATCAAGATCTGCGCTCCTGCGTTCAACACTGCAGACACCATGGCTGTAGTCTGGTTGTCAGAGAGTGACAACCGATCTGCAGTGCTACAAATCTCTTCACTGGTCATAACTGAGTGTGGAAAGTGTAAGGTTATCGTACTTGGTTTTGATGAACAGCTTGGTGTTGTCTCAGTGTATTCTGACCCTCACTAGTACCAGAGCCTTGACTGTTCTCTGGGTCTTCATCACTTGAAATTTTCCCAACTTCTGCTGCTGCAGCAGTCACTGATGATAACATTCTCTCTTCTCTTTCTTCTCGGAAGCTTTTCTCTCTAGACTTCTTCTCAAACACCTTATCATGACCTGACATGTGTGCCAGGCGAGTCGTCTGTTGGTCCAAGTAGAAATTGACGTCCTCTTCCTTGGTCTCCTTTGTGAGCAACCTGTTGCTTCTTATCTCAACCACAACATCCTTTGCTCCAATATCAAATAACTTGTCTAAGTCCTTCAGAAAGTTAGCTCGTTTCTCTTCCTCTGGTTTGTTATTTCTTCCCTTGTTTTTAACAATTTTCCTGTACTTTTCATGGAGGATCATGAAACGGTTGACTTCATTTGGTCTAGTTAGTGTTTTAATCCTTGCCATATTCCAGAATGGCAAAACGAAATCCACTGTATCATGGGCTAAAGACCTATTGTCACTGTTGGGATTATCATTCCTCAAATGCAGGAAATACTGGAACACCTGGCGATTAGTAGGAAGTTGAAAGCCCCTGATGCTGGAGCTGGGTTGCCCAATGAGATACACATCACTGAATGACCTTGTGGCAGGAGTTGCCACCCTTCTTCTCTTTTCAGCTGGTTCATCCCAATCACTTGTATCGCTGACCACTTTCCCACAGCATAGTTGTCTTCCAGATGCCATGTTGTCAGCAGTTCACAAATCTAAACAAATCAGCTTTAACTTACAATCTGAAATGAAGAGATAAAACATACTTAGTGATAATAAATTATATACATGCATTAAGAGTAACATTTTTGAGATAAAGTCATGTATTATATGATGGCATCCTTTCCAAGCATAACAAATATATATGTTTGTGCATTAAAATTAATTAAAATTAACACAGGTGTTCATGTGTTTACTACCATATGCAAGATGATTTTATTAGCTGTCATTTGGTACCACTTTCAATGCTATAGCATCAACCTCTGGAAAGCTACAATGAAAATAAGGACATTAAATCCCAAATTTTGCAGCGTTTTTGAAAAACGTCAACAATAAAATGGCATGGTTCTTGAGGAAGGCATAGCAAAGGTCCGAGATCACAATAACTGGTATATTTAGCTAATTGAGACCTTGGAGAATGGGAATAATATCAGTTTCCATATGTTTGAAGAAAAAGGTCAATTTTGAAGAGGTCTAATATACATATATATATATATATATACAACCATTATATATATATATATATATATATATATATATATATATATATATATATATGTATATACATACATTTTCTGATCAGATTATGTCTACATTAAGTTTTATTTAATTTGTGTCACATATGATAATATTTCTCACATCATGAGCGAATTAGGGGTTATTAATGTTCGAATGTGGCACGTTTAACGCGTATGGCGAAACGTTATTAACCTAATTAGTAAAATGACGCAATATGCAATCTGATATGACGAGTGTAAATAATATATAATCGATCCGTATCAGTATTGTAAAAACTATTAACATGTGATATTGTTAGATATTGAAAGGGGCAAGATAGTCGAAACGCATAACTACGTTGAGAAGGAGAAACGACGGAAAGCGGAAGTTATGTCACTTCCGTTCGGTACCGACTCGATCACTTATTTTCCAGACTCAACAATGATGTGAGAAACGACCAATACTGCCAGCAAGGATAGACAGTCGGTGGGGCGAAATCGGAAAATAATTACATAAGTAAATCTGTCGCAGAAATTATTTTGTTCTCTCTATCTTTCACTGTCTACAATTGACAACCCCCGCGTCTATTTCTTTCTGCATTGGCTGTTAAAATACAACTGTTTAAATAACTAAACACAGGCACCTTCGTAGTGTGTCATCAGCAATGATTACACCGACTATGGTGGTGACAATAACGACTAAAAAGAGGCAGACCACCGCGTTCGGCCAACTTGGTTTTAACCAAAAGAAGAAGTGTGTAACGGGTATATACCCAACGGTAACGGGAGTGTAACACCTGTGAGTTCTATTGCCTTAGTTATAGCTTCCCCACAACAGAAGGGTTATACGAACGTTTCAACGAGAACTACGTACGGGCCCGAGGGAGACGACTTTGAAGACAAAAGAAGAACACAAAGAGAATAGAGAAATAGAATTTATGATTAGATAAAAAAGAAAGTAAGAGAGAGAAGGTGAGGTAAAAGGGAAGAGAAGAGAATACACGAAAACAGAAAAAAGAGATATACTGACAGAAAAACGCTAGAATGTTTAACTAACTTTTCCAAGTTGTATTGATCGTTAAATTATGATTATATGTAGTGATTGTAAACGATCGAAACTTTATTAAATGTATTCAGCAGATGATTATCAATTTATTAAAAAATGGACTAAGAAAGGTTGATATGTCGTAAAAAATAAGGAAAAAGAATGAACATACTGCATAGATATCAAGTATATTTAAAATTAGATGTAATGAATATTGTTCTTCTTATCTGTTCTTTGCTTTTTTTGGTTATGTATTTGCAGCGAGCGATCAACACCGTCGGTGTGTGCTCTTTCCCTTCTCATGAGGATACTGTGTGGAGAGTGGAATGAAACCATTAATTAAGTTGTTTTAATTAATTTTGGCAAACACAGAAGTATCCTTTTTTCGCTCATTTTATGTTATAATAATTATTTAAAACAAATAAGTAACTAATGTAAATGAATAGTTATGTCCATGCTCGGCTTACTCATGAAACGAAAAGAACAATGCAGGGGCGAAAGATTAAGTACATGCTTATTTCGCTTTCCTTGGAGTGAAGGAATGTATTGAGGCCAGGGATAGATTTTAGAAAACAGGACAATTTGTTTCTAAAATAAAACTCTCGTTTTGCTCCATTGTAAAGGGAAGCTGTAGTGAGAAAAGGAGTCGTTTTATTCTCAGCTAGTTAGTCCATGTACATACATAAAAGTGGACGGTACGAGTTATAGTAAAGGTGCCATTGTTGTTTTGTTGGTCAGTGAGACCTAAGATAATACTGCAGGTAGGTTTACGGATCTGGATGATTGGTTGCAGGATGAAGTTGGTGAACATTAAACTTGTTTTCGGCTCAAAGCGTATTGATATGTGCGCTCGAACAGCGGGTATTCCGGCAATATTTCGGAAATACGGTTGACCAAATGTGGAAATAGATCATAATAAGAAGGATAATATAGAACGCGAGTTGCCGGCTCCGAGATCATGAAGGAATGGATAGTGAATAACCATGTAAATATGATTCTTGACATATACTAGACACACTATCGGGGTGAAAAGTAAGGAGGCTGTTTCCAAACCCATTCTTGAAAAGCGGATTAGTGTCAATTGGTATTGATTGATGGGAATATAGACATCTACGGAAAATAATATGACCGGTCATGAATTAAATATAGGCATGCAACTGTTTGCCATTTTAGTTCAGACATTTGATGGAACCAATGTTGAAAATGGGGGTGCAGACATATAACTCCATAGAAGGTATTTGTAAAAGAAGAGGTTTTTAAAATATTGAAACGTGCCGGATCGACGAGAACCCTCAAAATAAGGAGTGGGAGAGAAAACAAAAAATGGAACTTATGTCACTTTCATTCAACGCCGATTCGATTACTTTCATCCAACACATATGTGAGAAACAACTACTTATTGTGCAAGACACGCCATGAAGTGAGCGCAGGAGCCCAGTAATGACTCAATAAAATCTATCCTAGTAATGTTCTTTGTTTCTCTCCTTTCACTCTATACTACTGACTTAACACTCGCTCACGTAATCTTGTCGTGTTAGTTGAGATACAGTTATTAAAATAACTGCACACACGCATCTTCGTTGTTTGTAATCTGCCAGACTTACAGCGATGGTTATAGCGCCAACAGATACTGCATAGAAGCGGATGATCCCCGTTCGGCTAACTTTTAGTACAGCAAAACGAGTGGGTGTATAACGGGTATATACCACACGTTAAGCGATAATGTAACAATAACATATTAGTGTATGTACAATATATGTTAACATATTTATATATATGGAAGTACTCGCTTTTTTTCAAGCGTAACTACTAGTACACGGGTGCAGGTTATTTTCTCCTCGCGGTGTGTTTGGCCCGTAAGACCTTATCAAACCATGCATCTAATAGAAAGAAACCTCTTATAATACAATCTTGATACCAACTACGTTCGCCATAGCAACAAATCGTTGGAGAGGGGTGCCTCCTTATTCTTGATCGACAACTTTCGTGGAGTTGTAATCTCGAATTAAATATCTGGTTTAGAAACCTATAATTGTTTAAGGAGTAGATATATTTAGCCTATCGCCGGCGTTTGCACTCCTTCTTTGTCTATTAGCCAGGCGTATATGCACCAGTGCTAGAACGCCTCTAAACACCCAGTGCCTGACGTTGTTTCCTTACTAGGACAATGAACGCCGTTTCTCTTTCTCTCTATTTGGGCAACTTTGGGGAAGTTTTTTCGTCTCTAAGTCTTACATGCCCAGTCTGGGTCGCTCTTGTTTCGCAGGTTGACAGTACAGGTTAGACAGCTTGTCTCGTTGCTGTTTCCTAATGACAGGACGAGAAGCCAAACTCTTAGGTAGCGCTAAGAACGGCTGCTCTATCATAAGTTGCGTAATACCGTGGACAGTTATGTGAGTCATGTCGCGCATGGAAACATACCCTGCAGTTATTTCCGGTGGGCTTTCCCGAGGCCACAAGCCTCATTGATCAAGCCGCGACTAATTGACTGATTGTGTGAGCTTATTGGTACCTAACAAGCAACCACTTTGTCCAACTGACTCTATCACAACACAAACATGTAATTACAAAAAAATAAAATCTAAACCAGACTCCCAACAAAAAACACCTTCGCCCATTTCCCTTGAGGCTCGCATTCACAAATAATTCGGGATTACACCTACATCATCGACGTAGACACCTTTCGCCCCACAAGCTGCCCGGATATCCTATTGCTAAGTGAAACAAGCCTTCAATCTGCAATCTCCTTTTACAACTTTGACCTGACTGGCTACCTCCCACTATACCGTAAATACTCTGGCAAACATATGTACGAGCTAAGAGGTTATGCTAGAATACTCTCCCCCTTACTAGAGAACATAGGCTAGAATTGGATGACACAGACTACATGTGAGTTAAATTGATTTTACCTCACACCGTTCGTTACTTATATTAGTTATACCGTTCCCCTTCGACCCAGTACTGTACCCTGCTAAACTGTCTCTGAAAGCATAGATAGAGAACTCTCACTTGACTCGAATGCACAGACACATGTATTTGGTTATTTTAATACACACAACTGTGACTGGTTGGAATTCTCCAGCCTTACTGACGCAACCGGCAACTCTACGTGCAATTTCTCTTTAGCTCACTAATTTTCCCAGACTGGCAATGTTTCGACCCGCATACCAGATCGTGTAGACCAACACTCCTCACTTCTAGAGTTTTTCTTGACCTCAATGCCAAGGCTTGTGTGACGGAAAAAAGTTGTCCAAAAGCTGATGAAACGTTGGTCAAAATAACGAGATACTACGAACAGGCTGATGTTGAGTCAATCAAAGATCACATCAGCGACACCCCGTGGAGGAAAACCTTCTCACTATTTGCTGACAAGTGTTCAGATAAGTTAACTGAATTGGTCAAAGCAGGCATTGAAGCTAATGTCCCCACCCGAAAATCCTTTAGCCAGTGTCACTCTCCCCAATGGTTCACCTCGGAATATGTAGCTGCCATTGCTGAGAGACAGCAACCATTCATTAAATGCTACCGCCATAAGCCAGCTACTAATAGACATACAATTACAGAGTCAAGCAATAATTGTAAGATCGTGATAGGTTAAGAACAGAGAAAATATACTGACTCAACAAAGAAAAACAACGCATTCAGTTACAGAAACAAGGCACTCGCGACTTCTGGAAAGTCCACAATAGTTTTGGCAACAATGGCCAATTAACGATTCACCCACTATCAAACGACATTATGTCGTCTGCACAGCAACTGATAAGGCATAACTACTTGCCCAACATTTCGCCTCAAACTCTACTTTAGATTCAGAAAACTATCCCCCCCCTGCATTCCCATTGCGTACCGAAGCAACACTTGATAACCTGGTCATCATACCATCCGAGGTAAGATAACTCATGAAAAACACATTGAACCCTCAATATCTTGCTGGCCTAGTCTTATACCTGTAATGGTAATAGTGAAATGCTCTGCTGAACTGTCCTTCCCAAACTATACAACACATGTTTTGTTGAATCGTGCTTCGCCGATAGCTGGAAAATTGACTCTGTGGTACCAGTCTACAAGAATGATGGGGATAGAACCGATGCTCAGAACTACCGCCCAATCAGTCTACTCCCGCTATTTGCTAAACTCTTTAAATCTTTAATCAATCTATGGATAGTCCGGCACTTAGTTAATGCTTCAAATAATATGACCGCCAGTATGCATTTAGACACGCACTGTCTACTGCAAATATTCTGACGGTCATCTCTGAACGCATGTATCATACACTCGACAAGGCAGGTGAAGCTAGGGCAGTTGTGCTTGATATGTATAAGGCATTTTACAAGGTATGGAATTAAAGGATTCTCCTTAAAATACGCTCATACTGTATTACTGGGCAATTACTTAATATAATTAGATCCTACCTAACGAAAATAAAGATTCAGGTTCTACTCGAAAGCCGTTCATCTAAGCAACATGACACAAATGGTGGTGTTATTCATGGGTCTATAGTTGGACCATTATTTTTCCTGAATTTCATAAACGATCTTCTTCATTGCATTGTTTCTGAGATTGCTATATTTGCTGACGACACCGCACGATCGTATCGGAGGCAATGTCTGAATCCTTAGAAGATGACCTCCACGTAGTAGTGGAGATAGGTCATAAAGGTTTGGTTACTTTTAATGCCGCAAAGATACAGCTCATTTCTTTCAATAACTACAAGAACCCTCTCCAACCGCCGATTGTCATGGTAAATAACCCACCACCTTAGAGTTCAACTTTCAAACTCCTCGGCCTAAACTTCATACGTAACATAAATTTAAACAAATACATTGAAGACATTGTCAAGGCTGCAGCAAAGAAGGTGGGCTCTTTCTACCGTGCTAGTAAACTCGTCCCACCTGACATTATTCTGCATCTCTACAAAGTCACTCTCCGCCCATGCATTGAGTGCTGTTGCTACATCTGGGCTGCTGCATCGTCTACTAGTCTTTCCATCATAGCCATCATAGACAAGGATTAAAAAAGAGTCGCCAATTTAAAAGGTCCCTCACTGTCAACCACACTCCAGTTCATGTCCTATCACAGCAACGTTGCATCATTCTGCTTGTTTTATAAATACTTCAATGGATTGTGTCCCGATGAACTGGCTACTATGGTACTCCCTCGACTTAAATTCACTAAACCAACTTGACAAACAGCTAAATCACATTCATTCACTGTATGGATCCCCAGATGCCGGATAGCCTTCTACTCCAATAGCTTTTCTCCTCGTGCTGCTTGCCTCTAAAACCTCTCTCCTGCTCCCTTTTTCCTCGACAGTACCGACATGCAGAGGTGTAACACTAATGTAAACAGACTGCTCGCTACACTACTGCCACCTTGGGATGACACTCAAAACGCACACCCAAATTCTCAGTAATACTCATCAACTACAGTTGCGGTATGCTTTGGTTGGGGTAAATATGTTAAATAAATACATAAATAAATAAATAAATAACCACTTATGTTTGATGAATTGCTTATAATTATAATTTTTTTATGGAAAGGGAAAACAAAGTAAGATTGCGTTTAAATAATAAATATTAATTAATACATGGAATAAACTCTGAAAGTGCCGTCGACAGAAAACGTGTATTAAAGTGTTCACTCACTATAACTCGATGTTTAACAAATCCTTCTAATAGCTCAAATGTGTCCGTGAAAAAGTAATCATAATTGAACGTTTTTACAGTTTAAACACATTAGCATTTCTTTTTGAAAATTGTCGAGGGATATCATGTAAACTGATTCGATGCTTGAATAGAGAAAAGGCATTCGTTTGGCAGAACCAATCAAGCAACAATCTATTTTTTCGCACCGATAAATTTCAATCAGTGAGTGAGGGCGGTCACTAAATCGGATTTAACGGGTACGCTCGTTTTGCTCTTTGTAGCGATCTTCCAATCGATGACATGCAACAAGACCGGTTATCTGCTCGGTCAAGTGAAGAGCATTTCCTGGCCATGACTACTTTCCCCCCATGTGTGTGATTAATTTAGAAACGCGTCAAATAATATCCAATAATGCTCATCGAGAATGCGTGCCCATTTCTTCGCGTTATTGTTAGAGGCTTTCGTAACAAATAACTCAAAGCATTACCTTCCAAGAACGGAATTAGACCACACAGTGTTGTGAAGTATTTTAAAACCGAAACAAAAATAAGCAAAGAGTAAAAACCAAACTAAAAAAAAAGAAAGTTATATTTTATCTTAATCTTCAGATGCGAAATCGTTATTGATTATGTAGAAAGGCACCCCGCACTACGGATTGTAAACTATATTGATTATTATCAAATCCGGAAGATGTTTGATTACTGCCAAAATAGTCTTGTATCTGGAAGGCTGAGATTGTATTTTCCAACGAGTCATGTAGATCATGTTTATATCTGTGTTATACATGATGCAAAATACATAGCACACATTCTAGTTGCTTATATATTCTATCCAATCCGTTATATCTGTGTTATACACAACTTGCAGATATACACTGTATACTACATTGCATACAAGATTATGTTTTCTAGCAAATTGTAATAAATATGGGATGCTGTTACTTCTGGCGTTGCTTCTGATGATGATTATGATGATGCTATTTGTTTGTTATGGAGTTCACCTAATCCACATACGGACTCAAACGAAACGGTACATATCATGATAGAACCAATTTTATTATAGAAATGTAAATAAATGGGATAGAATAAAGTCATGTATATTATTTAAAACGCTTGGGGTTCGATGAATTTGATAATAATAGTAATAATTTATGGAACACATGATTTAACTTCTACTCCGAGCCGACATTAAATAAAAGTTATGCATGTTCCTTAACAATTAATGAGCAGGTATTAACATCATCTTTATATATATATATATATATATATATATATATATATATATATATATATATATATATATATATATATAGAGAGAGAGAGAGAGAGAGAGAGAGAGAGAGAGAGAGAGAGAAAGAGAGATAGAGATGTAAACCTATGCTTGAATATAAATAATAATAATAATAATAATAATAATAATAATAATAATAATAATAATAATTCCCTCGTGTATTTATGTATGAAACAAAGTTGTTTGACGACTTGTTGTTAGCAGTGGATCACTCACTATGGATAAGTTATGTGAGCAAATTGCAAAGCAGCGGCTTTGTTTATTATTATAAACATATAGAATGTAATAATAGTTGTAGAAATATTTATGATAGTAATAGTAACGTTGATGATGATAATTATCTCAGCCACCGATCAACCGGCATAAGGGGTTGAGAATCTCAATCAAGCTATTGCTAACGCAACATCTCTAAGCATAGCACATACCTGATGGAATGCAACGGCAGTAGTAAATACCAGGTTGCCATCTGGCGGAGGTTAACTGAATGTTATGGCCATGTTATGGTATCTCAATAAAAAATACTTGGGAAGAAAAACCTTAAACAAACCATTTCTCATAGTATTTCAATATGAAAGTTTAAAATGATCAAACCGAAAAAAAACGTATGCACGTCTAGAATATTAGGTACATGCCCCAGTGAAGAACAGTGATCCTCCTAAGATACGATATAGACAGTGAATGCACCGACGCTGTAATAAGCTAAGGCTGTTTGATAATTATAACACCCACTTACAAGACAAGCCCGGGTGATTAGAACAAGTAAATGGATATATGCTATTGACATTTAAGAAATAGAAAAAAAGATATGTAGATATGTGAATTATACAAGCTTGAGAAGGTATACACTTGATGTAGTAGGAGAAACGTCTATGGTCGAACCAAAAACGAACTCTGAGAGTGAAAATATTGTGACTAATGGCAATCAAGCTGTTGCCACAGATGCAATCGTAAAAAAGCATTCCATAGCACATTATATGACAGAACAATATGTGTATATGTTAAGATTGTTTGACCAGTAGCTAAGAGCAGGCAATTCAGAAAAGCATTAGAACCTTACATTTTCTAATATGGAACTACTTAAACCAGTCACGACCAAAGTCAGTGATGTCTTGCCATTTTTTTAGTAGTAACTAATGTTGATCAGTGAAATAACGTTGTCAACGCTGCTGCTCATGCTGTATCAAATCTAGTGAGAATAGGACAACGAAACAAAGAACTAAAGAAAGAATCCTTGTGAGGGTAACGTTTGAATAATCAGATAGAACATTTTTTTAACATAGTTCACCCCAAACAAGGCAGGGCGCCACTGTAGACGCAAGGGACTACTGAGAAAAAAAAAGGGGATAAGGTAAGGGGCGGTCAACCTAGATAGGTATCTCTGCAGCGAGGTGTCTGTTTAAACTAGTTTTACATTTCTGCATGTCTGTACTGTTTGGGAAACAGGGAGCAGGGAGGGAGTTCCAGAGGCCAGCAGTACGAGGACAGAAGCTATTTGAGTAGAAGGCTCTCCGGCATCTGGGGACCTCCACAGTGAATGAATGAGATTTAGTTGATTGTCGAGTTAGTCTAGTTAATTTACGTCGAGGGGGCACCAGAGTAGCCAATTCATCGGAGCATAATCCGTTGAAGTATTTGTAAAAGAAGAACTAGGATGAAACATTGCGGCGATGGGACAGAGGCTGGAGCTCAGTTGACAGTGAGGGACCTATTAGGTTGGCGATGCTTTTTTGGACCTTGTCAATGAGGGACAGACTAGTAGATGATGCACCAGCCCTATATGTGACAACAATCCTCCATGCATGGGCAGGATAATGTCAGGTGTGAGGGGTTTACTAGCACGGAAGAGGGAGCCAACCTTCTTTGCGGCAGCCTTGGCAATGTATTCAATATATTTGTTCCAACCCATGTTACCTGTGAATGTTAGGCCGAGGAGTTTGAATGATGAACTCTATGGTAGGGTGTTATTTGTCATGACAATCGGTGGTTGAAAAGGTTCCTTGTAGTTATTAAAGGAAAGGTGTTTTGTATTTGCGGCATTAAAAGTCACACACCATTTATGACCCTAATCCACTACAACCTGGAGGTCATTTTCTAAAGATTCAGCCATTACCTCGGATATGATTGCGTTGGTTGTGCCAACATGACGAGAGTAAATGGTGGTGTCATCAGCAAATAAACCAATCTCAGACTCTATGCCATCAGGGAGATCGTTTATGTAGATCAGGTACAACAAGAGTCCAAGGATAGATCCCTGGGCTACATAAGCATTTATTTCATGTTGCTTAGATGAACGGTCATCGAGGACAACCAGGAGTTTTCTTTTGTCTAGGAAGGGTCTAATTATATTAAATAATTGCTCAGTAATACCGTATGATCGTATTTTCAGGAGAAGCCCTTTATGCCATTACTTGTCAAAGGCCTTGGATATATCAAGCGCTACTGCCCTAGCTTCACCTGCCTTGTCGAGTGTATGATACATGCGTTCAGAGATGACCGTTATGATGTCTGCAGTAGATCGTGATTGTCTAAATCCATACTGGCGGTTAGAAAGAAGTTTAGAAATAACTAAGTGCTGTACTATCGCTAGATTGATTAAGGATTCAAAGAGTTTAGCAAAGATCGGCAGCAGACTGATTGGGCGATAGTTCCGGGGATCGGTTCTATTTCCAGAATTCTTGTAGACTGGAACCACAGAGGCAATTTTCCAGCTATCGGGGAAGCAAGATTCAGCTAGACACTTATTTTAGAGTTTGGAGAGGGCAGGGCCAGTTCAGCAGAGCATTTCTTATTACTATTGTAGGTATAAGATCAGTCCCACAAGCTTTGGAGGTGTCATGGTTTTTATGATGTCTCTAACCTTGGATGGGGTGATGACCAGGTTATCAAGTGTGACCTCGGTCAGCAAAGGGAATTTGGGGAGGGGGTTGTTATCTCAGTCCAAAGTAGAGTTAGAAGCGAAGCGCTGGGCAAGTAGTTCAGCCTAATCAGTAGCCGTGCAAGCGATATCATTGTGGTTTGATAGTGGGGGAATCGTTGATTGACCATTATTCACTACACTATTTTAGATTTTCCAGAAATATCGAGTACTAAATTTCTGTGACTGGATGCGTTCTTTTGTTAACTCATTAAACCTTCTCTTCGCTTCACCTATCACGGGCTTGAAATTATTTCTTGACTCTATAAATTTATTTCTATTAGTAGCTGACTTATGCCGGCCGAATTTTCGGAATGCTTGTTGCCTCTCAGAAATGGCAACTGCATATTCAGAGGTGAACCACTGAGGAGAGTGAGGCTTGCTTAAGAATTGTTGCATGGGGACATAGGCTTCAATGCCTGCTTTGACCCATTCAGTTAATTCGTGTGCACACTGATTGGCATTGAGTGAGAAGGTTTCCCGCCATGGGGCGTCACTGATGTGATCTCTGATTGACTCAAAATCAGCTTGCTCGTAGTATCTTGTTGTTTTGAGCAACGGTTCATCAGCTTTTGGACGACTTTTTAGGGTGATATGTATCATTAGCACAATGTGATCAGCATTCCCGAGTGGGCTATGAGCTTTCGTCACACAAGCCTCGGGCATTTAGGTCAAAAAAGGTCTAGAAGTGAGGCGTGTTGGTCTATTCGATCGGGGATGCGGGTCGGAAAATCGACAGTCTTAGAGAGGGAGTGAGCTAAGGAGAAATTATACGTAGAGTTGCCGGCAGCGTCAGTAAGGCTGGAGAATCCCAACCAGTCACGGTGGTGGGCATTAACATCCCCAAATACATGTATGTGGGCATTCGAGTCAATTAAGAGTGCTCTATCTATGCTTACAGAGACAAAGTTTAGCAGAGTACAGTTCTGGGTCGACGGAGAGCGGTATAAAGAAATATAAGTAACTGATGCTGTGAGGTAAAGTCAATCTAAAGCACATGTAGTCGTGGTCATCTGATTCAAACTTATGTTCTCTAGTCGGGAGGGGTGTTCCGAACATAAACTCCTAGCCCATGCATATGTTTGTCAGAGTCTTTACGGTAGAGTGGGAGGTAGTCAGTCATGTCAAAGTGGTGAGAGGAGATTGAGGATTAGAGGTTAGTTTCACTTAGAGCTAGGATATCTGGGGAGTTTGTCAGGAGAAAAGATTCTACGTCGTGTATATTGGTTCTACGTCCCCGGATATTTGTTAATGCGAGCCTCAAGGGCAGTGGCGAAAGTGTTTTTTGTTAGGTGTCTGGTTTAGGTTGGCTTTTATCTTTTTGTAATGACATGTTTTTCTTGATTATAGAGTGGGTTGGCCAAGGTGGGTACTTGTTTAGTGCCAATAAGCTCACACAACTAGTCCATTAGTCTCAACCTGGTCACTGGGGTTTGTGGCCTCGGGAAAGCCCACCGGAGATAATTGCAGGGTTCCTTTCCATGCGCTGCAGAGCACATACAACTACCCACGGTATTATGCAAGTGATGATGGAGCAGCGGTTCTTGGCGCTACCCAAGAATGTGGGCTCCTTCTTGTCAGTCGGAAACAGCAGCCAGACAAACTGTCTAACCTGTACAATCAACATGTCGGTACAAGAGATACCCAGATCGGTCATGCAAGTCTTTATGACGAAAACATTTCCCCAAGTTGCCCAAATAGAGAGAAAGAACGGCGTTCTATTGACCTAGTAAGGAAACAAGGGTAGGCACTGAGTGTTTAGAGGCGTCCCAGCACTGATACCTCTGCGCCTGACTAATAGACAAGGTAGGAGTGCAAGGGACGGCGATAGGCAACGCCTATCTACTCCTTAAGCAATTGTAGGTTTTCAAACCGGATATTTTGTTCGAGATTCCAAGATTTAAAGTGCAAGTTGTTGGAAATGCTGAACTCCAAGGTCAGAGCGCTTATAAAATACTACTCCGTAAGTTTTACCTACACCGAAAATGTGTCAACCTTATATTGAATAACTGAAACAGTGGGTATTAGCTTAGACTGCCAAAGTTAAATGTTACAGCGACATAATTGCGAAGTCTCGACAAAACAGACTGTTTGTAAACCACCAGAAACTTCTTTTTTAACAACTAAGTGGAATGTAAAGATGGAATGACGCTATACATGAGGCTGACTTATCTAATGCATTCTGGAAAAGTATTTAGGAGAAAAGAAAAACCATCAAGATGATGCCGAATGCATCAAATATATTGAAAGGGAGGTATCCTCTAGAGTAGAACGACAAACAAATATAACAGTCATTGTGTAAATGCTGAAGGAAATGGTTAACAACACTTTCAAATTGGAGAGAAACGGGAGCTGGCGGAGTTCGTGATTACTGGTTTAAAATCGTTCCGGTTTTAACCCACGTCGTGCAGAAATGATAAATGCCTGTTTGACGACAGGCACCTTCCATAAATGGCTGACAAAGGGGTCCACATTATTAATCATTACATATGAAAATGAAGAGGATGAAGTGTCAAGCTTTTGACCGATCACTTGCCTCTCAGTTATATGGACACTTTTCCTTAGAATATTGGCTGAAAATATTTAAGGTCATTTGGACTAAGACTATTGTCTACCTGATGTACAGAAAAGATCACATGGCACCATGATCCTGAAAACTGCAAACGAAGACATACTAACCGTGTCATAGTGGGAGTGGGGTATGCTAAATAATTTGATATGATCCATCATTTATGGATACGCAAATGACAGGAGATTTTCGGAATATTTCTCACCCTTCAAATAGCTTTAAGGAACAACATACATAATTAAGAAACCAATTTAAAAACAGGAGGTGTTGTATTGGGTAAAGTGAAAATAAGGAGATGGATCTTCCAGGGCGATGATCTTTTCTCTTTGCTTTGTGGCATTCAGTTGATTCCGTTGTCTATTTTCTTACGTTCTTACGCAATGTGAAGGCAGGATATAAATTTAACAAAGGACTGTCTGCAGTCAACTTCTTACTATTCATAGATGAACCTAAGGTGTTTGAAAAGAATGAACGCCACCTTGATCCCTTAATGAATACGGTTTAATTATTCAGTGACGAAATACAAATGAAATGTGGCATAACTAAATGTGCAATTCTCGTTGTTAAAATATGTAAACTTGGTCATATTTGACTTGCAACAACAGAGCTCATAACTGTTGTAGAACGGTAGAGGGGCTACATATACGTGGGAATTCTAGAATCAGATAAGATTAAAAACAAGCAAATTAAAAATCAAGTCACATCTGAGTATAACAGAAACGTTAGGAGTATTTGTATCACACCTCCTTAGTCGAAATACAATATATGCTATAAATGCCAGAGCAGTAGGCAGTAGGCGCTATACTACCGGTATACTAGGCTGACATGTAAATCAACTAAAATATTTGGATACCAAACAACGGAAAATACTTACGATTTATGGAGTGTTTCAAAAGAAAGGAGATGTATATCGAGTGTATCTCCCTAGAAACGAGGGTGACCGAGGTTCTCTTAGTGTTTAAGATGTTATGAATATAGAAGAAGGTTGTTTATATCAATATATTTTTGAAATAAATTAGATGCTTCTTCATCAAGTGACAAGAGCGGATATGCTAATAATTGGGGTGAACAAGAATCTAAGGTTACAACAGAGACAGTTGGCATCATTTGGAAGGAAACTACACAGTGGATTATTTAAAAATAATGCATTTAGTTATAATGACAGATGGAATTAGTTGGTACGGGGTGAGCTCAAATTATAAACGGAGAACACGTTAATGGCAGCCTATGAACAATATTCTCGCACGAGGTTGATCAATCATTACATTGACAAACCTGCAGCATCACTTATATGCCGATTGTGTAATGATTGGGAAGACAATGTAGCACATATTGCATCTAGATGGGCAATGCTAGCATATCATCAGTATGAAAAGAAACATGACAAGGTCACTCAGGTATTTAGCTGGAATATATGCAAACCTTATGAATTTAAACCCATAGAGAAGTAGTATGACAATGAGCCAGATGTGCTTCAAAAGAGCGACAATGTCAACATTATTTGAGACATGGGCATACAGACTGATAAGGTTGTCGAACATTCAAAACCAACTTAATATTTCTAAACAAAAACTAGAGAACGTGCTTAATCGTTAACACAGCCTGCGTA
>OY744526.1:142364007-142551507 GCA_963556195.1 Sepiola atlantica
TTCCTTACAAGTATGTTTTGTATCAACTGTATTCGCATGAACAAAAATAAAACTAGCATCTACTGGCAGCTAGTTGATGTCAAATCGAGTAAATGCAATATTCCTTAGACCACTGAACTTCATTCACGGTAAGCATGCAGTCAACAAATCCGATTTTGTAAACTAGCGCCCTTTCTTCGACTTCAGTTCGACATGTCAATATGGTAGTATGCTAAACTAAACACAATCTGCGCTTCCAAACACAGAATGTGCGCTGACCCTTAATAAGTTGCGGTTCGTTTAGTAATCCACGTTTGCATAGGCAACTACTCAAGCACGGTTATTGTGCATACGTGTCCAGTTCAAATATTACTATAACTATGTGGAAAGCGCGTGCATATCTGAGGCGCGTTTAGTCTATAATTTCAGAACTTTGAAATAACTTGCACAAAACGAGGCGTATGATGATTCTCACATATTGTAATATAAAAGGGTGTGTCAAATTCTTATACAGGGTGGGCCAAAATAAGCGTCCTATCTTTAAATTTGAATAACTTGAATTTGAATAACTTCCACAAAATAAAAGTTAAACTCACCAAACTTTATGTGTGTTTAGACTGACCTTTCCGAGATTTTTTGAAATAAACAAAACAAATTTTAGCCGAAAAACACTTCTTAAAACTTACAAACACTAAAGTATTGTTTTTTACACTGTTTTGAGTTTTTTAAGCAAAAATAATGTTTTCTAAATGAGGGTACGTTCCTTAGGGCTAATACGGCTCATGCTTGCTTCGGAAGGGGTCCTTTACTTATTCTAAAAAAAAAGATTTTTGAAAATCAATAAATAAAAAAGTTATGAATTTTTAAAAATAGGATCCTTATTTTTGCCAACCCTGTATAATATACTAATTACATTATTGACAATCTTTTTTGATTAGCCAACATTGTCTTACTTGTATGAGTTTCTTTTATGTTGCATTCATGTACAGCGTGCAATTACAAGTTCAGAAACAATATACACATCACTCTGCTTTACTGGATTCATGTAGTGTAATGTGTTACGCCATGGGTTGAGAGACTGCATATGCCAATGAAGCAGTATCTATGGCATTAATTTGTAGAGTGTAATAGCGTCAAAACGCATGACACTTTGACCATCAACCTATTAATGTAGCACTATAAATATGGTATTAGGGTTATCGAAACATACTGTAAGCCGTTTCGAATCCCATTGGAGATATTTACTTGGATTTACATTGCCTACATGATTGTGTATGTTTATTACGTATTATTCTGATGAAATATGTACTTACCTCGGTTTGAATTTTACGAAAATATATTACCATGTTGTTTGATGAAGAATATGTATTCTATTGTATTTAGGACGTACCAAGAAAATGTGACCGATTTAAATACATATATATATATATATATATATATATGTGTATATATATATATATTTATACATATATATATACACACATATATATATGTGTATATATATATATATGTATATACATATATATATATATACGTATATATATATACACATAGTATATATATATATGTATATATATATACAAACATGTATATATATACATATGTATGTATATACATATATGTATATATACATATATATATATATATATATATATATACATATATATAAATGTATGTATATATATGCATATATATATATACATATATATATATATATACATATATATACATACACATGTGTATATATATATATAGATATATAGATATACATACACCCATATGTATATATGTATATATATGTATATATATATATATATATATATATATATATATGTGTATATGTGTATGTATACATATGTAGATATGTATATATATATATATATATATATATATATATATATATATATATACATACACATATTTATCTACATATATATCTACATATATTTACTTATTAAGATAAGTAAGAGTGGAAAAAATGAATCGTGGACGAGTCTATTGTGGGTGGGACGTCGAGAAAGAAATGAAGGCGACTTGATAACTGGTAAAAAGAAAAAGGTTCGGCAGTGCAAAAGGAAATTGAACAACGACGGTTTCAAAAACGCGAACAGCCGAAACGCTTGGTGATCGGACTATCGATGTACCGGAAGAATGCGAATTGTGTGACTGCTGACTAAAAATGCGGAATAATGGAATTTGCTGACTTATACTTCACCAAAGCGCTTGTAGAACCATTGCTTCAGTTAACGCTCGGATAGACAATGCAGAGCAAATTACTTTCCAATCGAATGTATATACGAACGAATTTCTAGCGTAAACCAAGTCTGTTATCTCAGCAAGAAAAAGACATTTATGAGACAAAAGTATGTCAACAGAGTGTTTAATATGTGTGCGTAGCCGGCGTAAACCATCCGGTAATGGCAAATAAAGAAAACCAAAGTGTTTCCGTTCTGTGTCATTCTTAACGGGTACCCTGAAAGAACGGGTAATGCAACACATACATATATATATATATATATATATATATATATATATATATATATATATATATATATACATATGTATGTATATACACATACATACATATGCATATATATATATATATATATATAATTATTTGTTATTGTTTATATTTTTTATCTATGGACGTATACGGTTCGTCTTTTTTCAATCAAGACTCATCAGCATAGAAGTACGACTATTCACCACCGGTCACACGATTCGAAACCCTGGACTACGAGTATTTTCCAGCCCAGTCCGCTAGGCTGGTTCTGAACAGCTCATAAAAAATGATAATTTTAACACATTAACGGCGGCGAAACGAACTGGCATTCAAACTTCTATAAGTGAAGGAACGATGCATAAAGCAAGTGACGCTACGCTGTGTTACTATTACCATTTTACAGTGCTCTAGTTTTTAACGAGGAGCTTCAAATATATATATATATATATATATATATATATATATATATATATATATATATATATATATATATATATATATATATATATTGAGTACACGCACATACGCAGATACAGGAGTACTAACACTTACATCTCGCATATACGCTGATAAATTCTTGAAACCAATGAGTAACTATTGGCCTTAGAAAACGAATTAGGTAATACCGCTGGAGAAGTTTGGCCTTTTGGCTAAGATCAGAGTGTACTATCTGTTCCGATGGATACTGCAACCTATAGACCGGTGTCGTCTTGTCCTTCGGGACTTAATAGCCAGAGTGCTCACTTTCTCGGGCGCTGACTTTTCAAGTCCAACTTACCCGACCCAACATTGGGTCACATCTTACCTTGTGGAAGTAAGATTAGTCTAGCCTTGTGCCTAACCTCCTGGGGAGGTAAATAAAAAAGTTTGGCGTTTTCGCCAAGATCAAAGTAAAGTATCTGTTACGATGGATACTGCCCCCCATAAACTGGTATCGTCTTGGCCTTCCACCATCCCAGGCTTTGCCTCCCCTCTTTGGGGAGGAGTAAGTGTATTGCTTACTGCCTTAGGCGCCCCTACAGGGGAATGCCGACGGGGCTGCTCAGGCAATTTTTCAAATGGTCAGAGTGCTCACATCTCGGGCGCTGGCTTTTCTAATCCGACAAAATTCATGAATACATTCAAAAAGAATATACGGAAATCTCTCTAAGGCCCTTTCGACTATCATCTCGTCAGGAGAAAATCGATAGTTGTAATTAATAATAACGTCGAAAGACAGAGCAAAATGTGGAAATTGAGTATGCCAAAATTAACGATAAAGGGATTAAAATTCAATTCAATGATTTCGTTAAAAGTCGATTAAAAGGCACTACGTTAGGGGATAAAAAAAAACTTTAAAAAAAAAATTGCATTTGCAGACTCGCATAAACCAGCACATTCCATAAAAAAAATACGTCAGGGAAGGATAGGGTCCTTGTGTTACCCCTCCTCTTATTCTTTGGACTCTGCTATTGGCCAGCATTTGGTTAAAAACCCTAGCTGTGCCAGTGACTATAAAATAGACCGTTTTGAGGTCTTGCATCGAGCAGATTCGAATAACCATTTGAAAATATTGGAATCTGTCTCAATTGCTATTCGAAAACCTTCCTTGTGCCGGCAGAAGGAATTTGTAAGATCGCTTAATCTCTTTGGGGAACTTTGAACTCCTTTCCAAATTTTTTTATTTTTATTTTTTTTTATTAATGAAAACTATCGATTTTCTCCTGACGAGATGATAGTCGAAAGGGGATTAGTGAGATTTCCGCGTATTCTTTTTAAATGTATATATATATATATATATATATATATATATATATATATATATATATATATATATATATATATATATATATATATATATAGTGATCCACGGTGGCGTCTCTATGTGTCATAAAGGGTTGCAAACAAATTTAAATAGAAATACAAAAATTACCTTAATTGGGCAATAACAATCTAAGGTTTTTTTTATGATATTCATTATTGACTAACATATCCGATTGTTTTGAGAACGTTGACAATATTTGAGACGATAAATTATCGATACCGAACATATTTCCTGGTCTAAAAAGACAAAAACAGGCCAATTACTTACACGGTGAGTAAAACGTAGGTGTGTACACAAAACAAGTGACATTACCCGCTTATGGTCTAAGTGTAGCAGTCTTCTCCAGGAAGGTCATTGATTCATTTCCGTGTTTCATTAGCATAATTAACAATCTATTTAGTCTTCGGCTTTGTTTTTCATGATTGCGTTGTCAGTCCCTTAGCCTCCCGTGACGTATCATGCGTTATTACTTAACATGTCAACATCATTAATTTACCCAAGTAGCTCCAAACACAACATACACACCAACTTTTGATTCTTTTGTTATTTTTCGAGTCTACACTCACTCAGAATAACGAATTGAATATGTGTGATGTGTCTTTTAAACGCAGGATATGATAATGTATGTCAGTAAACGCCTTGATAAAAAAAAGGTAATATCTAAGCAATGCGTACATCTTCTATAAAAAATAATAACCATATATGACATTAAAAACGTGTTTGTTAGAAACAAGCAGCCAATCTTAATATTGATTTTACATTAGTAAACAAAATAGCATCATTACCGCCGGCTATTGTTCTTGGCAACTACTTTTTTTTCTTTCTAATCTGTATCTCCATTTATTCAGATGTCGGCTGACAACACTTTTCTCAACCGTTTTTATCCCTAAACGAACGACGGGATACTGTTTTGAAATACATAACACTAGAATTATTTATACACCCTTTTAAACTGTATCCAAATATCGAATGTAACCAAGAATAATTATGTGCCTAAGGCTCGACAAAATGTACAGTGGTGACATCGTATATGTTATCACGTGTGATTAACTGAATGCTATAGTTTTCCGTACTCGTTCAGACACCGTTTAAAGAAACAATGATCTGGTAATCCTACTAAAACAAAGTTAAACATGATGTGGATAGAGGGTCAGTACATTATATCTCTTTGAGCTATGGATACAACGACATACTTTCAGATTTACAGAAAATGAAACATGAATTGTATAACTGCATGCTGCTTAATATAAGGAGTATACATGTATAAGCATACTTATATGTGTTTTACATCGTGTTCTGAAAATAGTTTCTAAAAAGTGGTTCTTTCAGTTTCAATGAATAATTCGTGAACAGATCTGTTCGTCTAATTTGATATGTTACACTTCCATCCATGTGAATTAGTCAATTCATACACAAAATACAACGTGGCTGCAACCAATCTGCATAGTTTTACACATACACACAGTTTAGTCGTATTCCTGATTATTGATTATGTAAGGTAAAGAAAACATGAGCTATGTAATAAACAAGATTCCCAAAACGCAGAATGACACATGTGTAATGCGTCACTTAGTGATCATATCTTGAAACAAAGGTAAACATAACGTTCTATCTCTTTCACAGATTCATAACACACGTGGCGGATATGTTACTTGTATTTCTACCCGGCGTTGCCCGAGTCCACAAATACAAAATAGATGAAATTTAATCGATTGTGTTACATCTTTATATTAAGACTTATATATATATATATATATATATATATATATATATATATATATATATATATTTAGGCAAACGTTGTTGAATAGCACGGAGTGATTCTGCTGTGTGATCTTTTTTTAAATTTTTTCCATCTTCCGAATGGTCAACTTCGTACCTCGATCAAACTGGTGTATGAAGTTTCCGTAGTTGTGTTGTTCCATCTTCCTTGCGAGTACTTTCGATTTGATATTCTCAAATCATCTTCAGGCGTTTTAGTGTGAAAAAAGAATATGTATTTATAGAGTCTAAAGAGAGGAAAAGAGTATGTCTTTACTTTTTATTTACTTTATTTAGTCTATTTATTCATTTATTTTTATTTTTATTAATTTATTTATATATATATATATATATATATCACTCTCTCTGGCTCTCTCTCTCTCTCTCTCGCACTCTCTCTAGCCGTCGATTCATCTTTCTCCCATTTTCTTTTGATAGTGTAGTTTTAGTAAGAAGGCCTCTACAGAACTGGCAAACGTGCTGTTAAAATCAAAGTATGAACATAAATGGATGTGCTGATGATTATTAACCCGGCTGATGGCATGTAGCACTAATCCGTCCGGGCAATTCCTAATTACGTGTACCCCTAGATTTCAAAATAATACGAAGGTAAATGATGTTGAACAAGATAAACATCAAGATAGATTTAATATATAGCACTTACTAAGAATGATACTGTAATCTTACTATGCTTGCTCCCGGACACTACCGAGTTTACAACATAGTCCTTGTGAATGCTTACTGTCTGCTCTCTCTCTCTCTCAATCTCTAATTAAATATATTTAAAAAAAATACTTCATGTTGATTAAGTCAATAGTCCGGTGAGAATTAATATTTACAAAATTCACGAGTTTTTGGTCAACCCGATTGTTATCACGATTGAATTATTGACATTAGAAACATTAAACTGAACGAATGCACTTCTTAAAAGATTGACGTCGTAAATAGTCTATATAAATATGACAGTGATATATATATATATATATGTATATATATATGTATATATTTCTCACGAAAATGTATATATATATATAGAAAATAAAAACCGACCTACCTTTGCCCCCCAACACTTTTATAGAAATAATTAGACTCATCACTGACATAACATATTTCCAATTTAACGAAGTATTCTACAAACAAAAATTTGGACTCCCCATGGGCAACCCCCTTAGCGGTGTATTGGCCTGCCTCTTTTTAGAATTCTTAGAATCCGGTCCTTTAAAATATAGACTACCTCCTAACATCGAATACTTTAGATACATAGATGATATTTTAATTATCCTCCACACAGCCACACAAATCATTCATGTTAAAGATAAACTCAACACAGTAGAACCCTCCATAAAATTCACCCATGAGACTGAAATAAACGGCTTTATTCCCTTCCTTGATACTCTTATAATTAAGTCCAACAATAAACTAGAATTTAAGGTACACCGCAAAAACACTCACAAAAATGACTACATACATTTCTACTCCCACCATCATAGCAAGATCAAAGCAGGTATAATAATAGGCTTCTTTCCTACGCGCCCTTAGATTATGTAGCCCCCCACACATAGATGAAGAAATAAAATACATTTTTAATTCCCTAAAAACATTGCAATACCCCACACATTTCATATTAAATGCCAAGAAAAAAGCCTTCCAAATATTCTCCAGAAACACCACACAAAAAAATCAAACCCCTAACACCTCTCTCATAGACAGACCCCTTCTCCTACCCACGCATTCCAATAACACATCCATATGCAACACGCTCAACAAACTAGGCATTCCAACAGTACAAACCACTTCTCAATCCATAAAACAAACTTTAAACACATCTAGACATTTCCAAAAAACACCCACATCCCATGCCGGCTTATACACTGCCCCTTGCAATGATTGCCATCAATTCTACGTGGGAGAAACACAACGTGAATTAAAGAAACGATTAAATGAACATAAAAGGGACATAAAAACAACAACCCTCTTAGTGCACTTTTCTCCCATGCTCTAGAATATGGTCATGCATTCAAATTTGAACAAGCCAAAATCGCTAAACACATCCACAACACATCTCGGCGAAGATTATTGGAAACTGCCCTCATCACCTCCTCCACCACCATCAAGCAACGAAATGGTTTCTTTAACCTATCACCCTTAATAAGCAAGATCATCCTCACAGAACAAAGTCTTTTGCCTGATCATGGCTAACTTTTATTTTCATCTCTAACCTTTATGACACTCTTCCATTCACCCACACCCTTCCTTCTTCTCCCTGAATCTCCTTTTTCCCTTACTTTTTTCCCTCACATTTTTAATACTACAGTCCAAATAAACTTTCTCATGTTCCAAATATTTCAAATATTCCTCACCCACCCTTTCAATCACCGCCCTCCCCCACCCACTCCAATCCCTCACTCATTGCTATCATTTTCCAAATATTTCACACCCTATCACGACAAATCCTCCCTCTTCCCCCTCTCATCTATTTTCTCCCATACCTCTTCTTAAATTTCCATCATTTTCTCAAAACGCTCTCTAAGACCATAACTTTCGCCCATCCACCAAAATCACAGCCCCCCTCCCTCTCTACCCATCCCCATTTTCCCTGCATACACCCCCCACACACAAACATTCCAACTCACTCTTCCCCTTCAATCTTGACCACAACCATATGGTCAAACACCCCCTCCCCCTCTTCCTCCAATCTCTCTCTGCCATCCATTTTTCCCCTGCTCATCCCCCACCTCTTTCTCTCATCGCCAGCCACAGTAGTCCTTGCTCCCTCCACCCTTCCTCTTTTCTCCCACTCATTTTCGTCACTCATTTTCATTCTCTAACAAGTACGGACGTCCACCAAGACGTTGCCATTATTTTTCATTTTATTTTATTTTTCCTCCCAACAGTTCTACCCTACATGTATTTGTACTGCATGATATCTTTTCCCTATATCATCATCCTGATGAAGTCTTATAAATAAAGACGAAACGTTGATGTACACATAAAAAACATCCAGTTTTTGGTTTTCCTTTTTCATTTTACCATATATATATATGTATGTATATGAATACATATATGCATATATGTATGTATACATATATATGTATATATATATATATATATATATATATATATATGTGTGTATATATATATGTATATATATATATGCAAATATTTATGTGGATATATATATGTATATATAAATAAATGTTTCGAGGTACAAAATTTATAAATAGATTTAAAAAGAATACGCGGAAATCTCTCAAAGGCCCTTTCGACTATCATCTCGTCAGGAGAAAATCGATAGTTTTAATTAATAATAACGTCGAAAGAAAGAGCAAAATGGGGAAATTGAGTGTGCCAAAATTATCGTTAAAGCGATTAAAATTCCATTTAATGATTTCGATTAAAAGTCGATTAAAAGGCACTACGTTAGGGGATAAAAAAAAATAAAAAAATTTGGAAGGAGTTCAAAGTTCCCCAAAGAGATTCAGCGATCTTACAAATTCCTTCTGCCGGCACAAGGAAGGTTTTCTAATGGCAATAGAGACAGATTCCAATATTTTCAAATGGTTCTTGGAATCTGCTCGATGCAAGACCTCAAAACGGTCTATTTTATAGCCACTGGCACAGCTAGGGTTTTCAACCATTGCTGGCCAATAGCAGAGTCCAAAGAATTAGAGGAGGGTAACACAAGGACCCTACCCTTCCCTGACGTATATTTTGATGGAATGTGCTGGTTTATGCGAGTCTGCAAATGCAAGGAAGTGCGCCCTATATAGCCAGCGTCACATTGGCATTTAAATTGGTATACAATATTACTATAATTTGTATAGGGCACACTATCCTTGCTAAAGGAAGGAAAAGCAGGTCTAGTAGCATAAACTAATCGTAAGGAAACAGAGTAGAAGCAATTGTTAATGCTATCAACAATCTGTTTACCTAGTTTAATTCTATTTCCCCCTATCCAAGGTAATTTTAAATAAATGGGGCATTTTACAGGCCCAAGTATTTTAGGGGATTTAAAATCAGCAACCTTTTTATTAATGCAATCATTGATAAGGTCTTCGGGATAACCATTATCAATGAATATATCCCTGATCCTATTGAGTTCACACTCTAATCTATTTGAAGAACAAATAACGAGAGCTCTATGCACCAAAGTGTAAATTAAGCCTATCTTTCAAGACTTAGGCACAAAAGACGACCAGTTTACATACAGGCCCGTAAAAGTTGGCTTCCTGTAGATGGAAGTGAGAAAGCCACCCCTTGAACGTTCAACAAGAACATCCAAGAAGGGAAGACAATTATCCTTTTCACTTTCCATCGTAAACTTTAGAGCCTCATGAATAGAATTTAACTCATGAAAGAATGCAAGTGCTCCACTCTGCGGAGAAAACATCGCAAAAGTGTCATCCACATATCTAACATAAGTAGTGGGCATATTTACAGACCTAAATAAAACGGATTCGTAATATCCGACGAAGATATCAGCTAAAGTGGGGGCCAATGGACTACCCATTGAGACCCCGTCGACCTGACTATACATAATATTATTGAAGTTGAACTCGACTGATTTAGTACATAAAAGTATCAATTCTATGAAGATCTCCCTAGAGAAACAAGGGGCAGTCAGGCAACCTTCATAGAGAGCGTCGGCACAAATAGTTATAGTCTCATCTAAAGGTGCATTAGTAAATAGACTAGAGATATCAAAAGAGCACATAAATGATGTCTCAGAATCCGGATCTAACCCACGTAGAACTTCAGTAAACCGATAGGAATCAGGGATGCAGTGCGTCGTGTATAGATCACGCACAGGTTGCAGGATTACTAGGAGCCACTGAGCCAAAGAATGTTGGGCGGACCCTATCATAGATAATATAGGTCTAAGTGGCACCCCCTCCTTGTGTATTTTTGGAAGACCATATAATCTAGGTCGCAATGACCCAGAGGGTCTGATCCTATCATAGACCTCTTTCGAAAAAACCTTCTTTTTAAATAAAGAAAGAAGACGCTTCTGCATCTTGATCGCGTTCTTACAAGTATTATCTGCAGACTCGACAGGGCCAAGTCTACAGAGATATGTATATATATATGTATATATCTGTATATATGTATGTATATATGTATTTATGTGTGTATATATGTATATGTATATATCTATATGTATACATGTATGTATATGTATATGTATATGTACATATGTATATATATGTATATATATTTATATGGATATATATATATATATATACATATACATATATATATGTATATATGTATATATATGTATATATATATATGGATATATATACATATACATATATATATATATATATGTATAGGTATATGTATATGTATCTGTATATAGATATATATGTATTATATATATATATATATATATATATATATATATATATATATATATATATATATATATATATATGCTTTTTTCTGGAAAACACTATGACGAAATTAGATTCATTGTATTAATTGTTACTAATTAAGAACAACTATTGGGAAAATTAATTATTTGAAAAAAAGTTGTCGCTTCACGTGACCAAAATTTACCAATGGTTATCTCACTAAATACAAGTAACGACAATAGGAAATCAATACTGTATTTATCCTCAACGCGAATGTGTGCAAGTCTTTATTTAAGAAGAATATTAAAAGAACGTATAATAAATTTATAAGTATTTTTAACCTGCCACTACACTCTTTTTAGTGGTATAAATTGTGTGAGAAATGAGAGTATATGTATTGTAAATAGATATTCCAAACTGGTTTCCTTTTACATTAAATACAAAAAAACGGTATGCATATAGAGTACTCCAAGACATACAACAAACACACTTATCTACAGGGTGACCCCTCCATAAAGGCCCCCGTGTACACTTGATGTGATATCTCTTTTATGTATTCACCGATTGCCCTTATTTTACAAGACATGGCAGAATCAACGAACGTGAGTACTCCACAACCTCAGTGGGAGCTGGGACAAAGAATACACTGTGTTATATTTTACTACAAGACAGACTCGTTTAAGAACACCCATAACAGTTTCATGCATCGTTTCGAATGTGAAAAGGCTCAATCCAAAAGCAGAATTCAGAACTGGGTGGACAACTTCGAGAAACATGTGACCATAGAGAACCTCAACGCTGCCAGTGAGAACCGTCCAAGCCACTCGTGACGTCCCAAGAAGCGGACAACCGAGCTGCTCGAAAGTTTGAGAGAGTCACTCCAGGAGAATCCGAAACGCTCTGTGTGTAAGCGAAGTCAGTCCCTCGGTATCTCCCGTGAGACTTGCAGGAGAGTGCTGGTGAACGATATCAGGGCTTATCCATACAGGATACAGACGCCGCAGACCCGTACAGCCTCAGACAAGACGCAGAGGAGCGCTATGGCAGTCAAGATGCTCGATAGGATCGAGGAGACACCAGGTTTCCTTAACCTCTTTTGGACCTCAGATGAAGCTCACTTCCATCTTGACGGAAAGCCGAACTCTAAGACAAATGTTTTATGGGGGTCCTCCAGACCCAAGGAAGTTGACACCAAGCTCTGCACTCTCTTAGGTGCACGTTGTGGGCTGCAATCTCGGTCAGAGGTATCATCCGCCCCATCTTCATCGAAGAATCTGGCGCAGCAGTGACCACGGAGCGGTATGTTGAGGTCCTCAAAACCTTCAACAGTGAGCTCCAGACCCTCTACCCGTCGCTCATGAGCAAGGTCTGGTTCCAGCAAGATGAAGCAAGTTCTCACACCTCAAACCTGTCCCGAGATTAGCTGAAAGAGATCTCTGGAGGCCGAGTGATCAGTCTCAAGACTTATTTCGAGTGCACACCCCATAGCTCGGACCTAAGCTCCCCAGATTGTTAACCTTTTGGGCTATCTTAAAGACAGAGTGTACGCAGGGAAACCAAGAACCATCACGGAACGCAAGGAAGCCATCAGGGAGGAGATAAGATCAATTCCCAATTCAGTCTATAAGAACGTCATGGACAACTTCGTGCTACGTCTCAATAAATGCACGGAGATAAATGGAGACCATCTAGAACACATGCTGTAAAACGGAGAAAAAAAAGACAAATACCCTAGTGTTTTTATGTTATATTTTTTAATAAAATAAACTAGTTATGACCAAAAATTCATTTCATTCAGACGAAACACTTAGAAACGGGGCCTGATTACAGTTGGGGCCCGTTTTTTGGGGGGGGTCACCATTTAAAAAATTAATCGAACATTTTATTTTTTAATGATACTGTATAATATTTTACATTTTTATTGCTGGTTTTACAATATCATTGTCTTTGCTGTTTCATCTACTTTCATACTTCTATTTACAAATATATTTCTCTACTATTAACGTGTAGTGTCTGCCTTGTACTATACATTATATTTTCTATCATCCGTGAGTGTGAGAAAATACTAATTTAGATTGTGTCATTTATTTTATTTTTCCCCATTCCCGAGTGCTCTTAATTAGGGGGGCGATTTTACCCAGCACAAAATAATCGACGTTTTTCTAACTTTGCCCTCGAAGGAAAGAAAATGCATAGGAGTATACAGTTTGAATAAAAAAAGATAAAATGTGTATTGTTCACTTAAAGATGAGAAAAAATAGAAGAGACAGTTTACGTTCACATTCATACTATTTTGAAATGTAAGAAAAATAAAATATATTTTTGAACGTATTATTGTTTGTAATATTCTATCGCAACATAAAAATCACACACACACACACACACACACATATATATATATATATATATATATATATATATATATATTCTCAATAGGGACTGATTAGAAAAATTTTTGAAATATTTAAAAACAACGTTTCGCTTCCCGTTACTATATTAAAGAAATGCGATTGTGACTGAGGTAAAACGTTAATAATTGACATATCTGTATGAACATAATTTCATATTTCTATTACAAGAAATATAATATCGATATAATTGCTATTTACTAAAAAAACACCAGTCTTAAGTATTAGTAAACATCACATTAGGTCACAGAAATTGTGCGGAAACGGAATTACATATACATTTCGACTGTTCATAGAGGGGTTTCTTAAGCAGCTGACATTGACACATGTTATTATAATAGTAGGGTAATATCACATTAATGTATAAAGTTCGTTAGTACATCTATAAAAACAGTTTATTACTAACATGTATACTCTGTCCGCGGCCTAATTTGTCAGTCGGTAAGACAGTTGGGTGAAACGTACATCTTACGGAAGTTTAAGTTGCAAGTATCCCATTGAATATACAAGTCTAAAACATTCATACTTTACTAAGTTTTGAAATTATATATGAAAAACAGTTAAGCTCTTTCTTATTATGGAAAATTTTGCGAAGGAATCTAACGTGTCGCAGGTAAAAACTAAAAGGCATTTTCATTAAATCTTTAGAATATACCATATCAAAAAGTACAAGTTAAGTGTTACACAAAGGCTTATTCTAAAAAAAATAAAATGCTCAATTTCAAATATGTAGAAATAAAATATATTTATTGAATATTGATTTAATTCGTTATATGCGGCTGTCATAGCTAATATAATAGCAATATATCATATTCGTCTCCTGGATCACTATACTAGGAAGATCGTGTGTCACAGCATAATGGATGGAATGATCACTTATGATAGATAATGGATTAGCCATACACTGAAAGAGTATGAATATGGGTTGTCAAATTTGGAAGATAATCATTGTTTAATGAAATAGTTGTATTATAAACATGAACAATAAGCAAGACATTTTTAATAGTAATTTAGATTGAAATATAGATGTGAGAAATAAATACAGAGAAAGCGAAGAAGACAAAAGAAACCGATATATACAAAATAAAGTATATAAATTATAGAGATAACATTCATCAGTTATTACTATTACTACGCCTTCCACAATAGGGGCAAGGCAGCGTATGTATATATAGCGCCGAAGGCGCACATCTCATAGTTACATGGGAATTGCATTACTCTTACATCCGCCTATTCAGAAAATTGAAAACTGATTGTAAACATTTATGAACCGATTACGAAATTATAGAATATGAAAAGTCTATATTACGCACCCTTACTATTCTTAATTTTATACTTAACTTATCAAATATTGTTTCGGTTCGAATTCTGTAGAAACTCCTACGATTTACACAAATGGAGAAAAAGATATGCAACACTACTGTATTTATCTGTTGTTCAACAAATTGTTACATTATTATTACCTTTTAAAAATCTAGTGGGTGTTCATGTGTTAGCCATTACATTAATTTATTTGAACCACAAAAATATTAGTTTTACAAAATAAGTATTTTACTTTAAATAAATTGTAACTCAAAATCATATTATGAAACATATATTTCATTTATATTTTATTTGAAGTACATTTATGAAAGTCACTAAAACACTTCATATAGTTTCATCGAATATACTTAGGATTCCTGTTTCTCTGGACAAAAGTTTACAAATGAAACATGTTGCTTTATTCTAATGTCATATCTACTATTCAATTGATCTTAACTCAAGTACATATTTTCACAATGTGAGTCAGAATGCTTACATGGAATCGCCTAAAAAAGTAGAATATTTCCAGGAGTAGAGATAATACGTTTTTAACTATTATCATAGAAGACTTCATCGACGTTAATTTATTTTTACGAGCTTGAGCCCCTTGTCAGATTGGTTGGTGTATTTCTGTGTGCCCCTTTCTCATATCACATATATTATTAATAAAAAAAGACTCTCAATAAATCAAGCTCAGCTTTATTTTTTTATGTTGAATATAAAATCATGTATCATACATATTAATAACGTTTCCTTTCAAATTTACGATCAAATGAATGTAAAATAATGGAAGAAAGTCACAATTATATAAATGACAATGCCATTTTGTAACTTGCAACTAAATCAAATAGTGTTTAATAAAAGTGTCTGTTATAAATATTTATATGAAAAAAAATTATCACTGCAGTTCGAAATATATTTGAATGTTTATACATGAATAGAAAAAAGTACATAAGTATATAATAATTCCCATTCCATTTCGAACCATTACTTATTTTTGTTATAGGCTTTTATTTGTTTGAATTGGTTATTTATTGTTTTTAATTTATTCGAAACTGTTTAGTCATACACACCCGTTATAATTGTACGTTCTTTTGTTTGTTTAGCGTTAGTACAATATCCTATTTCTTTTATATATCGTTTAATTCATTATTCGCTTTAAAACGTTATACAATTATTTCAGTTATGTAACATTGTAAAATTGTGCATTTATTTTTTTTAAGAAAATCATGATCATCATCAACATGATAATCATTTGGTAGCACATCTTGACAGTCATATCGCATAAAAAACAAAAGCAATCAGAATAAAATATGATTGCTCGGCAAGAAGGTTTGCTTGTGTACAAGGCTTCAAATGGGACAACACGAAAACATCATAGTGTGTATATAAAAGAACACTGTTTACTTGCAAAAAGAACTAGGATAACTTCAATAAGACACACTAGAACGAGGTTTATGACAGCCAGTATTGTTTATTTACTGATAGTACTAGGATAGCTAAAAATAAGGAAATTAATGTATTGTAAATTAATTAACAACGTTATTGGTACAACAATAGTATATTAATGGCTAGTTGTCAGATAGAAGTGTTTACTTGATACATATTACTCGGAATGCTATAAAAGGGACACGTCAAATCTGAATTGGAAACTGAATCATTTATTTGGCAACCAGAGCACAGTACGTACATGAAAACACAAACGGTTTTTATTAATGTCAGCTCAAACCAACCACTCCACGAACAACACTCCTTTAAGATATTCTAATTGGGTGATATCAGCATTTTAATAGTATTCATGAACAAATAATAACAGTTATCCGAAAGAAATCGGTGGTTGAAGAGGGGTCTTGTAGTTATTGACGGAAATGAGTTTGTCTTTGCGGCAAAGTGGGTGTTTGTTTGGTGCCAATGAGCTCACATTACCAGCTCATTAGTTGTGACTTGGTGCATGGAGGTTTGGCCTCGGGGAAGCCCAGCAGGGAAATCTGCACGACATGACACATACATTTAACCCATATATTATGCAACTGTTGGCGTCGCAGCCTTTCTTAGCGCTACCTTAGAGCATGGGCTCCTAACTACTTGTCGAAAACAGAAAGCACACAAGCTGCCTATCCTGCACCATACACCTTTCAGAACAAAAGCGACGCAGAATACTCAGTTGCCCAGATAGAGAGAAAGAGAAACGGCGTTATTTTCCTAGTAAGGACACAAAGCTAAGCCCTATGTGTTTTAAAGGCGTCCCATTCGAATATGCCTTTAAAATGTACCCTACTAGCAATACTGTGGAAAGATAGGTCCACATATGTGATTCAACTTACAACATCGCAGTGACCACCTTTGGCAGGAAAAAGAGAACAAAAACACCCGGACAGGTTCGCAGTCGGACTGATTTAATTAGAGCTTGCAATAGATACACACAGATAAGCTCTCGTTAACTACAAGCGGGGACAACATTATTATATCGCAGCAGACTGATAGAGAGGTGGGCTACGCACTAAAAGGAGTTTTATACGGTGTACAACGTTGTCACAGGCGCAGCCCCGCACAGAAGAACCAACCTACCTTTTAAACACGAGCTGGACGCTCTCCCCTCTGTAGCAAACATAAACCAGGCTATCGATCTCTAACATGCGCAAAATATGAAGGAAAATACGACATACACCCTGAAATTATCAAGTTCGAAAACAGACAGCCCGGTGTCTACGACATGCACTAGTTACTGCAGCAATGCTGAATTAAGTAAACAGTGGTCTAGGTAATGTGTGGCGAAAACGTCATCACTCTTGTCAAAAGTAAAGTTTTACCGCGGCAACTGAAACAGCTACTGTGGAATATCCTCTGTGGTGGTGGGAAGGTTCAGACCCGGGTCGTCCTAAACCGCACACAGTAAGTTGCATAGCGTGAATACACCGAGGAAATGTATGTGTTTAGAGAAGAAAAAGAAACTCTTGACATGATATTTTACTTACGACAACTCCAAGAAAATTATATGCACAGGGACAACAACTGTATACTGCCTTCATCGACCTAACCAAGGTGTTTAACCTTGTCAGCAGTGAGGGACTTTCCACACTGCCGCAGCAGATTTGATGCACCCCAAGGCTTTTTAAAATTATCACATATTTAGATGTAGACCTGCAGGGTACAAGCCAATAGAATTGCTTTTAATCGGATGATTTCCCGATCAAGACGGAATGAAACAGAGTAGCGTACTCGCCCTGAAACCCTTTAAGCATTTTGCTATCTGCTGTTTTCCAACGACTTCAGCAAATCGGTAGATAAAGTGTACCTCGATTCCAAAAGTAGTACCACTCTTTTCAACTGTGACCGACCTTTAGCTGAGACTAAATGCGGAAGCTACTTATACGCATTATGTTCTTCGCTGATGATACATCACTTACGCCTACGCTGAAGAGGGATAGCAGCAACTCATCCACGGTTTCAACCAAGTACACACAGATGTTGGCATGATCGTCAATCTAAAAAAGACTTACATCCTCGGCTAAGTAGTACCCCAAACACCACCATTCACGACGACATCCATCAATCAAGTTCATAACTTTACATATTTCGGCTCCACCATCCTCAGTAACCTCTCCCTAAAATCAAAGGTCCGGGAACATATCGACAGGGCGACAACATCGATGGCTCAATTGACGAACAGAGTCTAAAATAAAAGATGCTGACCACCAATACCAGGATGAAGGTGTACCAGGTCTGCGTGCTAAGACCACTGCTCTACAGCAGTGAATCCAGGACCCTCTACTCCCGCCAAGAAAACAAAGTCACCACCTTAAACCTGTGACCCCTCGGGTAATCCTAGGAATCACCGAGCCAGATCACATAAAAAACAACACCGTACTATATCTGGCGGACCTCCTTTGAAAGTTTCCTCTGCTCTTCGAAAGACGGTCCTAGTGGTTTCCCATATCAGGGGCATAGATGATTGGAGGACATTAAGGGATATTATTTATGGCGAGTTCGCAACCGGCTCAACACAAGCATGGAAACATGCCCTGCGCAATAACGATGGTTTCAGGGGAAATAATAGCAGTGTCACCAACCCAAAGGGCTGGGTATCGGTTTCTGAAGATGGCAGCCGCTGGAAAAGGGTTTGTAAATACACGCTGCAAGAGGAATAAGGATAGGAGATACTAACAGTAGAGGGAGAGAAGAGAGAACACACGTCAGATTTTGCAACAGAGTACATGGAATCAGACACTACCTTTATTAGTGGCAACTGCAACAAAGTCTGTCGATCCAGGCGACGCTTCAATTCGACAACGGACACATCTGAGGCGCAGAACACCAGTGTCTTCTGACACAAACGATGCTATTAATATGACATACTAGTGTTCTTGCATTGCCATTCCGATTAATGATGTACCCATATCTATTGATGTATATTAATTTGCGTAAAACATGATGATTTGATAAAATAAGACACAACAGAAATCTAAGTTCATATAGTTAATCAATGTTTTCTCTTCATAATCATGTTTTCCATGCGGTTTAAATATTATAAACACTTTAGAACACTGTTCACTTTGTAAAAATCAAGTGTTATTGTTTTGGTATTTAAAAGTGTAAATGATGATTTTTACTACATTTCTTAAATTACATAATAAGTGTGTAGTTTACAGAACCGTCGCATTCCAACGAAGAGGAATGGCACACCAGTCAATATAATTATCCATGTTACGTTTAGCAATGAATGTGAAAGTTAAATTCTGTGTGTATCTAGTTAGATTACCTGTTTCATATTACACAGTGCCTTATGTAGCGTCAAGGTAATTACTACGCCGACTCGCGATAAAATCGCTAATTAAAGACGAGTTAAGATGTGTTTTTACTTGATAAGATATTCCTTCTGTATTTCGAGTGTTAATGAATTATTCGTTTGTTTATATATTTACTCTCTCGTCGGAAATTCGTTTTATAGAGTAATACAGATGAATGCTATTCAAACACATTTGAAATGAAGATGCATTCTATTCAAACACATTTTAAATGGAGAGGCATGCTATTCAAATACATTTTAGATGGAGATGCATGCTATTAAAACACATTTTAAATGAGTGTGCATGCTATTCAAATACATTTTAAATGAGTGTGCATGCTATTCAAATACATTTTAAAAGTAGCAATTATAAAAATATACAAAATGTGTATTTAGAACAAGTAGCCAGCAAAAATAGGTTTCAGTTACCGACAAGGCTATGATGACATGTTCAGTTGGATTTGCTCACATGAAATCGTGTCGTCTTCTTTATTTATCCGAGTCAGAGGCGAGTGATTAGAGATATAGTCGGCCTTAAATCAGTCTGCGTTATAAGGAATTTACTTATTCGATATTATTTGACTGACATATATATATATATATATATATATATATATATATATATATATATATATATATATATATATATATATATATATGGAAGAGTTGTTGAAGTGGTATTGAACTGTTTTTTAAAAGTGTCTTCTTAATAAATTCACTAATTGTTTTCATATTTTGCATACTCATTTATCCAGCCAAAGATAACCGACGTCGGTAAAAACGTACGCGAAAATAGGGCGATAGTTTATACAACAGGGACGACAATATCAAATCGGTCGTGCGACATATCGAAATAAAAACAATAAAAAAATAAATAAACAGAAGCTGGCACTTCTGTTTCACCAAACATTTAAAATAGAAGGAATGCTGCCGAATTACACAAATATATATATATATATATATATATATATATATATAGTCTGGAAATTTTCTCAATCTAAAAACTATATTAAAAAAAACAAAAAAAACAAACTTATAGTCCTAAGTCTTTCAGTGGAAAATCACTCATGTAAGTCAATTTATTTTTTACAGTTATTATATTAGTTTGTTTCTAACACTATTTGAAGGGATCATCAGTTGTTTACCATGAAAAACTGTTTCGGGAATATATATATATATATATATATATATATATATATATATATATATATATATATATATATATATATATATATGTGTGTGTTTTTCGTTCAAGTTTTAAGTATTGCATGGAAAGTTTATAAAATTGAAATAAAAGCCAAATTAGCAATACAAACTTTCCATGCAATACTTAAAACTTGAACGAAAAACACACACATTACTCGACAGCGTGCCAACGCATCTCTCGTTCGTCACCGGTTTTGAATCTTACCGCCATTTCATAACATCAAGGCGATGACGTCGTACCATCAAAGACGTTTATCAAATTAACAAAGAAATAAGTTTCTTTATTCTTGTTTTTTGATGAAAAAAAAAAAAAAAAATGACTCAATACTGGTCACCCCTGAAGAAGGAATTTTATTCCGTAATCGATAGGATTAATGTAAGAAAAAAAAATTAATAAATTAATCTTGTATTGCTAATTGGGCTTTTATTTCAATTTTATAAACTTTCCATGCAATACTTAAAACTTGAACGAAAAACACACACATTACTCGACAGCGTGCCAACGCATCTCTCGTTCGTCACCGGTTTTGAATCCTACCGCCATTTCATAACATCAAGGCGATGACGTCGTACCATCAAAGACGTTTATCAAATTAACAAAGAAATAAGTTTCTTTATTCTTGTTTTTTGATGAAAAAAAAAAAAAAAATGACTCAATACTGGTCACCCCTGAAGAAGGAATTTTATTCCGTAATCGATAGGATTAATGTAAGAAAAAAAAATTAATAAATTAATCTTGTATTGCTAATTTGGCTTTTATTTCAATTTTATATATATATATATATTTACGCATATATATATATGTATATATGTATGTATATATTTATACATATATATGTATATGTACGTATATATATATATGTATATATGTATATGTATATATATATATGCATTATATATATATATATATATATATATATTTATATATCATTATTTTTTGGGAGGTACAACACTTTATTAATGCAATAATAAAGGGAAGACGTGTTTAATTTTTCATAATTAAAGGATTTAGGGGATTTAGGGGATGAGAATATATATATATATATATATATATATATATATATATATATATTTGCTAGTCGACTAGTTTCAGCTAGACTGTACAAGACTGATATCGTGGGATTTAAAAAAAACCAACACTTTTTATATTTAAAATGAAATTACCGTTATGTAATGGAGGGGAAAAAAACAAAAAGTTCGAATTTAGAATAAAATAAGCGTGATGTTATATGGAGTGGAGGTTGTGTCTTTGAGACTAATCAGAGTCAACCCCAAGAGACACTCCTTCTGTTTGCAGAGGGAGGGCACCTTGAGGAGTACGTGGATAGTCTCCAATATTTTCAAATGATAAGATGTGTGAACAAAGCTTTAGATGGAAAATAAATATGTGCTAAAGTTCGTTGCGCACGACGGGTTATTTATCAGATGGTCAGTTATCTAACAACCGTATGTATTTCTTAGAACGTCCCGTGACCGGAAGGTGTCATTCCTGATTTTATTGGGGATGTGTTGCTGTACTCTGTTGTCTAATCTCAACGTCGTCCGGCCCACGTAATTAGCACTGCAATTATATTTTAAAAAGATAAATCACATTATTTTTTATGGTGGGGAGGCAGGACTTTTTTTCGAGAGGATGGTAACAGAGGTTTTGTACAGAACACAACCCGCACATTAGATGAAAAATACATTTTTCCACCGCTGTACTGATTTGTTTGGCGAAATTCTCACTTACTGTACCTAAACAAGGCAAACTAATATAAATTGGACAGTTAGCTACCGCACTGGTTATTTCGCGGAACACATGGCCACTTTCCTATTGATGACTGACCTAATCACATCCAGAGAGTAGCCATTATTCGACAGAGAATCAATAATTATTTGTATTTCTTCGTCCAATTTTGATTTTTAACAGATCATAAGAGCTCTGTGTGTTAAGGTCCAAATTAGATTACATGTTCGCTTTCCCGGGCAGAATGAGTCCCAACGAGTATACAATCCTGTAAACGTTAGTTTACGATATATTGATGTATGGTAACAGAATGGAGTGTTCGTCACCAACACATTCAGGAAAGTTAGGGGGAATTGCACTCCCATTCATATGTATACTTTAATGCGGGATGCATATTATTCAGTATGTATTTGCCTCTGTTTCATTATTAAAGAGGCAAAATGTGTCGTCTACATATCTAAAGTAGACTAACGGTTTCATGGGTCCTGATAGTAGTTCTTTCTCATGGAAACCCACGAAAATGTTCGCCAACGTTGGTCCCAGGACTGACCCCATGGAAACACCATCGATGTGCTTATACATAACATCGTTGAAACAGATGTAGTAGGAAATTTAATCAGCTCAACGAACGTGCTTTCATAAATGGAAGGAGGCGATTAATGGCTACTATATAAAAAATCGGAACAAATATCTATCGTTTCCAAAATAGGGACAGAGGTAAATAGGTTACTGATATTATAAGAGCACATACATTTATTTGTAACCCTAGATTGCTGAATGTAGTTTGCAAAATAAAACGAATATTTTAAACAGTATTTACTGTAGTGCTCTAATACAGGCTGTAAAATACAAAATATCCATTTTGCAACCTTTTGTTGAGATGACCCGGTCATTGGGGTTGAGTGTGATTAGTCTCTAAGACACAACCTCCGTTCCATAAAACATCACGCTTATTTTATTCTAAATTCGAACTTTTAGTTTTTTTACCCTTCATAACATGACGCTAATTTCATTTTAAATATTAAAGGTGTTGTTTAAAAAAAGAAAACAACACGATATCAGTCTTGTAATGTGTGGGCGAAACTAGTCGACTGGCAAATAAATATATATATATATACATATATATATATATATATATATATATATGTGTGTGTGTGGGTGTGTGTGTGTGTGTGTGTGTGTGTATTTTTGTCGCATTTTATCATTCATACAAATAACAGAATTCGGTTTGACGAAAGAATCGAAAACGTTTCTACAAACCTGTGAAACTTATTTAACATGTATTATTTTTTGTGAAATTTTAATTAAGAAAAAACCTACAGAAAAATTGAAAAAATAGTAAAAAAGTATAATTAAATATATTTTGCTTATTTTTTGAATCGTTCGGAAGGTATTTTTTTAATTCAAATTTTAAAAAAAATGATACATTTTCCATAGGTTTCACAGGTTTCAGGAATGTTTCGACCCTTTGTCGAATAATCGACAGGTGTCAAGAGCAAATGAACAAAAAAGCTGGAGAACAACAAGAATTTAAAACTACTGTAGGGAAGGCGCATATAGCATTTTCCGCATTGTTACAGGAAGTTGTTGACGATTTTAAATTCAGCAATGGTGGATGGCGTCACAGAAAAAAATCGCATCACGTTTAGCAGTTGAAAATGTTACCATTGGTATCATATGTTATGTTGTTTATTTAAGATGGTTGTGTTTTTATGTATATAGTATATATGTATAGTTTAATGTTATTAACTAGAATGTGTCTAAAATCAGAGAGAGGGCAGTTACGTGTGTGTATATGTTGATATATATAAATATATGTCCTCACCTAACTATCAGATAATACCGACATGTTTCTACAAGTCGAATGTAATATTTTAATTTCGATGTTAAATAGTAATTTGCAAAGAGATAAGTTATAAATATTTCAAACAGGAACATATATACACTCCAATTTTAGTTTCAGCGATCGACCGATTACATATATCAATAAATGTTATAAAAAGCTAACTGATGTATACACATCGGTGGACTCCTATTATTAAGCAGATAGGATACAACACTGTTCATTTATATTATATTTTATATAAGTATTCACATAAAATACATAAACAGGTGTCGGCTACAATATATTAGGTAGATTAATAAACTATATGTTCTTTAATAAATCATTTTTACGTTTTCCAAATAAGTACTAAATGAGTAGTTAATAATTTTTAAAACAATGCGGATATATTTAATATTTGCAAAAAAGATAATTAGCTGTCTTAATTCATATACAACTTTAAATGTAATCGGCCTACAGATAAACCACATGACAACACTGTAACAATCATGCCAGTTCTTTTACAATATTTTTGTTTTAGTTTTGTTTATTTAATTTTCAATCCAAATGTGAATTCATACACACGTACTCGTCGCCAGATAGTTTTATTGGCTTCAGTGCATTTCCGTAAACCTGTCAGGTCGCATTATCTTAACCAAGACTCTTTAGTATTCGTGAAAAGTAACTGCCATTCGTTTTTTATGCATGCAACATCCCTATCTAAATTGCATATGACAGCTGTATTTTTCCTTCTGTACAGTTGATTCGTTGACAACTGAGACTTCGGACAACTAAGAGAGCGACCTACGTCATCGAGTGAGGTGACTACACGTGTATATGAATCTTTGTTCAAGAATATGTACATAAAGCCCTTACAATGCAATGGAGGTTAGCAAGTATACTTAGTTGTATGGATCTATTAATTTCTGAGAGACAATATAAGTAAAGCTTAGCAATAATTGTCGTCTCAAAATAATCCGCGTGCACAATTACGCACACAAACATCCACCCACCAACACATGTCCAAATATATATATATATATATATATATATATATATACATATATATATATATGGCTATATAAATACATATGTATATAAATATGTTTATATATATATTTATATATATATATATTTATATATATATATATATAATACATATACACATATATATATAATACATATATATGTGTATATAATACATATATATATATATATATGTATCTATAATACATATATATACTACATATACACATATACATATATATACATATATGTGTATATATTTGAAAAGTTCATACCTTTTTTAAAGAATCCAAATTAAATTTAAGAGCAAGGAGTAAGGTAAAATTAAATACCTTTTAAAGCAAATTTAAAGATTCAATTTTTTTTCTTCTTATTAAAAAACGAAAAATCGATACCGATTTTTAAAATTTTTTTCATAAACTTTCATTTTTAGTTCATAGTACAGATACATTTCGCCAAGATAGAATTGGCCTCTTCAGTGTAGTTTGTAGATCCGATCTTATTTTACAGCCGGTTTAGTTGTTGCAACCGGTTTGTGATGTGTTTTATTTTCTCACTTTCGGTACGATTACGCTTGCACGTGGTATATGTAGATGTTTGAAAAGTTCATGCATTTTTTAAAGCATCCAAATTAAATTTAAGAACAACGAGTAAGGTAAAATAAAATACCTTTTAAAGCAAGTTTAAAGATGCGATACTTTTTTCATTAAAAAAAGAAAAATCGATACCAATTTTTTTCATTTTTTTTCATAAACTTTTATTTTTAGTTTATAGTACAGATAAATTTCGCCAACATAGCAGTGGCTTCTTCAGTGTAGTGTGTAAATCCGATTTTATTGGACAGCCGGTTTAGTTGATGCAACTGGTGTATGAATATATATATATATATATATATATATATATATATATATATATATATATATATATATATATATATATATATACATATATTTATTTAGATATATATGTATATATACGTGTAAATATCTCTCTCTGTATATCTATATTTATTTATATATATACATATATGTATATATATATATATATTATATATATTAATATATATATATTTATACATCCATCTCTATCTATCTATCTATCTATCTATATATATATATATATATATATATATATATATATATATATATATATATTAGTTTGAAATATAGAAACGGGCTTATATTCTGTTTATCTTAGTGGATATTTTATTCTTTTTAAAAGTATTTAATCGTCGATTAAATATATTATTTATATTTCCTCTCGTGTTTGTTGTTGTTAAAATGCTTCGACTTATTATGACTCCGTTCATCATATTTAAAACCATTATAACATTCTGTACCACTAACAGAATTGTATATATATATGTATATATATATATATATATATATATATATATATATATATATATATATATATATATATATATATATATATATATATATATGGACTGTTAGTGCATGAAACTGTCTACAAAAAATAACGCTCCAACATAGATAAGTAAATCATAAAAAAACTACGATCTTCAGAATAAGAGAAAACAATTAAGACACCAGATGGTTACTATAAGATCTCCCAACGGCGTCGAACACTTTACCTGAAATTATCTCGGGAGAAACTCACTATTTTGATAAATGTTTATTGCAGTAAACAGTTGAAGTCTGTTTTAATGAACATGTGAAAAACAATGTATATCATGAAGCTAACATTTTACACTGGAATAACCCGCATATTAATTCAATAACATAATAAACACGTGAGTGTAATGTGTATATGTTATGAACGTTAAATGTGCAATCACTTATTGGGGCTTGTTTGTCAGAAAAGAATGGCAGTCGTTTTGCTTCAAGAAGTTGCATCGTGTCATATTACTCGTCTTTGAATGTGTGTAACAATGCATTTAAAGTCTAAATATATTAGTGCATTCAATTAGGAATACGTGTTCCTCGGCGCGTACACACATTTATACGCCTGTCGTGTTTTTTTGAAACTCAGGGACTTGATTTGTTATAACTAAATTACTCGGGTGCCGTTGTTTAATTTTCATAAGAGGTTTATTACCTACACTTAACATATAGAAATATTTCCCGCATCCCTTACTTGACAATGTGTGGACATCCCTTCGGGAAAACAAGTCAGAGATACACAGACAGATGGATACACATATCTATAGAGCGTCTGCCTGCATTAACCTACGTTGTGTTCGATCGCGATACCTGCTGTTTGCTGGTCGGGAAACGGACACTTGTGTGTTTACTTGTTTTAAATAACTCAGTAGACTATATAATGAATATAATTAAATCCATAGTCGAAATAATAAGATAAATAATCATTTAGGTAATGTTTACTCCGGCCGAATGGCTTACATACTTTGTTTTACATCATAAGAAACGTGCTAATCGTTAACTGTACACTCACTTATTGGAGCTTGTATGTCAGAAAAGAATCATGTCAAGCGTTTTGTTTCAAGAAGTTGCATCTAGTCATAGTGTCCGTATGTAACTTATTAACGAACACACGTTGTTACACATAATGTATGTGTAGGTGATGACAAATGATAGGATGCATTTACTGTAGCATTTAGTATCAACCTGTATTTTCTTTGAAAAATAAGCCAGTCTGCATTCACACTGCTGTTTTTAGTACATGGCCACGGATAAATTAGTACAAAAAAATTATATATATATATATATATATATATATATATATATATATATATATATATATATAAATGTGTGTATGTGTGTGCGTGCGTGTGTGTGTGGTTAGGTATCCATTTCATTTATTTTACTGTACACAGGTTGTACAAGAACATTGACTTGTTCATCAGAAATATAATTCCGAAATTCGTTATTAATAATATTTTTATTATATATATTTAATTTATTAGAAATTATATTTTGAAATTTTACAAAAAGCACACCATTAGAAAAATTGAAAACATAAACTAAGGTAAAATCAAACAGAATAATGCTGTCATGTATAACAAAGTATTCTAAAATAAAAGAATGCTTCCAAAAATACACAATAGTAAATACAGGTTCCAAAGTGTAATTGTTGAATTATTTACTGCGTATGCTTGTCCGGCGCAGACAAATACCTAAAGCAGTAGATTATATTTTAGGAGGGGTGGGGTATTGTAACCCGGTCATCAACTGTAGGTTTTATGGGCAAGCCTATCTTAAGATACGTGTTGGGCTTCGCGCCGGGGATGTTTTTTTTAAAGACGTGCGAGAGTAAAAAAGCAAATTTCACCAAACTGAAAGCAGAAAAAAAACAGTAATACATTGAAAACACACATGCTGTCTTATTTTATGATTGCTGGGCGCGAACGCAGACTGCACGTGGTAGGTGTTAACATATTTCTTTGGAGAAAGGCAACGTAGAGAGCAAGTATAACTAAAGCAAATAAATAACACGACGAATAAATAAAGACAAACGTAAAAAAATGTACGAATGAGACACGTTAGTGATCGTATTCAAATATTGTTAAAACACGCTGCCATTTTAAAAGAAAGAAAATGGGTTTGTATGAATGCATGCTATGAACAGCAAATTGAAGACGAATACGTGCACTTGGTATTTGCTGACAACATGATCATTTTGTTTTTCTTGGTCGGTAAGTTCATCTCAATCTTGTAAATAAAAAGAAAACTTAACGAAAACAAGGAAATAAGAAGCCAATGAAAACTGCCATATTACGTATAGACGTTTTTTGTTTTTATATGTGTGTAGATATTATTTTTATCATAATCCAATGAGTATTTATTCGTTAATGTCTTAATTAGGCGAATAACGAAGTTCAGAAATCTGTTTTAATATTCACTGTGATGCGGTAATGTAACTGTCGTTGTGATATGAACTTTATCAAGTTCAAAATGTTAACAAATAATAAACAAGATATTCCAATATGAAAAAAGTACGCTGGTATTTTTTTGTAATTGTAAACTAATATGCTTGTAGTCTATCATCCTAAAAACGCGCACAAAAGGAGAACGAATATTCGAAATGGACGAGCTGTATTTCGATGTAAAATATAATCCAGTATATAGAAAATGATAATTAGGAATATATGAAATAATAGTGGAGACTTTTAAAAAAGTCATCCTATTATAAACTGCTCTAAGTGAAACTGAGAATAGAAGTAAGTGTTAGTATGAATGTTAACAGTGCTACTCTGTAAAATAAACTGCATTGGGAGAAGCGGTGTATCTAAGAAAATATCAAAAGTTTATGAAAAGAACGTAACAGACGCATATTCTTTGAAAGACGCATCAAGAATTGGCGTATGGTGTTGACAGAGCGGCTTATTATGTCAACGAGTCTGTTTCGTCATAGATAAGTTTAAAAAATAGGTGAACCATGCCTTCACTTTATTATGTATATACATATAATTGCATGTATACACATGTAATATCGCACGGTTGCGTTATGAATTGGGTTTTAATTTTCAGTATTTACTTCAACAGTAGTCATTACATCAGTAGATCTTAGTAGTAGTAGTATTAACATATATAGTTGTGTTCTTCGCATTTCCATTAAAAAGGTACATGTCATATGCTCCAAGTTTAGTTTATATCTGTTTTATTTGCATTAAACACGAGCAGGTGTATACTCTCAAACCGATGCCCACTGATAATTGTTTTTCCTAGATATATAAACACAACTGCCGTATTCTTACTATAAATGGCTATCGTAAAAAAACAAGTTTCATCTTAAACTCCCATTTTTTAATCCCCGTATTACTCTGATCAATACAAGTAATATTATGTTGTTATAAAAGTATAAAAGTCGTATATCGAGGAAGCTAACGCTATGTCATTCATGACGTTTCACCGCAACTAATGCATAAGTTTACTGTGTATATGTTGTATTGCAAGTAAACAGAAGCTGTATTTAATTTGCTTAATTACGGCGTAGAAACGGATACATTGATCCTCTATATGTCATGAGAGTAATTCCGAGTATAGCGGTTAATTTTCGACTGCTCTTCTTCGTCGATATTTACGTATATTCAACAACGCCTCTTTTCTATCTATCGATATCATACGTACATTTATGTGTACCTACACTTTACTAAGACTTAGCCATTTATAGATTGTTTTACTAGGAATTAAAAATAATTGTGAGTTTTCATAGTAATACATCACGATTTGTAGGAGTATAATTATAGTTCCCTGCATTGAGGTTCACTATACCATTATAGTGTGTTTGATATAGATGTAACCTACCACGACTTGTGTAACTTATATACGTTTTAGGAGTTTATACGTAGAGGACTCATCGAATAGGGTTACATACTCAGAAAATTATAATAGTTTAGCAATTTAGTTTTTTGATCAACGTTAAGACAGTGAATCTACTTTTATTGTGAACTCATTTCTTATTCAGTATTTTCAGAGTAATAGTTCTGGATAACATTCACATATTAATAGTAAGTATTAATGACATAGTTTGTTTTTACGTATGCATATACATATTAGATATAACGGTGCAAGTAAATACTGTGGCCTAAAATGGGTTCTGTTAAACAGCCACTGGACAATGTATCGGCGCAAGTTCTCATTTGGTCTAGCGGATGTAATGTGATCTTGTTTTCGGATCAAATAATAAAGAGATATAGTGTAAGGCCTGAAGTGTCACTGCTGATCGCAAATGCTGATGTACTCGGCGTGTTTAACTTTCATTGTTTGGAACCTGTTATATTATTTTAGGAGTTTGTTACCAAATCAGATTTGCGAGTATTGTCTTCGAGTACGAACAATGGCATTACCGAACAAGTCAATATCAGAATCATGTGTGTCACAACTGAATTTCGCGAGTGAAAATTAAAACTGAAACAAGAATCATTTTAAATAAACAGCAGACACCAAGTACTCATAACCTATTACATTAAGAAAATTATAACGCAAACATATATTGTCAAAAACGTATACGTCTATTGGTATATCACTTAAATCAATTGTAATGTAATAAGTACATGATGAGTACAGACGATAATTCGTGTTACCCATATATATACAGATGATGTATGACAGTAGAAATGAAAGTGACATGTAATTAATAGATACATAACACAACTCAACACCCAACCACAGGTAAGTTGATAGGCATGTTATTCCTTGCGGAACATTGTGAAGATTGTCGGCCTATATACAACTTAAGCATACATACTGATATTCGTACGCTGCATTTTCGCTCTTAAAATATTTTACTGTAATATCATGGGTATTTTATTCCCCCCCCCATTTACTTTGAGTTTTGCCGATTACAATAACTCGACTGTTTTCTATTTATTCAAATAGTTACAACATGAACCCAACGTATTTAATAATTATTTTATATATATTAAAATAGTACATATTACGGTTCTATCATATAATGCTATCATTGTGATATTGTGTGCAAATGCGATTCTATTACACTGCTATCTATCTATCCATCTATCTATCTATCTATCTATCTATCTATATATATATATATATATATATATATATATATATATATATATATATATATAGTCTAAAGAAGCTTTGAGTTATTTAAAACAAAAAGACAAAAGAAAAAAGGAAAATGCAATTTAAATTCCCACATAAACTAACTAAATCCAAAATAGTGCTGACTTAACATTCGTTGGAAAATTCATAAATAAATAAAATATATAATAGTAAATAAATAAAATAAAAGGGGGATTAAGTAACTAACAGTGAAACAAAAACAGGAGACCTTAACGTAAGCATCTAATATTAACACGGGGATCCTCAGCTGTTTATCATGTAACTGTTTCGGAGATTTAAAAACAGGACAGTTATATGCATGGCTCTCCATGTAGTTGTGCCTATGGGTGGCTCTTATGAAAAGAAAGGTAAGATAATGTTCATTTAATATCAAAGTGTATACTTCCGTGATATTACTTAAGCTTATGTTTTATTTTATTAAACGTTACTTAAGCTTCTCTCAAAACTATTTCTATTATCAACATAGTTTATTTTAAACCGAGAGGGTAATGCACACAAAAATAGGTATTTACGTAGTGCTCTGGAGGCATCTATCATTGTATTTGGTACGGTCTAGTAGCTTTCTGGATACCTACTGTGTGTAATGCTTTTACACCTCACAAACAAGAACAATAAATGTAAGGTTACAGTATAGCATTTGATATGTGCTAAATAGTAATGGAAAGTGATTGAGCTTCATGATGTATCGCGTTAGTTTAAACGGATAATTGCATAGAAGAAGGGGTTATGTGCATTTTGTTAACTCAGTGTTAGCTGGGAGTTATCCTATGAATGGTAGAGTATTATATTTGGTAAGTTCATCCAACGTGCTAAATATGATAGATAGAACAGTTGTGTTACAACGCATTGTTGCCCGGGACAAATAACTCAACAATGTTTAAAGTGTGTTCTTTCAGTGTTTTATACTAGAAAAAACTCGATGTTGCTCGGAAGCACTTACATACTATAACCGTATTATATTTTGTAAGTTGTATATGTTGATATAACATTAATAGTGGTTCTACATAGAACAGGTGTAGGTAAAAAATCACTGTCTTTTTAATATTGTTGTATGAGGAAAAGTGACATGCCGTTGTGCAAAATACATAATAATTATACTATAGTATTTTATTTAGAAAATGGCATGAGTTGTAATTATATGTGAGCATGTAACTCGGTTATAGAGTCACACACAACACAAGATACACGCTCAAAACCTACATGAAATACACGCGAATTATTTTGATTAGTTTGTCTATTCATTTTAATTCATTTTCTTAATCCTTTATTTTCAAATAATTTATATCCATGATTTTTCATTATTTTGTTTAAATGTGTGTTCATTCATTTTTTGATTAATTAATTTGGTGTTCTCCATTCATTTTTTTATCAATAGTTGTTCATTAATTTTTATCTTTTCTTATTAAGTTTTCACTTCTTTTTAATATTCAGTTCCACTCATTTTGTTATCTATTTGAACTTTTTTTACATTCATGTTTTTATTTTATTTTCATTCATGTTTTTTATTTATTTTTCATTCCTGTTGTCCTTAATTTGATTTCATTTTCTTGTCATTAACTTTTATATTCTTTCTTTTAATTTATTTGTCATTATTGTTTTCATTAATATATTATTCCTTGTTTTACTGCATTATTTCATTGATTCATATTTAATAAATTAATTTCAATAATGTTTTTAAATGTTCTATTAATTTTAAATTAGTTATACATGTCAGTCACGCATTTTTGGAGTATGTGTTAAGCGAAAGTGCTCAATATTCGAGTATGAACGAGTGTGTTTAACTAACGTGTTGCCCGGGTAAAAATCTCGCCGTAATGTTGTTATGCTGTGTATAAAAAAACAGATTAATGTCGTTGCCCAAGAGAAATAGAAATACGTGTGCAGTATTATAGTTGGTAAGATGTATATCTCATAGCAGAATCGCTCAGTACACTAAATATAACAGTTGTTTGCATAAAACACGTTGCCCGCATAAATATATCATTAGTGGTTTGTTTAGATGATGTATAAAGGGAACGACATGATAATTCCCGGGAGCAATTCTTGTAATAATGACGTTCTGATTTAAATATGTTATATCTTTATCAACACTGATCAATATAATACATAACACAGGTCGTTGCCATGGCGCTTCGCCAAGTAGACATGCCTGCATTTTTTTTCTAATACAGTTGTATATGAGAATATTTAGTTAACGTTGTGTGTGTGCAAATTTCAAGGGATTTAATCGAAATCAGGTGTACATTCAGTATTACATTTATTAAACGGTATATATCATGGCAAAAGTGTTCACCCCCCTAGATAGAGCATGGTGATTAACTCGGTGCTCTGCCCTGGACATACCTTCATAGTGTTTTCTTTACTGTTAAATAGAAAAATAGGTGATATTAATATCACAATATATCATTTCGTAAAGGGTATAAGTGAATCAAAAGTTCTGAATAGTTTAGATAAGTATGCGTATTTACACTCTACATTGCATTTCAGCAAAACTATCAATGTGTTGTGTTATATATACTGTTGAACCGGAGTCATGAATAAATAATACTACATGACACTTTATAAATGCTATAGGCAATAATCCCGATGACATTTAATACCCTACACCTATCAAGTGTATATAATTATACAGTTTGGAACTTTGACGGCGATATACAGTGTTACACTTAGTAAGTTGCATATAATAATATGGGTGGGACGTAATGGGTGAACATTTCAGATTCATGCGAGTAGAATTGTATTGTGTTCATTTATACATAAATAACACTAAACAATCAAATATTTTGAAAAAAATGCAAAATTCAGAACGAGCAGGCCAGCAATAGTCGTTAGCGTTCCACGGGACTACACCACCCATTATTCGATGAAAAAATAGTTTCATGCGAAATTTCAGGTCCTAAAACGTCATCAAAAGCTATGAATTGATATAGATGGTTAAATCCGATATAATACTGTAATTTAGGACCATTTTCAGGCCGTAAAAGCGGTTTAATAAATGTAGAGGAGCCATAAACTAGTGTAAAATCGCACAAATTAGCCAACATTTCCAAAATTCTCTGTTAAGCTACCTAATTGGTTCCAAGGCTCTACCATGGTTATGCATGGCTGTAGATATTTGAAACTGACAAGACCCCAAGGTTTAACACCAGTTTTGGGGCTTTAGGAGCCCCCCCCCCCAAGATAGAAATAGAGGTCAAGTTTCAGCCAAAATGGTTAAAAATGCACCACAAACTACGTTACCAAATGACACCGCTGGAATCATATAAACCGAATAGTTGATAATGCAGTCAATTTAATAAAACATCCTTAATGGCTATGACATGTCATGTAATAGTCAATTGAAGTTGTGGAAATCCATGTTGAGATCAGCCAATTACTTGTAAATCGACAGAAAGAAACCTTCAATGTATTCTTCCTCAGTGTGAGATCGTTTATTCTTCGGCTGTTCAACTTCATATTTTTTAACATCAGCTTTCAGAGTGTAGTTCAACCCCAGATGTTTCTCAGTCCCAACCTTATACGCCATCCGTGCTGCTTCTGGAGAAATGTTTGCGGCTGATGAGGAAGCAGCCAGTTAAATCTTGATGGAGTCAGTAAATGGTTTGCTTCCTTCACGGAGATTGAAAGTCATATATGTCTGAACTCGAACTTCATTACAGCTGACTGTGGTACATACCCTCCCTGACCGCTGCACAGCAAAATTGGTATTAGTATCACTATCGTCGAGAGGACTGTTCCTTATTGTAACCCTTTCTTCTTCCTCTGTAGCTGAAACATACATCTCTTGCTCTTTACGTTCCCCCGTCTCAACAACCATCGATTCCTGTTCTTCATCGATATGCATGTTGTCAATTATGACCTTCCGGTCGAGTGCAATTTGATAAAAGAAAAACTGTTTCTCAGTTGCATCAAACGTCTTCACGTCATACCCTTTCCCAGAATATGGAAAAGAATGTGATGTTTTGTATTCTATTGAATCAAGTTTGACCTCTTCGATCCATGGCGTTTCTGAACTTTGCTATTGTACTCTCTCAAGTATCGATCACGTTTATATTTCACTCCTTTTATTGTTGTAAGTTTAATGTCTCTTAGAATTGATGGAGATGCTCTTTTCTGGGTTTTTTTATCCATAAGTTGGAGCATGATGAACTATGGCCAACACGCACTCATGTACAGTTGGGAGGTTTTCAAGCAAAGTGAAATCCCAATCGTCGTACTGGTACATTGTTCCACTCATCCTATCATCTAAACATAACTGAACTGAACACAAAAGAAAATAATTGTTATTAAAATGCTTGAATATAATACAATGCAATTGTTTCGACACTACAATGGTTTCAAATATCTACACCCATTCATAACCATTGTAGAGGCCTGGGAACCAATTAGGTTTCTTAACGGATGATTTTGGCTAATTAAGGCTATTTTTCACTAGTGTTTGGCTATTTTACATTCATGAAAACCTTTTCACAGCCTAGCAATGGTCCTGGATTACAGCACTATATCGGATTTAACCATCTATATTAATTCATAGCTTTTGAGGATGTTTTAGGACCTCCAATGTCGCATGAAACTACCTTTTCACCGAAATATGATGGATGTTGAGTCGCCTGGAGCCCTAACGGCTATTGCTGGCCTACACCATCTGAATTTTGCATTTTTTTCAAAATGTTTGATTGTTTAGTGTGGTTCATGTATAAATGAACACAAAGAATACTACTCGCATGAATCCGAAATGTTCACCCATTACGTCCCGCCACTAATAAATACTCAAATAATATATTCCATAGACAGTGCATGTCAGTAGTGAATACAATCTTATAATAAGGGATAACCACAAACCCAGATCATAGTTAAGACTATTTATGAAAAATGTAGGCATAATAATACATAATTACACTTAGTCAGAAGTATATGCTGTATAAAAAAGATTATATAGAATATGTGTAAGATAATAGACTATTTCACTATACTGAATCGATAAGCACTAAACTCCATAGATATAGCAGGGGTGTGCAATGCTACAATAGTACAATTTATATGTTGGATATTCTTGATAGAGAACGGTAACTTATTGTTGCACATGAATGCACTTACATGAATATAGCTTTCATGATATTATTCAGAGTGAGGTGTTACATCAGAACCCCTGCGTTGCCGGGAAATACATTAAAAAAAATGTAGATTCAATTATATGTTTAAGAGAAAATAATCAGTGTAAGAAAAAAGAGAAGCTTTAAGTGAATACCTTACATTATTGTTATTAGCAATATCCTTACAATCAAATCGAGGAATGTTATGGGTTGATGTAAACAAAGGTGTGTGAGATTGATGTGGAAACACGGAGCGAGAAAAAAAATCGAGAGACAGATTGAGAGAAGTAGATAGATAGAGCCTTTAATAAAAAACAGCTGTTAACCTCTTCTATTTTGTGTCCATACCCCCGCTAATAGTTATTTTTATTGTATTATTGATTGCACAGCGAGTAAAGTTCGACAGGAAGTTTAAATTATTATTCCATATAATAATACATTACCAATATTAATTATGTCCGGAAGTTAAGCTTCAAATATTATGTTGTACAGTTATATTACAATACAATCGGCTGTGTATGAATAGTACAAAGTGTTCTTTGCTATAATACAAAGCCGTCGAGTAAAAGGCTATGACACGAGGCGTATTATCTCCTGATGACACGACATTGTCTAGAGGCTGTAATGACGTATTCCACCAGTAAGATAGCCGAATATATATATATAGCCGAGGATGTATATATATATATATATATATATATATATATATATATATATATATATATATATGTATATGTATATATATATATGTATGTATATATATATATATATAATATATATATATATATATATATATATATATATATATATAAGACCACATATATGTATATATATACATATATATATATATATATATATGTATATATATATGTATGTATATATATATATATATATACTATATATATATATATATATATATATATATATATATATATATATATATATATATAAGACCACAAGGTAAGCTGCTCATTTCAAACGATAATTGTATGTTGTCAGCTCGCTTCATAGTGAGGTTCTGCTACTGTCACGGTAGCTAGTTTGAATCTATACTATTATTGTATGACTAGTAGCGAGTAATTTTTGTAATACTATTTGTTGTAAATCTACTAGATCTGATGCACCCCAGCCTTAATGTGCCATGTATTGATGTTGTCGCAATGCTACTACCATCACTACAAGTATAATACTATTATTACAATGTTTAATAACATAGCCATTGACATTAGTCAGGATTCGTGAACAAAGTTTCTGTATAGTATTGTTAACAACACATACTCAGCTATATCTTTCTATGTTATGATAATTGATATTGATAGCGTTGTAAATGTCAGGATGATTGTAAACAATACATTAACAACCTACTTATTATTACAGTGCTTTGGTAAATAGTGATGGACGTATAATTACAACTACTAGTGCTTTTTTATTAGTATTATTCGTTTTAAAACTGATATTATTATTCTCTGATAAATATAGCGTCATTCAATATTTGAAACAATTGGATTATTTGTATTTCGAAGAAAGCAATTGGTCATGATACATTCAGACAGGCCAACATTGTCAAGTCTCGTAATTAAGCAAATAATACGGAATCTCATTATATAAAGTATATAGAATTTTCATTTTTTTAGATCTCCCTAGTATTCATAAATTACATCTGGATACAAATTACTGTAATATTTAATACCTTCTATTTAAAGAGCCAGAATGGTATAATAGAATACAGATGATGTACAATAATTCATCAGTGTTTACTGTATTTATTTTCTTTAATTCCTCACTTCATTATTCATATAGACTTCTGTTGTTCTATAGAAAATGCATAAGATTTTCAGGAACATTTTAATGAAGTGATTATATTATAACAGAACAACACATAGAGATACGTTACTCTGTATAATTCTGATATTCAAAATAGTTACTCAAGAGTATTACATTACTTAATATTACAAAGTACGGATTCTTTATTCTATCAAATATCGTAAAGTTTTAATTACGAGTTGTTTCCCTTTTCTAAAAAGTAGTGATTGTAGCAGAATGCCACATGTTTTTATTTTGTAAGAGTTGCTTTCAGAAGATATTTTGAAAATGAGATAACAAAATTGTTCGACTAAAAGAGAACTAACAACAAGACACAGGGTACATGAATGACAACCACGATTGACGGAACGTAAACATATTCACAATGAAATAGTTAATGTAACACAAGATATGCGGTGACCTGAGCCTTTCAGAAAAATGCTGTAGAGCGAATAGTTTTTCTTCTACGAATCTTGTATTAGAATCTTACACAAAAAAACGTGCTAATTGTCACTCACAGTTTTGTTATTCGACGTCTTTGTTGCGATATGAAAGTCAGCGTCTCAAAAAGAAATTTGGATGCAAAATGATTCAGCAAACAAAAACGTGACCTCGCGTTATTTTCATCAACCTCGGCACTATTGATTAAATGTTTCAGTCGCGGGCTGTTCTGACATTTAAAGCGCACGGACCGTGTATTGTTATCTCTCATGGAACACGGAACTCTCTCCTTTAACCCTAACCAACGAGATTGACAACTCCTTCAGGCCAATATCCGCCAATTGATGGCTGATTTGTATGACCTTTTACGCTTCTTTACAAATCTCATAACTTCGCACTAACATTCTATAAGAAAGCAAAACAACTAAGAATATATTGTCTTCTAACATATTTCAATAGAGTCTATAATAACTTAGATGCCCATACATAAATGTACACCCGAAATTCACAAAAAATAGATGAATACACAAGCTATTTAAAACGCACGCCCGATAATCTATGAATCATTTTTTATACCTCTATACACCTATTTATATAGTAAGATTGTCTTAATCAGTTATTAGTGTATGTTTTTTAAACTCCTAGTTTCATGTCTCTAAAGAACTTTATAAGATAAAGCTATTCTCCCATATCTAAGACATCTATATTTTCTGTCTATTACTGCGACGTAGTGTCAAATCAATCAGTCTGCAAAATGGGTTTATAACTGGCAGAATGTAAACATATACATACACTTTGCGTGTAGATAACACACACTACATTACACACAATCAACCCAACATATAAAACAACAACACATTTCTATACACCAACATCTTCTTCAGGAATATATACAATCCCATGCAGTAATTTTTACTAGATACACGTAGTCGTAACTAAACATACATTAAATTAAAAAGAAAAACATGAAAGCGGTATACCCATGTGTTAACAAACATTTTATACGATGCATAAACACCCTATCATTATTTTAAATTTCGAGAGGCTAAACTCGTTGAAATTATTTTAAATACAGCTTTAATAATGACCTGTTCATGACAATAAACCACCATTATACAGCGGCATTGCTTATAAGAGTTCTCTTCTGTAATAAGTTGATATACTTTCTCCGTACAGACGTTTAGATCCAGGCTTGCTCTTTGTATTACCGTCCCAGCATACTTTACACATACTATCGATAATAAAATTAATAAATAACAAAAATTAAATGAACATGAATAAATCGAAACACAATTTTATTTATTTTATATACATTTTACGCATTTCATTTTCAAACAGCTTTGGTTTATTTTGAAAAAATGACGACACAACATTTTAGAATATTGTAACGACACTTTTTTGCAAGTCAAAAATCTCGTGGAATAGTAATTTTTGTTCACCTTATTTTTATTTTTCTATTGCATATATATATATATATATATATATATATATATATATATATGTATCTATATAAGAAGTAATATGGGTTAGTCGGTCATTTAAAGCATTGCGTGATTGGTTAATGAAATTGAAAATATAGGCCATTAACAATGGAAGATTAATTAATGTTTTATTTATTTATTATTTTTTTTTACATGATCTTAATTATTTCGGAAAAAATGTTATCATCAGTATTTTAATAAGATTAATGTAAACAAAAAAAATAAATGCATCATTCTTGAATTGTTAATGGTTTATATTTTCAATTGTATTAATATATATATATATATATATATATATATATACATATATATATATATACATATATTAATATATATATATGCATATATAAATATATATATATATATATATATATATATATATATATATATATATATATATATATATATATATATATAAATATGTTACATTCACTTCTTTATGTGTTATTTGCCCCTCTGCTCCGACTACAATACGACCTACTGGGACATTTATATACCTCCCTATGTAATATGGCTTCAATAACCACCTATCGTGCTTCAATGAACATAAATAACGCTTTCTCTGAACGGTTGACATACATCTGAATGCTAATATTTCTCCTTAACACACTACACATTAAACTATTGGACTCCTATCGATAGCATCTGTAAGATCCCATCATTTTTCTTTTCAACACTGACATTTTCTTATTATGTATCTGGTCTATGCTGTGCGGGCATTGGCCTATTATAAACCGGAAAGACTTATATCCAATTACACATTTGCGTTTCTCACTTTTATTTAGTTATATTATTTTTTGTTGATCTGATACGTTTCACCTTACCGATTCCAAATACGTTTGAACTCGTATACCCCACCTAAGATCATTCGAAAAGTATCGTTGCTAAACTTATATATGCATGAAGCAAACTGTTTTAAGGGTCAACGAATGTGTTCATTCCGAAATGACCATTATATATATATATATATATATATATATATATATATATGTATATATAAACTGTATACATATGCTGCCACATGTGCAAACCAGTAGCCCCTTCTGTAACATACATACAACTGTATGCATGCACCCGTAGGCATTTGCAAACGTATTAATATACACACCCATTCAAACATACGTGCACAAGATAATCCATATAATATACATATAACCGCATATATACATAACATCACCCCTATATATATATATATATATATATATATATATATATATATATATATATATATATATATATATATATATATATGTACATATAATGCTATAATTTATTGCCTATATGATGTATGATACACCGATAAAAAAATGTAATCACCGCACATGGATAGGTATTATAAAATAATGACCGGTATAAGCGTGTAAATACCTAATTTTACAGAGTCAATATCGGTAGAAATATTTTTTAAATTAATAACATCTGTAATTAGAAAATACTGGAAAATACTGTGAATCTGGAGAGAACAGCAGGTATAAGTTCGGCAGTTAAGTAGATTAAAACCCTTGCGAGGGTAATTAAAAGCGGGTGTGAGAGTATAGTATATTTGGCGATGAGTATACATTCAAATAAACACACACACACACACACACACACACACATATATATATATATATATATATATATATATATATATGTTTGTGTGTGTATACACATATGTATATACATATACATATATATATATATATATATATATATATATATATATGTATATATAGGGGTGTATATATACATGCGTGTGTATATATACAAATATATATGTATATATATATACATATATATATATATGTGTGTGCGTATATGAATAGGTGTATATATATATATATATATATCTGTATGTGGGCGTATATGCATATGTATATATATACATATATATATATATATATATATATATATATATATGTGGGTGTATACCCATATGTATATACATATATATATATATATACATATATATATATATAGGTGTGTATATATATGTATATATATATGCGTGTGTATATATACACATATATATGTATACATATATATATGTTTATATATGTATATATGTATGTACATGTATGTATATATGGGTATGTATATATAAATATACATAGATACATCCATATGTATATATGTATATGTATATATATATATATATATATATATATATATATATATGTGGGTGTATACCCATATGTATATACATATATATATATATACATATATATATATATATAGGTGTGTATATATATGTATATATATATGCTGTGTATATATACACATATATATGTATACATATATATATGTTTATATATGTATATATGTATGTACATGTATGTATATATGGGTATGTATATATAAATATACATATATACACCCATATGTATATATGTATATGTATATATATATATATATATATATATATATATATATATGTATATATGTGTCTATATATGTATATATATGTATATATATGTATATATATATATGTATATATGTATATATATGCATATATATATATATATATATATATATAAACATACATATATATATGTATACATATATATATATATATAGAGATATGTATATATAGGTATATATATGTATGTATCTATACGTTAAATATATCTCACAGAAATTTGGTATTTTTTGAAATGTGAAAAAAATAAAAATAAATATAAAAGTAATAAAACAAACCATGGTTATTGGAATATAATAAAAAACAGTTATCTCTCTCTCTCTCTCTCCCTCTCTCTCTCTCTCTCTCTCTCTCTCTATATATATATATATATATATATATATATATATATATATAGGAGTATGAACACTTTGATTAATATGCCTATCGAGATAGATATATGTAGATATTGCCCAGTATATATATGTATATATATATATATATATATATATATATATGTATATATATATATATATATATGTATGTATATATATATAACATATATATATATATATACATATATATATGTATATATATGTGTATATATGTATATATCTATACGAATATATATATATACATATATTTGTATATATATATATATATATATATATATATATATGTATATAGATATGTATATATATATATATATATATATATATATATATGTATATATATATATATTATATTGAATACCTATGGGTGTATACAGTTACATGTTTATTTAGTTACAACCTTATAGGTTAACGCACGTTTCTTATTGTCGGTCTATGTACATATCAATATTCATAGATTCGTTGTGTATTCTTATTTTAGGTAGATTATGGTGTTAGGGAATAACCCCCCCCCTCCACTTCCCCCAAAAAACTGGCCCCGTGTACACTTTATGTGATATCTCCTTTATTTATGCACTAATTGCCATCATTTGATAGGGCATGGCAGAATCTGCGACCGTAAGTACACCAAGACCTCAGAGGGAGCTGGGAAACAAGAACACACCGTGTTAAATTGTACTACAAGACAAGCTCGTTTAAGAAAACCCAGGACAGTTTCATGCATCAGTCTTGATGTTAAAAGGATCAATCCAAAAGTAGAATTCAGAACTAGATGGACCACTTCGAGAAGTATGGGACCGTGGAGAACCTCAACGCTGCCAGTGATGACGGTCCAAGCCACTCAAGACATCCCTAGAAGCGGACAGCCGAGCTGGTCGAAAGTGTGAGAGAGTCTCTCCAGGAGAGTCTGAAACGCTCTGTGCGTAAGCGAAATCAGTCCCTCGGTATCTCCCGTGAGACTTTCAGGAGAGTTCTGGTGAACGATAGCAGGGCTTACCCATACAGAATACAGACGGTACAGACCCTTACAGCCTCATACAAGGAGTGGAGGAGCGCTATGGCAGTCAAGATGCTCGATAAGATCGAAAAGACACCAGGTTTCCTTAACCTCCTTTGGACCTCAGATGAAACCCACTTCCATCTTGACGGAAAGGCGAACTCCAAGACAAATGTTTGCTGGGGGTCCTCCAGACCCAATGATGTAGCCGCCAAGCCCCTGCACATTCGTAAGTGCACGGTGTGGGCTGCAATCTCGGTCAGAGGCATCATCGGACCAATCTTCATCGAACAATCTGGCGCAGCATTGACAGTCAGCAAGGAGCGGTATGTGGAGGTCATCCAAACCTTCAAGAGTGATCTCCAGACCCTCTACCCGTCGCTCATGAGCAAGTTATGGTTCCAGCAAGAAGGAGCTAGTTCCCACACTTCAAACCTGTCCCGAGATTGGCTGAAAGAGGACATCGGAGGCCGAGTGATCAGTCTCAAGACTAATTTTGAGTTTCCACCCCATAGCCCGGACCTAAGCCTCCGCCCCAGATCTGTTTCCTTTTGGGCAATCTTAAGGACAGAGTGTACGCAGGGAAACGCAGAACCCTCACGGAACGCAAGGAAGCCATCAGGGAGGAGATGAGAGCCATTCCCAATTCAGTTTGTAAGAACGTCATGGACAACTTCGTTCTACACCTCAAGAAATGCACGGAGATAAAAGGAGTCCATCTTGAACACATGCTGTAGAACGGAGAAAAAAGACCAAATACCCTAGTGTTTTGATGTCATGTTTTGAATATAATAAACTAGTTATGACCAAACATTTATTTCATTCGTACGAAACACTAAGATACGAAGCATAATTAGAGTGGGGGCCCGTTTTTTGGAGTCACCATTTAAAATTAATTGAACATTTAGTTTTTAAATGATACTGTATTATATTTTACATTTTTATTGCTGGTTGTAAAATATAATTTTCTTTGTTGTTTCATCTACTATGGTATGGACTCTCTCGTCGATTTCGACGTATGAGTGCCCCAACAGGGGCTACCCGCGCGTGAATTTGTAATTGCAACCCCCAACAACCGCTCTCTTGAGTCAGCATTGCTTGATTCAAATGGCAAGTAGTAATACAAGAAGACTGGAAACAATGCCGAGATAAGCAGAGAGCACATACAGCACCTGGTATTCCCAAATGGTCACTCATGTTGTACTGGCCAGGCTTAACGCCGCTTAACTTCGGTTATCTAACGGGAACCGGTGTGTCAACGTGATTGTGCCATATATATTTATATATATATATGTGTGTGTGTGTGTGTGTTTATTTTAATGTATACTAATCGCCAAATATACTATACCCTCACACCCGCTTTTAATTACCCTCGCAAGGGTTATAATCTACTTAACTGCCGAACTTATACCTGGTGTTCTCTCCAGATTCACACTGTATTTTCTAATTACAGATGTTATTCATTTAAAAAAATGTGTCTACCGATATTTACTCTGTAAAATTAGTTATTTACACGCTTATACCGGTCATTATTGTATAGTACTTATCCATGTGCGGTGATTTCATTTGTATCGGTGTATCCTACATGATATAGGCAATACATTATAGCATTCCTTGTCTAAGTATTTGCCATCACCTATGTGATATCATCACGTTTGTACATTTTGACTGCCACTAGCATAAATTCAAGAAACATAAACAACGCTTAGATTACGTAGGCAACCATTTAAAATAAAATACACCCGAATTTATTAGCGTTGTATATAGTTAATAAGTATAGTGTAGATAAACACAATCTATGATTGAATAAACAGAAATACAGGTTAAATATTAAAATAAATGTGAAGTTTAACATTGGTCAAAAGAAAATGCAAGAATAAATACATACACATTTAGAGAAAAAATAGACAAGGTCAAATCTACACTATGGTAAAATATAATAACATAGAATAATATAAATCATGAAATTAAATATGAATAAAATTAAACTGAAAATTGAAATAAAAATACAATTATGTAATTTCCATGTCTGTTTATGCTTATAATTCCCAGTTTCTCATGAAAGAATTAGAAATAGGTTCATAAAGAAATCCACATGTCCATTGGTTTTACGATAGTCCATCAAATTATCGATGTGTTTCATCGTTCATTAATTTCCAGAAATATCAGGACAGTTCATTGTTCATGTAATTATTGTGTATACATTATAATGTGTGTGCGTAAAACCTATCTTTAAAAATTATTTACGTGTTTCCTATACAGAACTTGTTTTTTTTCCGGATGTTAAGCTGTTTTAATTTTTTCACCATGGGTTACTGAGATAGTATAGCAATTTTTAGGTAAGGTACATTCCCCTTGTCTTTGACAATTGCAGTTATTAGTGATTCCATTATTTATAATAGTATTATTTGTCTCATTTCTATTAAATATCTCGTTGTTGTGTGTTTTTAGGATTTTATCAAGGTTCCCTGGGCAAGTATAACTAAATTTTAATATATTTTAAATAACCTATGTTTAGCATTACCTGGTGGAAAGTGTGTATTTTTAAATTTTAAGAATCTGCTACGAACTTTTGTTTTCAGCATTGGATGTAATAGAGGCCGTAAACCAGATTATCTCCCAGAGTCAATTTCTAGAACTGTTTATATGTGTTTCTTTATTCTCATACATTATATCACTGTTTATGTAACCGCTTTTTATTGGGAATGTGTTATAAATATGTTTACAGTTATTAAACGTTGTCTACTGCGATACATTGTTACTAATTCTACTTTCTGTCGACTTAAGTATGTGTTTAATTATGGAAAATTGTTAGTTTCACTGTAGATGAACGTATACGAGGTTGAAGGGTTCCTTCATTGAATGGTAATAGTTGTTAGTCATTTAATTACATGTAACATTAGGAAAGTCAAACAGCTTCGGGTAACCAGTAATTGCAACCTTAATTCTTAGTTAATTTATTCATTAGTTTATTATGTTTTCTAATGTACTCGCGTTTAACGCTAGTATATTTCCTAACTAACATATGGAATATTTCTTAATATATATACACCTACGAGATTAGCTGCCTCTTCAGGGCTAACCTGTCCCTTCTGCCAATCAGGTCGAGTTTTTCATTCTCGTGTAACAAACCGGGGGTAGTCTGAATGTCTACAAGCAGCTTAGCATAAATGATAAAGCTAATGCTGAGCTGAAAAATTCTTCGAGCTATAGAGTTTTTGTGAGACCCCCATAGCACAGCACACACACGTTTTTCATACTGTACTCCATAAGAATAGTAACCTTTGAAGTCTGCAGAGGCTGCGCCTGCATGTCTTAATTAATTGATTTTGCTGTGAACAGAGTGGGTGAATTGTAATCGATTGCATGAACAGAAATTTGGGACACATACGGTTCTTCCACTCGTGTCAGACTTGACACATAGACTGAAGCTCTGCGGTAAAGAACTCAGTCGGGCAAACTGTCAGTGCAACTCTGCTCACAGAAAAGGTGTCAGCGAGGCCCACATCATCATCCAAGTGCATATTGACGAAAGGCCTTGCTTATCGCATCTTTATTTAGGCTGCTCTCGTATTATACGTACCGCAAAGCTATGACAGGCTTAGAAGGAGGAGCATCGGTATAACGTTGATAAATGGCGGTGCATATGCGTGTCGTGGAGTAGAGTCAGTAAAGATTTGCGCATGGTCTTGTGTATGGCTAAGTATAGCACAGGGGCAATATTCTGCTGACACGGAAAATAGATACTGGGATTGTTTGAATATGGTGCTAGCAAGTCATTTGGTTGTGCACTGATAAAACTTGCGTGAACTGTGTAATTTTCTCACATATCATTGTGTGTCGCACTTTGCATTTATAGGATATACTTCATGGAAGTGTTCAACAAATGCAACACATTAAGACTGCGGAATGGTGTCCCATAGTACCCTGCAGTCGTGATTATGATAACTGCATATTTACATCAGCTTGACGCTTAAAAAAGATGCCCGGTTCATCCGGTACTCCATCAAAGAGGTGCCCTACAAAAATGTATTATTCATTTAAATGACATTCGTACGAAATAACATACAAAATACGACCAGTTACGCACTACCGTTGTTTCAATCAATATATAGAGTATTACATGGCTGATATCGATGTGTGTGTAATTTAAAGGAGTGGCGCCAGAAAGAAATCGAGCATATCATTGCTCTACGTGAGAAATCCTATCTGCGAGTCGACGTCGACAAAACATAATTGTCATTCGAGACTTCGGTATTAGGAGGCAAGAGATACTGTCTAAACAGACTGCGGTCTTGGTCGATTATGACGCCGCACACTATAAAGACGACGAGCAGTGTTTTTTATTACATGAGTAGACAGTCGACAATGAAACATCGACGTAGCTGTATGACATTTATATCAAGTAAGATGGTTCGTCAGCGACGCATATCAAAGCGAAATTGGCAGAGTGTATCCAGAAGTGCAAGGGTAGGTGCAGTTCGAAGACAGGGCACGCGTGCTTGGCCTGGGCATCAAAGGGGGCGAGTCCACCTTACTATAGAGACGATTAAATGTGATTTCCCAAATATCTGAAGTTCTTACACGACGGGTAACTTATTTTTCTTTGTGCGGAAAATGTGTGATGCACCTGTAAGGGCCTGGCTGCTATAGCTTGGCAGTGTTTTTTTATGAAACACAATGCGAATAACTTAATCATAGGGTTAAGTGATGCGCTTCACGCCCGACTCATTGCAAATGTGTTTAGAGAGTAACACACAGATACTCGGCCCAGGTAGTGCCGTGTGCTAATAGAAAAGAAATGCACGTATGGGTCGACGCCAGTTCACAGGAATTGAGTAATATATATGTAAAAGATATAGCCGTGTTGGGGTAACGCAAAGCATAGCAACCTGGAGGAGTTGCATGCTGTGTTATAAGGCATACACCTTACACTACAGAAGCAAGCGAAGAGACTGTACCTATATACTCACTCTATTTGCGTTTATCCACTACACTGCTCGGAAAAGAATAGGCGTAAAGGCAGCAATCATACACTGATGAGACTAAGATTAGAACACTTGAAAAGTATAGTCTCTGAGTACGACATGTAAGTGTAACATTGGGCGTGCCGTACTGCAACTTTTCCTACCAGCTGGTACGAGTACTTTGCAAATGATACTATGCCATAAAGGTATATCGTGAGCCTACTGGTCAAACATGCGCTATAATAGTTAGCGTGATGAGCCGACAGCTGACTGAAACAATCCACACGCACAACGGTATCGAGGCGTCAAGGGAACTTTATATCGTGAGATAGGTTACCGGAACATTGGCTAAAGCAGCGGGCAAACAAGTCATCGATCACTGTCAGATTTGATCTCAATTGATCTACACCGGTGCGGTAGCGAGTAGAACGACTGGAAGCAAGTGACACATTGCAACATGTGGAAACGAATATTATTCATTATAATGACAAAAAGATGCATTACTCACATCGACGTAGCCATACGCGTTTTGTGATGTTGCGAACAAGTGAACGACCAATTGTTGATAACGTTACATGGAATCTATTGCTCGTCTTTTACGAAACAGTAGAACTGCTTGAGATTTGGCAGATCACGACGAAGCTTTCTAAGGCAGCAATCCGGACATGTGTTTGTGTGAATGGGTTTTGTAACTGGGGCTACAATGATCATACGTACCACTATACAATAACAGAAGATAAATACACCATTACAGAATATAGAAGATGCCGGCCAGGCAGAAGTTCTCTATAAGGGAAGCAACACACTGGTACACTGTTAAGCCGAAGGATGACGTGTGTTAGTCCACCGTAATTGTAAATGCCATCTACACGTACCAAGCGCGGGTAAACGGAACCGATAGTGTGAATTAGCTTGACTAAGAGAGGATCAATGTGACATATGTTGAAAAATCATGTCTGGGTCAACCCGCTAGCCTGTCAATGTACCAACAAATTACAAACGAAGAATGGATTGTATAGTCAGTCAGCAATATATTTTGGTTGTGAAATCCCACGTAACATACGTGAGCCTTGTCTTGCTTGGGAAGCGGACCATTCAACTACTGGGGACAAGTATGATGAAAGTAATGCCTCGTCTGGCGCTGAACTATTAATGCGTAGCGCAAGTGATGCTTACGAGAATGGAGCCGCGAATTAAGAACTGGAGTTTTCAGACGATACGAGAACAGCCACTTTGTCAGATGATTCAGAAACGGAAATTTCGTGTGGCGATTCAGAAGCAGCCCATGTTGTTATCAACAAATTCGTTAACAGTGACAAATATATTGACACATTTGTATGCTTATCTAATAAACACATTTTACTAAACATAACCTGTAACCTAACTTCTGATTACTTCTACATCATCATGTTAGATAACATAGAAAAAAGGGTAGTTTGGTCTCTAATTGAAATGCGCTTTCAAATTGTGCACGAACACATCATGAGAATTACTAAGAAAAATGTGTCACACATTTAATTAATGGCTATGTACATATTACAGAAAAAATGGGTGTATTGTCAGCCAACGAGAGAATGCAAGATACACACATAGATAGTTATGTTAAAGAGGGTAGAGTTCTTCAGTAAATTACAATCCGCAACACACTCAATAATTTGTAAATATATTTGTTTCGAGTATGATTTAAACATATGGTTAAGGTATAGTTTCACATGTATCTTGCATTATACTATTATATACATTGATGGTCTCAGAAATAAAAGACGTTCATACACTCAGGGTTAGTATAATAATTATATATATATATATATATATATATATATATATATATATATATACTACTCAATGTATGTGTTTGTCCTATAGAAAAAAAAACGATGTAACTCCAAATATAATCTAAAATAGTATTCTTAAGCATAAATCATCGTGGATAATAATGACAGTATTAGCAAATATCGAATACTACCGCTCACATAGCTATAGAGCAGAATTCGTCAGAGAAAGGGTAAGTTCCATGTCATATTTCCTCAAAGGCTAATGCAATTATGTAATATCTGAAAATGCTGAGCGAGTACTTCCAAAGATAACACGTTATTTTACTTCATGGTACTTAACGCAATTTGTATTCAAATAAAGGGGGTAAGACACTTGAAATGGAGTGTTTTTGTAGTAGAAAAATTCTTCATTTTATTTTGATTGTTTAAGACCCGCGTTGGAGGTCTCCTAAAAATAGGAGTAATAAATCTAAATGACATATATAAACTCAAAAATTGCAAACATTGTAAATAATCAGTTGTATTTCAAATCAGTGTTTCTTTAGAGAACCAACTTCTCTGTCTCATGTTTACTTGAGTTGTGAAGTTAAGGGTTGCTTTAGTAGTGCTTAGAGTCGTCTTTAATTTTATTTCGATGTTTTTTTAGCAATTATCTAAACAGGAACAGCAGGTAGTGTTGTAATAAACATTGCTCAACATTCTAAATAGAGTCGGTGTGTTTAAACGAAGCGTTGTCAGGGAGAAATAACTTCTGTATCTTTTGTTAAGTCACTGTTGCCCGGGATATTTGTGTGTTTTATGAGTCAATCCAAACTATCCAATATCAAATATAGAGCAGATGTGTTTACTTGTTGTTACCCGGGAACCTTAACTAGCTTACATAGAACAATCCTTCATAGAGCATTTGTTTGTGAACGCCGCGTTGCGTGGGAGAAAGATGTTACCTACATTTTGTTATTAATACTCTGAATTGCAAGTCAGTGCTCAACATTCATGACGACGCACGTTTGTTTAGTAATGTGGTATATGCTTAATGGAATAAAAGGGGGGATAAGAAAATCATTATTACACGGGAAGACACTAATATATATATATATATATATATATATATATATATATATATATATATATATATATATATTCAAGGTTTATCTTAACATGACTCTGATCAGGCATGAGTGGGTCAATCCGCAGTCGCAACTTATCTGAAAATAAGTATGTAGTGAAGCAAGTGTTGTTCAATCAACTACGTTACATGAGTCTGCATTGAAGCTAGCGTTGGTCAATGTCCGACTGCACCTTTTCTGAACATGAATCTGTAGTTTAGTAGTCAGCGTAAGAGGTTTGGGAAAGGTGCCACAGTTGGATGTAACAGTACGAGTAGGAATCGGATGTTTTGAAAGGAATCAATTTTTCATCCACTTTGATTTTATTAAGTTTTTTCATTCAGTTATTTGTTTAGGAAACGGTGGTTAACTGGATAACGACGCATTACATGTGTAATGTTTGAATAGAGTCATTTTATACTATCACTTGAACTTAGGCATGTGGGCATTCATCACGTTGCCATTACAGCTATAATGTCAACAACAGAATCAAGACGATCACTGTTGATTACTACGAATTTCTATTTTTTCATTTTTTCTTTTATTTCTATTTCTATTTTGTCATTCATTTTGATTTTATTTTTATAATTCAGTGCTACATTATTTTTTTCTTTTAGTTTTTCATACGTTTTTTATTCTATTTTTATATCTATTTTTCTATACAATGTTTATTCATTTTTTTCATTCGATTCTCATTCATTTTGTCTGATTGCATATATTTTTATCACTTTTTTAAATTCATTTTTTCTCATTTCGTTCCAATTATTTTTACAATTCGTTTATTGTCATTCATTTTCACTTTGATTTTTTGCATTCACATTTTATTAATTTGTTTCATTCACTTATTTTCATTTTTTTTCAAAATATGTTTTTCATTTATCAGTTCTCATTCGATTAGTTTATTAGTTTTTTATTTGGTTTATTCCTTTGACGTTGATATTTTTCCTTCAAATATTTTATTAATTTTCTTTTATACAATCTTTATCAATTCACTATTTTTAATTCAGTTTTTACATTGAATTTTCATCAATTGTTTTCTTTAACGTTTTCTTTTTTATTAATTATTAAAATCAAAATTTAATTTGTCTTTCCACTTTTTCCTTCATTGTTTCCCTTTAATATTTGCTATTCCCTTTTCCTTCAAGTTTCGTGCACATTGGTTCGTGCATTTCTCATTTAATTATTTTAATTTATTTTTCATTCGTTTTTCTTCATCAACTATTTTATACATATGTCTGTCACAAATTGACCATTAATTTTTTATTCACTTTTTCATTCATATTTACATTCATTGTTTTCATTTATTTAAAATGTATTTATTCAGTCAATTGTTTTTGTTTAATCTTTTTATATGAATATATTTAATAGATCAGATGTTAACTCAAAAGTGATCATCATACTAAGATAGGTGTAATGCGGTGTTGCCCGGGATAAATAGTTTTCTGTTTATTTTTATAATAGTGTAACCCCATGGGGTGATTATTAAAAATGCTCAATATGCTTGATAGAGCAGATGTGTGTGCATGCAGTGGTGCCCAGTATGAACAAAAGAGCATAACACGGGACTCATAATTTAAAGTGCTAAATATGCTTCATCTTCATATTATTGTGGCAAAAATTAGTAATTTACTGTGATTATTTGTTTTACTCGACATTGTCTGGTGTCTAAAATTGCAAAATATAGCGTTACTTTCGGTATGCTATCACTAGTAAATATCCATTTAATTTATCAACATAACGTGGTTTCTGAATATGTTTACATTGCTGGTGCAAAATGATACATGAGTAATTGACTAGTACAATTTGTTATTTTCAGCGTTTATAAATGTTCCACAATTTTCATGCCAACGAAAAACCCAGGGTAGCGCTACTTATATATATATATATATATATATATATATATATATATATATATATATATATATATATATATATATATACATATAGATATATACATATGTATATATATATGTATATATATATATACATATATATATATATGTATGTATATATACATGTATATATACACATATATACTGATATATACATATATACATATATATATATATACGTGTATATACCTTTAGATATATATGCACCTATATATTAACATACATATATGTATATGCATTAATATATATATATATATATATATATATATACATGTGTATATATATATACATTTATATATATACACACAAATATATATACATATACATATATATATATATACATATATATATATATATATTAATATACACATATTTATATACATATATATATATTTATATACACACATTTATATGTACATATATATACATATATATATATATATACATATATACATATATATACATATATATATGTATACATATATACATTTATATTTATATACACACATATATATATATATATATATATATATATATATGTATGCATATATATGCATATATATACATGTATACATATACATACATGTATATCTATATGTGTATGTATACATATATTTATAGACATATATATATATGTATACATATACATATATATACATGTATATAGATATGTATTTACATATATCAACACGTATATATATATATTAGTGTATATATATATATACATTTGTATACATATAAACATCTATTTGTATACACACACATATATATATATATGTATATATATACATATACATATTTATATATATATATATATATATATATATATATATATATATATATATATATATATATATATAAGTAGATGTTGTTGCTGGTGTCTTGCAATTTTGCACTCTGAAATGTGTAGCGAAGGCCTGATCTTTAATATCTCCCTTACTGTATTACTATTAATTGTGAACTTAAGAATTTCATTACGTGAAGCATTTCAATTACATGTGTCTTGTCCGATGAAAATCAATAAGCGCTGCTTTTTTCTTGAAGCATTGGTTTTTATTGTACGCTGGCTACTGCAGACACTATTTAGTTGCCGGCGATATAAAATGATGACATGTAATAGGAATATAAATTCCGGAACGTTAATATCGAATTGAAAATCGAGAATTACATGTAGAAACGAAAGAAAACCTATGAAACATAGAAGTAGAGAAGCTGACTAAACACTATTTATTGCATGACATGCGTTTCACAATGGCGGCGTAGTAAAAAAGTGATTCATAAATGGAAAGAGATGGGGAGATCAAGAATTATCCAGGAGACAGAATTATTAAAATTGGCATGAATTATGAGAAAGTTATAAAATCGGAAACGGCCTTTATGTTCGTTTAATCCAAACTATAAAATGTTCGATTAGTGTGAGTCGAAATTATGTAGATAATAGAAATTGTGTCTAGAAAAACTATTTTTAAAAGAAATGGTAAAACGGATGATATTGGATAATTCTTTACTATTATACGCACTCTTAAGGAATACAGTTCTGAAGAAAATTATAAAAATAGATAGGTATTGTGGCATTATTAACAGGTATAACTAGGAACTTGGTCATACATAATACGAATATATCTATATACATATTTTTATGTAGATATTCATCTGGAAACATAAATGTAAAATAAATTGCCTGTAAAGAAAGTGTAGTGATGCTCTTGAACATAAAGTAAAAAACATAAATGTAAAATAAATTGCCTGTAAAGAAAGTGTAGTGATGCTCTAGAACATAAGGTAAAAAACATAAATGTAAAATAAATTGCCTGTAAAGAAAGTGTAGTGATGCTGTAGAACATAAAGTAAAAAACATAAATGTAAAATAAAGTGCCTGTAAAGAAAGTGTAGTGATGCTGTAGAACATAAAGTAAAAAACATAAATGTAAAATAAAGTGCCTGTAAAGAAAGTGTAGTGATGCTCTAGAACATAAAGTAAAAAACATAAATGTAAAATAAATTGCCTGTAAAGAAAGTGTAGTGATGCTGTAGAACATAAAGTAAAAAACATAAATGTAAAATAAATTGCCTGTAAAGAAAGTGTAGTGATGCTCTAGAACATAAAGTAAAAAACATAAATGTAAAATAAATTGCCTGTAAAGAAAGTGTAGTGATGCTCTAGAACATAAAGTAAAAAACATAAATGTAAAATAAATTGCCTGTAAAGAAAATGTAGTGATGCTCTAGCACATAAAGTATACCTGTTCTCAGTATGCCCCTTTTTCTAATGTCAGTTTATGGTATTTATTTATTTTTGTCACCAGAAAAACGTTGTTACGTTTAAGTAACAGTAGCTGCAGTCGTCGTTCCAATTCAATTCGAAACGACACTATAATAATTGACTAATGTTGCCGACGACAAAGCAAATACACGCGGACGACGTTGGTTACGTGCCGTAAAAATAAAATCTTCCTCGGGCAAAACATGTCAGTGTATTTACTGAGCTATTTTAGACTGCCAAAACCACATTGTTTTCTTAATAACGAGTAGTTGATATCGCCATCAATGTTTCATGTCCATCAATCGACGCGGCGAGAATTCTTCGGTTTTCAGGTGTAAACCGGTGGAGTATGGCACCTGTTGTGGTCCATTCAACGGACGCTTTCGGCCCCTCGACCGTCTTCATGAGGGTGTGTCCTATCGTTACCAAAGGCTGTTTAGTTTTATTATTTCGATGGTATATGCATTAATTTACATAGGCATACATAAATTAATATATATATATATATATATATATATATATATATATATATATAGTCTACAGAAGTTTTGAGTCATTTTAAACAAATGACCAGAAAGAAAGAGAAAAAAGGAAAATTCAGTTTACATTTCTGATGAAAATTACTAAATCTAAGATATCGCAGACTTAGTACATGCGTAAGCCGACCCACCGTTGAAAGATTCATAAATAAAAAAAAATGAAAATAAAAAGGGGGGTTCATGTGTATAACGGTTAAACAAAAACAGGAGTCATAATATAAGCGTTAAATATTAAAACGGTGATCATATATATATATATATATATATATATATATATATATATATATATATATATATATATATATATATTATTTATCTGTTCATATATTAATCGTTCATTTAAAAACATTTATTAGTAGTAGTATTATTATTATATATAAATTGTTAAAGCTGATACATATGTGAATTAATAAATATATAATTGAAATAATAAAACTATAAAAATTATTCCTAGTCACGATATGACACGACCTTTCTAACACGGTTGAGAGACTGAAAGCGCTCGAGGAATGACCTGCAACACAACGTAAGGTACCATACCCTACCGGTGTACACATGAGAACCGTAGAAGTTCTCGCCGCGTCGAGAGATTGACACACACATTTGTGAATAGAGGTAGCTCCGTGGTATTCTATGAAACCTCAATAAACAACGACTGCTGCCAAACTATATATATATATATATATATATATATATATATATATATATATATATATATATATATATATATATATATATATATATATATATACATATATATATACAGGGTGGGCCAAAATAAGGGTCATATCTTTAAATTTGAATAACTTGAATTTGAATAACTTCCACAAAATAAAAGTTAATATCACCAAACTTTATGTGTGTGTGTAGACTGACCCTTCCGAGATTTTTTTGAAACAAACAAAACCAATTTTAGCCGAAAAACACTTCTTAAAACTTACAAAAACTAAAGTATTGTTTTTTACACTGTTTTGAGTTTTTTAAGCAACACTAATGTTTTCTAAATGAGGGTACGTTCCTTAGGGCTAATACGGCTCATGCTTGCTTCGGAAGGGGTCCTTTACTTATTCTAAAAAAATAAAAAATAAAAAAAATCAATAAATAAAAAAGTTATGAATTTTTAAAAATAGGACCCTTATTTTTGCCCACCTTATATATATATATATATATATATATATACATATATATATATATATACATATATATGTATATATATATATATATATATATATATGTGTGTGTGTGTGTGTGTGTGTGTGTGTGTGTGTGTGTGCTTAAATATACAACCTTTTACATGTGTGTATGTGTATATATATATATATATATGTGTGTATCTATTTGAATATAAATAATTCTAATCTAAATTTATTAACTGACAATGATGCTTTTGTTAGTGCAATTATTCTGCCTAGTAATGAGGACATCACAATATATGTGACTAAAAGCAATTAAGTTTGCCTGAGAAGTTTCAAACAAAAAGAAAGTAAATAAACAATAGATCAGCTGAAAAATGGTCGACGTTATCGCTTTCGATAGAACCCATTGTCCTTATACAAAGGTTGTGTTATGTATTTTTAGACAAGCTACCATGGAAAACTGATTTTGATACCGATCCGATTTGCTAACTTGTGCGAGACTCTATAGAGTATTTTATAATTCCATTAAAAATGCCAGTATACTGACATCCTATGCCCTTAATAGATTTAAGATTAAAATTCATATACACTTAACACTAAATGTACAAAAGCAAAGATATTTCCACATTTTTACACTTTCATTGTCATTAAGGGTATGCGAGCACAACATTTCTATGTATTTTACTGGTAGGAATTGTTCTTATAATAAATATAAACATTGTTACTATTTAGCACTGTTAATATAAGCATTGCCAATAAACATTTTAACTGGTATATTACTTACCTTTATAGAATCCTTATCAATCACGCCCGAGTAGAACCATTATTCATACGACAGTAGCAGCATTGTTATGTATTATAGAAAATAAAGGTATTCTTGTTGTATATAATTCAATTTTATGTTTCACATTTGTATTTATTAGAATTAACAACTTTCACAAGTTTTTTTTTAATATATAAACGATTTTACTGTATTTTTTCAAAAATACAATATATGTTTTTACAATTCAGATTGAAGATCCTCAAACAAGAATTTTAAATCTTACGAATTAAAAAATGTGAACTGTAAACCTTAGTATTTTTAATTACTCTGAAATGTTCGTTTTGTCTTAACTAAAAACAGTACTCTACGGGTCTAATATGACAAATATAGGCAATAGAATAGCACTCTATTTCGGTCCTTACTTTGTAACCTTGCCTAAGCGTTCAACACGGAGCCTGCAGCCACAGTCTAAGTTCTTACTGGAAAAACCTAGGCCCAGTTGGTATTAGGAAGCTTCCATAAGAACATCAGATCGATCAGAACGTTTGTCAATAAAAGAAGACAATTAGTTCCAGCCGAATTTCTCCCGGAAAAGCCCAAGAGATTTTGTATAAACGATTAATTCTTGTTCGATGTTTTTCGTTGAAAATAAATTCCTACCAGTAAAATACATACCTGTTGTGCTCGCATGCCTCTAATTACAATGAAACTGTAAACATTTGGGAATTTCTCTGCTTTTGTACATTAAGTGTTTAGTATATATGAATTTTCATCTTAACCCTTAAGGGCATATGATTTCAGTATACTGGCATTTTTCATGGAATATATATATATATATATATATATATATATATATATATATATATATATATATATATATATATATATATTTATAAATATATATTTTATATATATATATATATATATATATATATATATATATATATGAGAAAAATGGTGTAGTTTACTTGGAGCATTGTGTATAGTGTAAGAATAATTGTTTGGAGGCGATAACAATGGGTTGTTAAAGTGACACATACGCGACATGAGGAATCGTAAAAACAAAGTGACAATATTGAAAAATCAATAATTTTCAAAAATCTTTTTTATTTACCAGTGTATAGTTGACCGGGCTGTTAGGTTGGAAGGGGTCCTTTTTATTATTATTTTTTTTAATTTTCGAGGGAAGCCCTCATCTTCAGAAATAAAATAAATACAGCCACTAGTTGGAGTGTGTTTTTGCCAAAAGCCGGGGCCGGAAATGCTGGTTTGTTTTTAGTAGCAGTAAGTAAAAAGAAAAAAAAATGTTGACACCCCCAACAAAAAAATTGTTTTTCATCCTCCCTCCATAGATAGAAATATTTTTAGTTCAAAAAAAGAAAAAAAGAGAAAAATGTATCGCCCTCCCAAAATATTATATTTTTAATAATTTTTTTTTTTTTAATTCAAAAAATTTAATCCACCCATTTTTTTTTACCCTCCTCTATACATAGTAATATTTTTAGTTCAAGAAAGAAAAAAAAGTTCCGAGGTACCTCAGTCATATGAAATAACCATACTTCAGAAGCCTCCGGGTCCTATATTGTAGAAGCACCCCCGGTGTTGGGTTCGTATACTGTAGAAGCACCAGAAACACCCCCGGTCCGTATACAGCAGAAGCACCAATGGTCCCTATATTGCAGAAGCCTCCAGGTCCTATATTGTAGAAGCAGCTCCGGTGCTTGGTTCTATACTGTAGAAGCACCCCTGGTAAATATACTGCTGAAGCACCCGAGGTCCCTATTGTGCAGAAACCTCCGCATCCCATATTGTAGAAGCACCCCCGGTGCTAGGTCCTTTACTGTAGTTTACCCCCTGGCCCAGATACTGCAGAAGCCCCTATGCCTTCTAGTCTGCAGAATCCTCCGGGCCATATATTGTAGAAGCACCCCAGGTGCTGGGTCCTATACTGTAGAAACACCCCTGGTCCCTATACTGCAGCATCACCTATGCCCCCTGTTCTGCAGAAGCCTCCAAGTCCTATATTGTAGAAACACCACCGGTGCTGGGTCTTATACTGTACAAGCCCCCCTGGCCCCTATACTGTAGAAACGCATATGGTCCTTATTCTGCAGAAGCCTCCGGGTCCTATGTTGTAGAAGCACCAGAAGCACTCCCATACTGATCCCACTCCTTTTCCTCTGCACAGTAGCTCTATCTAGGACATTGAGCATTTTTTCTCCGGAACACCGAGTACTTAGAAAATCAAGGCGGCACCAAAGTACTAGTAAAATAACTCTTACTGATATGGACTGAACTATATATGTATGTATGGGTACAGCTACTTCGACTGATATTTCATATTGCAGCAAAAGGTGTATTTTCATGTCATTTGATTTTTATTTCGATTTTGATATGCATGTCTTGTGTGCGTATACGTTGATGAATGCACATATTTATATGCCTAGGTGTGTACTTTATATATGTGTGTGTATATGTGTGTATGTGTATATATATATATTTATATATGTATATATATATGCATGTATGTAGACTTGTGTGTGTATGTTTGTGTATGCGTACTTGTGTGTGTGTGGGGTGTATATTTGACTATGAATATACACGTATACATTTGTGGGAAGTTTTTAGAGTTGCATAGTCTAGTTTATATAAATTCTAGGTTTGTGCTTGTATATATTAATTTGGGTGCACTTTGTATAAGTATAGGTGTGTATGTATTAATTTGTATTCGTATATATGTATAGGTGTGAACTGTCGGCGCCTGTGTATATGTGCGTGTATGCATATATATGTATGTGTCTCTCTCTCTCTATATATATGTATATATGTGTGTATATATATATATATATATCAATGTGTGTGTATGTATATATATGCATATATGTACGTATTTTAGGAACTATTTATACTAAAAGTGTATGTGTGTATGCGTGTATATCTATGTTACGAATATGCGCATGTATGATTTATGTGTGTATGTGTATATGGATATGTATATATATATACATATATGTATATATATATATATGTGTATGTATGTATATATGTGCATATATATGTGTGTGTATATATATGTATATATATGTATATATATATGTCTGTATATATATGTGTGTGTGTATAGATATGCGTGGGTAGGTGAATGTAGTTGTATATAGGTGTGTGTGTAGACATATGCATTTTTGTATTTATTTTTTATACATCTAGAATATATTTATAAGCACGTATGTATTTTGAATATATGCTTGATTGATAGTGGATCTGTGTGTGTGTCCATGTTTTGATGTGTGTGTATATCAATGGCTGTTTATTTATTTGTACTTGTGTATCTATTAGAGTTTGTTTATATATGTGTGATTCTTGATATATAGATAATATATTAATACTGAAGTGAGTTTGTTAAACTTGGTAGGTTAAAGAGTTTAAAGAAACCCAGAAAGACGTGGGCAATAAAATAAGGAAAGGAAAATGCGATGGAAACGTCATAAAAAGTAATAAAAAGGACAACCACTAACAAAAAAGTGAGCAAGTGGAATAGGTAATCCGATACTAATTCATAAGAAATAGAAAATGACTACACCCCAAACAGATTTATTTAAGAGAGAACATTCATCAAATCACTCCATTTCTCTGAAATTCTTGTTCTGATGAGATTGACTTTCTGGGAAAAGTGCAACCGAAACATTTATACACATATGTAACCAATAATGTTTGTATAAATAAAAAAATAAAAATAAAAATATATATATACATATATATATATATATATATATATATATATATATATATATATATATATATATATAAATATCCTTTTATTCTAAAATGGTAAAATGAGTGTTTCTCCCAACAATGATTTACTTTACATTTTTGTTGGAAAACTAGACTATTACTCTCAAACAATCATTGCAATTCGAATTGGCAATGCAATATTATTTTTTGTTACGTAATAATGAATTATATTCACAGCCAGAACGAACGCTGATCTTGTAACGCCGATGAAAGGAATATGTCAATCTGATGGACGATCTGAGCACAATAGAACAAGACGCGAGCAGCGAAGAATACACACAGTGAACGGCAGCGGTAGCATCATAACACTAAACGACAAATCAACACGGCGGAAAAGAAAACAAAAACAGCATATAACTTAGACGACCCTACGGGGAGGGAGAAAGAGAGAGAAAATCGTAAGTGCAACCCGAATTATTAAGCTACTCATAATAAAGGGCAAACAATTGGTCTAGGGACACGCGACACTTTTTGAGTAATATTGAAAACAGAGAAGAAGAGCGGAAGTACTAAAATAGTCAGGCAAATAGCACACGATTAAACATGTTTGATTAAATTAACTGCAACAAATATACACACATGTGTGTATATTTGGATGTTTGTGTGTGCTTAACGTAGAAAACATTTTCTGTAAAATATTCAGAAAATGTTATAACACATAGAACTTACCAGCAGAGTAAATTTTGCGCCGTAGTCTGAATAGTAATATCGTATTAGTTGACGAAAAGCTACCATTTCAATAAAACTTATTAATTAATGAGAAAAATAGTATGATTAAAAATGCTGCTTTTTAATATCTCGATATGAACAATTGTCATACATCTTATTAAATCAACATGAATCATATGATAACGACACAAAGAAAGTAGTTATATTTTATCTTGTTTAAAATACAAAAGACGCTTTCAGAAACCGTGAATATGTGAAACTATTAACATCCTGCAATTTATTAAAAGTTAAATAGATTGGCGAAATGAGAATAGCATAAACAATTGTAAGAATAAATAACTAATCAAAAAGAAATACACATATTCATTAGAGAACATTGCGATGATAAAAAGTGTTACGTTTCTGAACAGCACAATTTAATTTGCACTCTCAAATAATGAAATCGGAAACTCATTAAGAAACTAAATTACTTAATTAAATCTACCGTCTCGATGTGGCCCCATGGTACGTGATTTTGACGAATTAATGATTGCGGCATTGTTAGATGGAGAATACATTTTTAAAGTAAGAATTGCATGATCGAAAGAAAGAGGATTAATTACGATAAAATAAAAACTGTGTTGTACTGCGTGATTTATTTCATTAAAGTATGCATATATATATATATATATATATATATATATATATATATATATATATATATATATACATATACATATATACATGAAACAAGACATATATGTACTCATTTATATACGCATATGTATATATTTATATATATATATATATATATATATATATATATATATTTATATACATACATATACATATATGTGCTCATTTATATATACATATATATATATATATATATATATATTTATATATATATATTCATATATTTATACATATGTGTATGTATATACACACATATAAATATATGCACTCATTTATATACACATATATATATACATATATATATATATACATATATATATATATATATATATATATGTATATATGGAGAATGTAAGTGTATATATATTTGTTTATATATATATATATATATATATATATATATATATATATATATATATATATATATATGCACTAGAATATACTCGTTCAAAGACAGGTATAATAAATTCCGCGCAGAACAGTGTTGAAACTACTTAATGTCTGCATAAGAATATTAAAACAATAATACTACTATATTACTATGATATTACAACTATATTTCTATTACTACTACAAATTATAATATTAATACTAATAATGGTACTCGTAATAATGATAATAATAACAATAATAATAATAACGATTCTACTACTAATAATAATACACACATACATACATACATACATACATAGCACCACACAGACTTAAGAAGCAGTACTTATAAGAGATTCATAAACTGCCCTCCTCCTCTAAAAAAGATATGACACCTGTCCGGTATTATACCACACAAAACAGTTGTGAAGGGTCAAGGAAGATAGAAATACGAAGGAGGTATAGCACTAACTAGCTGGACAAGTTTAGAAAGTTCTAGGACATTAGAGAGTCTTATTACCATCCAAATCCTATGGAAAGTCAAAGGTGGTTGCTGATGAGACATCGATGGTAAGCGTATGTCGTGATGAAGCAAATTGGTCTGCAGTAGTTATCGGAAGAAGTGGTAAACACTGAAATCTATGAAGAGTTGTTAAGCTTATAAATACGACCAGATCCTTCAGCCAGGGATCCACATGGAATTCGGAATGGAAAAGTGTGCACTACTAGAAATAAAAAAAGGAACACTGAAGACAACAGAGGGCATGTAACTCCCCACCAAGACGACACGAGGGCTCTAGGCGAACAGGATAGTTACATATATCTGTGAGTTATGGAAGCAAACCCCATCAAATCTACAGAAATGAAAGAGAAGATGGAAAATATACTTACGAAGAACAAGAACACTCCTTGAAACGAAAGCAGTAATCTAGTAAAATGAATACCCACCTGTGTTGTAGCACTAATAAGATACTCTGTATCATCAATAGACTAGATCAAAGACGATCTCTGGAACCTTGACCAGACTAGAAAATGAATGACCATGCACAACACACTACATCCAAAAGACGATATTGACATACTCTAGATCAAAAGAAACAAAGATAGAAGAGTGCTATAAGTATAGAAGATTATGTGGAAGAATCAAAAAAGAGCTGGAAAAATACATAACTCAACACATGTAAATCCTTATCACTGCAGCAAGAGACACCGTTCCAACGAAGAACTCGGGAAGCACCGAACCCAGAAACAAAACGACAAGAAAATAAAACCGGGAAGAATAAAAACTACATTGACGGTTCAGAAGACTGAAAAGAGAAGAAACAAACGAACATAGATAGGCATAGTTTAGAAAAGGACACTTGAACAGAGAAACATAATCGGTAATGCTGGCTGCACAGAACAATGTCATTATGGCTACGACATAAAAGCTAAAACAGGTAAAACCCAGGAAAATAGTAACTGCAGACTGTGTGGACAAAAAACGAAACAGTAAATCATATAATAAATGAATGTAGAAAACTAGCCCAAAAAGAATACAAGAACAGACATAACTGTGTGGTGAAGGCAGTACACCGGGAACTGTGCAAACAATTGAATTTCTAATACGCAGAAAAATGGTACAAAAATAAACCAGAAACAGTAGTGGAAAACGAAATACACACACTCTTCTGGGGTATTGATATACAAAGAGACAAAGCCATACAAGCAAGACGACCGGATGTTATAATAATCTACAAGAAGGAAACATCTTGCAAAATCGTAGACTTCGCCGTTCAAGCAAATCATAGAAACGGAAATACGAAGCAAATACACGGAACTAGCCAGAGAACTGAAAGGAATATCAAGCATTGAGAATATCAGTATGATACCAATAATCGCAGGAGCACTAGGAACAATCCCGAACAAAACTGGAACAAAAACTTATAGAAATTGGATTCAAAGGGATCATCGAAACCGTACAAAGAACGGTAATCTTACGGAAACTCCTTGAATGCGGACACCAAACCGTATAAGTTACAAAGGGTAACAAGTCACTAGGAATTTACAACAGGGAGGAAAGAAAACTACACGAAAAAAACCAAAACACGAATCTAAGAAGTAAAACTGCAAGAAACATCACTTCATTAGATCCCCCCCCAATAAATGACGTTGGTCTTAGCTAACGCCACACAAAAATTAACCGAGGAACAGGACTTTTAAGAAACATTATAAGCTCACCGCGCCCCCCCCCCGAAAAAAATGAAATAAAAAAGGTGCCCGTCTAGGCTGAAATTATACAAAATATTTGTGGATGGTACAGAGGTGATCAGAAGATCGAAGAGGGGCAGAACAAACATCCTCCACTGGACAAGTGGAGATCATGCTGGGACCTTCGGAAGGCTTATTGCTACCCAAATCCTCGAGGAGACCAATTGTCTATATAAGCGAGAAATAAATGGTAAGCGGCTGTTGCGATATTGCAAGGTTATTTGCGGTGGTTATCGAAAAGTTGGAAAGAATACTGGAAATCTGGAGAGGCTTGTTATCACTCAGATTCCAGGAAATACGACTGGTTATTGTGGGTTAGCAATCACTTACGATGGTATGTGTGAGAACGCTTTGTGAGTTCAAAAAAATAATAATAATGCTAATAATAATAATAACAATAATAATAATGATAATGTTATGGTGCCGTACCTACCTACGGAGAAATAATGGACTCGTCCACCTTATAAATACGGGAAGCACGTGACATTTGTTCTCTTCTTCCCAGGCAAACTGGCAATGGCGGTTGAGAGCACCATTTCCTTGTATCTCTTTTCTTCTATTATATAATGTATACCTTTGTTCATTTAAACCATGTGTTCCTGTGTCATTCATTCGGCCTTACCCAGGTCCATAAGAAATCGCGACGAAAGAATTCGAACTCTTGGGTCAAAAAACTGAAAATACCACGTGAAAATGCACTCACACGGTTTATGCAGGAAGCCGCACGCAAAAAAAAAACAAAGGTTTTTGCCGAACGGTCGAGAGAAGAAAAGGGAACTCAACTGAAACAAAAAAAACACGTTGAATCCTTAAGTGCTAGAAAATTGTTTTCTTTTAAGAAAAAGATACTGCAATGGACATGTTGTGCTCTAATTTTGAAAACTGCTTATCGAAAAAAAAACAGCTTGAAATTAGGTGCGCGGTTCCTCTAGTTTGGGAAAACTAGTAAAAAAAACAAAAAAAAAAACAACTGAAATTGAACGCGCGTTTTTTTTCTCTGGTATGGAAAACTAACAAAAAAAAAAAAGAAAGAATACCGAACACGAAGGAAGCGAGCATTGTTTTTTTTAGACGAACATCACAGCGAGTTTTTTTTTGACGAGCACACACAAAAAAAAAATGAAACCGACACCACGTGCTTCAGATAATAGAAACAAAACATGAAATGAATCACACGTGCGTTACTCCATAAAAAAGACGCACGATAAAAAAAGGTCAGTTTTATTTTCTCTCTTTCTTTTCCGACTTGTACTGAAATATTTTAAAATGCAGAAAGAATTAATTGTGAAACAGATTTTGTTTCTCTTCGTTAAAATTAAAAACGTGTATGAGAAAAGAACATTACATAATCTTTTCATAACTAAACCTCAGCGTCTTGCCAGCGCTAATTCAAAGAAAAGAACTTCTTGTAAATTCATTAAATAACGAGAAAATATCAATTTTCAAAATAAAAAAATAAAAAATAAGTGAATATACGCGTATATAGAGAAAAGGAAAAGTTTAATAATCTTTTCATAATTAAAACGGCGCCTAGCAAACGCTAATTTAAAGAAAAGAACTCTTATAAAATCATAAGATAATGAGAACATATTAATTTTCTAAATAGAATCAGAAACTAAATGGTTGAATATGGAAGATATTAAGTCTATAATCGCCGAACTAGCGAAATTCCAAATCTCCCAGCAACAACAAACTGAGGAAAGATTTCATAAGCTTTTATTAGAACAGAACCAAAATCTTTTATTACACAAAAAGGAGTATGATGAAAGATTGGAATTTCTGATTCAAACAATATCGCGCAGTGACCAAAAAATGAAAAAGACGACACGTTTTCGCAGAACACACTTTTGAACAGTATTGATAATTACTCATACACGGAAAATAATACATTTGAAGAATATTTCCGAAGATATGAAGACCTATATAAAATTGACTGCGGTAGTTGGAGTGATGCGACGAAGCTACGCCTCCTTCTTAGAAAACTAAATACCACTGAACATACGAAATTCGTGGATTTCATTTTGCCTCGGAAAACTAGCGAGCTAACTTTCATAGAAGCGGGTGGTTTATTGACAGAACTGTTTAGTCCAAGAACTACACTATTCCACACCCGATGGAAGTGCATGAATCTGGTAAAGAAAGACAAGGAAGACTACGCTACTTTTGCATCGATAGTGAACAAGCATTGTGACGATTTTAAACTAACTGAATTAAGTGCAGATAATTTCAAGTGTCTAATTTTTGTACAAGGTTTTATCTCAGGAAATGACACGGAGATAAGGCGTAGAGTTCTAAATCAATTAGAGAATGAACCAAGCCTTACGCTGCAAAAGTTGGCTGAGGACTGTCAAAGATTTGTAAATGTAAAACAGGACTCAAAAGACATTGAACTGACCGGCATATAAATAAGGTACATCAACAAACAAAAGCTCAACCTTATAGAAAAATAAGAAATAATAATGTTGATGTAACAAAGACAAACCAAACCAGTAAAAAAATAAATAAATTGCCACCAAGCCCTTGTTCACGCTGTGGTAATCTACATTAGTACAATGAGTGCCCATTCCGTTTTAAAACCTGTATGAAATGCAAAGAAGTTGGACATAAAAGTTCGCACTACAGAACGGGCAGAGGAAATAAAATGCGGATTCTAGCAACTAGGACAAAGAAGGACACATGCATGAACATAAGAAAATATGTACAGGTGAAAATCCTGGATAAAAATATAAAATTGCAATTGGATTCTGGTTCAGACGTTTCCATTATAAAATTACATACATGGAGGAGATTTTAAAGAGATTTTGTGCAACGCAGTGAGAGAGCTCCCGGTGACACTATACGAGATAAAAAAGAAGCTCAAGAGGATGAATTTATCACCAGAACAAAAATGAAATTGGTAGATAAGGATTTACATGCGGCAAAGAGTTTCTTATTCTGTGATGACGTACTCATGCATAAAGAAGGGTGGTCATCCCAGAAAAACTACGAAAGCAAATTCTGAAAGATTTTCATGTTGGCCATCCAGGGATAACCAGGATTAAGGGGTTAACGAGGAGTTTTGTGTACTTGCCAGGTATGGACAACGACATTGAAAAAGCCGTAAAGCTGTGTAAAGGCTGTGCCTTAGCGGCAAAAGCACCGCATATAAAGTATAGCTCATGGCCAAAGACCGACCGTCCGTGGGGAAGAATTCACGTGGATTTCGCGTGGCCATTGGAAGGATTTTACTACTTAATCGTAGTCGACAGTTTTTCAAAGTGGCCCGAGGTACTACGTTGCAAGAGTCCCAGGTCAGAGGTGACGATAAGATTCCTACATGAACTATTTGCCCGTTTTGGGGTAGTGGATTGTTTGGTGAGTGATAATGGGACGCAGTTCACGTCATCAGATTTTGAGAAGTTCTGCGCGACGTTTCAAATCAGACATATAACGACGCCCCCGTATCATCCCAGGTCAAACGACCAGGCGGAACGCTTCGTAGACACATTAAAAAGAGCATTAAAAAAGGCCGGTGGGTCTCCTAAGGAGAAGGCTTTACAACAATTCTTACAAGTATATAGAATTACAAAAAACATGAACATAGCATCATCATTATCCCCCGCAGAGATGATGTTTGCGCGGAATGTGAAGTCCGTGTTTGATAAAATATTACCTAAACATAATAATTATGACCGAATCTCTACGGTACCGAAGAAAAAATACAACCCAGGAGATAGGGTATATTTTAAGATGTGCAAAAACAATGCATCGTTCTGGGAACCCGGTACAATTGAAAAGAGGATCGGATCCATGGTCTATATCATAAAAGGACCACGGTTCTCGCATCAGAGACATCTAAATCAGATCAGAAAAAGACTGTCAGATGACACTGACAGCGCCCCACAAGGAGAAGACGTACTGGACGTGATATATGACACTTTCAACTTACCAGCACCCCAGGTAGTCACACGTAAACGACAACCAAAAAGAAAACGAATGGCTCCGGACTACCTAGAGATAGATCCGAAAAGGAAACGTTATTAAGACTCCTGAGGAGGTAAGGCTTGGAAGGGGGGTGTTATGGTGCCGTACCTACCTACGGGGAACTAATGGACTCGTCCACCTTATAAGTAGAGGAAGCACGTGACACTTGTACTCTTCTTCCCAGGCAAACCGGCAATGGCGGTTGAGAGCACCATCTCCTTGTATCTCTTTTCTTCTATTATATTATATATACCTTTGTTGATTTAAACCATGTGTTCCTGTGTCATTTATTCGGCCTTACCCAGGTCCACAACAAATTATAATAATAATAATAATAATAATAATAATAATAATAATAATAATAATAATAATAATAATAATAAATAATAAAAATAAATATTTAGTTTTTTTTTCAAATTAAAGATAAAAAATATTTGTATAGGGTCAAGGAGGATGAGAAGACCAGCGAATACTACCGGTTATCGGTGAGCAATCACTGATTAGTTGTATAAGAACTCCTGGTGAGTATATAATAAGCGCAATGTGATAAGAATAATTGCCATTTATTGATTATATAATTCTATATCATAAACATATGTCGGAGTAATTCTCATTTTTTTTTTTTAATTACGATTACATGATATTTAATTGAATATTTTACTTATGACTATTATTAAAACATATTATTAGATATTTAAAACACAAAATGCATTCATTTGAAAATAATAGTATGACGTAAAATAAAGATGTGTGTATGCGTTAAATAGATATGCAATAAAATATGTGCCATTAGGCTTCTCTCTCTCTCGCTGTGATTTCCAAAGATATAAGGTGTGATAAACTATTTGAAAAATTAGTGATTACTAATGGCATATTAGAACATTTGTTGAGCTTTTGATCAGACAAAAATACTGTACAATATATAAATTAAAAAAATATATAACTGATAGATATTTGTTTAATTTAATTTGTGTTTTAATTATGATTTTCAAATAGTAAAATTTAAAAAAAATAGATAATTCAGTTTGTTAACAAGTTGAAGGTATATCCACGAATATATTGCAACACACAGTGCTCAATATCAAATAGAGATTCATATATGATTATTTTTATTTACACAGACATGTATAAAATTTGCGACACTAGCATGTCGATGTTACCGATCAACAGTTATCATAAACTGAGATCTCATCAGGCAGATTTAGAATCCGATCTTAACCTCAGATCATATTTGGAGAGAATAAAAATAATCATACATATATATATATATATATATATATATATATATATATATCAATATATATATATATAATGCGTGTTGTCGCAAAATAATTAGGAAATAAAAGTCTCGTTAATCGTGCTAATATTGGAAGTAACTATCATTAAAACTGTGAACTCCGTTTTAAGCGCAAAAACTCAGTAGTAGCGCTCATATCCATGGATTTAAAAAAATACAATTCGATTAAAATTAACTGATTTCTAATTAAACTAATGTTCTACTGGATGAATCAGTGCGGTGTCATTATAACGCAAAGTTTAGGAACTATATTTCCGCACACATTACGAATACTAATCCCGTTGTTATATCACTATAGACATTGTTGACATCCAATACAGAACAATATATTTAGATTAAATAAAAGAAATTTATATTAAAAAAATTGAAATTGTTATACTACTTATTTATATTTATATATAATTACACACACACACTGAACCAAAACGTCACTCATATAAGAATATCAATATTAGTTAGGCCCCTCCTGAAAATGCTTCTCCCCCCCGCTTCTTAAGTTTGAAGTCTGGCTACGTGCCTGGTTCAAGAAGGGGTCGTTTTTCATCACTTGTGTGTACATTCCCGTTCTTCGAGGGGCGATGCAATTATCTATATTTTAGAACTAGCAAGGGAGCCCAATGTGCTGAAATCTATTTTGAGCCGACACGACAAAGAGGAAAAAGAATAATAGGTTGAAGAAAAGGCAGTTAGACGCCGGCGAGAAAGGTGGAGAATAACGGGCGTTGAATAAAGCCGCGCGCGAGAGAGAAGTCAGTCTAGAGAGTAAGACATCACACTACAGCCGCGCGAGAGAGTCAATGACTTTTAAAATGATGATAACCTCGTGCGAAATATCCACACGAACGGAATGGACATCCGAATGCAAAATGAACGACCCGGTATTGTTTTCCTTAGAAACATGTTTATGAATCTCAGTGAGAGACAATACCCCCTTCCTGAGAAATCCCCAAAATACAGGTTCACGAAATAAAAACGACCTGACGTAGAGACGCATGCCTGCTATTAATTGTCCGGAACACCGACCCTCAAATGAACGAGATACCCGCTCGTAAGTTGACAACTTGTTGATTATTTACTCCACGTATATTTGCCTCTAGGGCTATATATATATATATATATATATATATATATATATATATATATATATATATATACATTTTGTGTGGAATCCTGCTGCCTTAAGATTACGATCGATAAATCCCCCTTTTTATAAAAGACTTTTGTTTTCATGTTAATGTTGTTGTTGTTTTTTTTTTATATAAATATATCTGACCCCGTTCTAGTATCTATAAATAAATATTGTTCACATTTGGTGTTGGGTTTGTGTTCTTGCTTTTGTAAATGATTCGCTTTCTTTCTAATCTATGTGGTCTTGACCTAGTAAAAATTCTCCCGCGCTCTGTCATTGATTATAGAACCTGGGATCATACTATGAGCCAGTTTCCGGACTTTTATTCTTCTTTAAATTAACTTTGTAACGTGCACGTTTTCGTCGTTTCTCAACAAAGATCCCGCCGTGAAAAATAAATATTAATATATATATATGCATATATATATATATATATATATATATATATATATATATATATATATATATATATATAACGATATGTAAGTATACGTGTATATCTATATAAGTGGTTATATATATATATATATATATATATATATATATATAAGTATATTAATATAAGTATACGTATATATAACTACATATATGTATATACCACTGTATATATACACCTATATATATATATATATATATGTATATATAAGTTCATGTATATATAGCGATATATATAGAGAGACACCTGTATATATGTATAACTATATATATATATATATACATATATATACTTATGCATATATACACATATATATATACCTGTCTCTCTCTCTCTCTCTATCTATCTCTCTCTATATATATATATAAATATATATATATATGTGGCTATATATAAGTATATATATAAGTATATATATATATATATATATATACATGTGCTTAACTATATATATATATATATATATATATATATATATATATATATATATATATATATATATATATATGTATATATATATATATATATATAGGGATGTATATGCCCATATATGTACCCATATATAAAACTATATATACATATATATATATATATATATATGTATATATGTACTTAACTTCATATCTATATACATGTATATTACTATATATATATATATATATATAAATACCGATATATATATATATATGTGTAACTATATATATATATATATAATTATATATATACCTATATATATATACCTATATATATATATATATCTATATATAATTATATATATATACCTATATATATATATATATATATATATATATATATATATATATATATATATATATATGTATATAACTATGACTATATATATGCGTATATATATATATATATATATATTTATATCTATAACTATATATATCTATATAGCTATATATATTTATCAGACATTTATAGGTGTGTATATATATAGTGTGAGTGTATGTGTGTATGTGTGTGTAGGCACATTATTAAAATAAACAGATCAAATATTTTACGAGACATGCTTATGTAACTACATAACTAAACATATTCTCACTTCTTCCACAAAACTTCAAATTGGTTAAGTTAAGATAAATAATGTACAGTATAATAATTAGCCTGATTTAGCTTAATTAAATGATGTATGATTACCTCTTAATAGTACAGTGGATTTATCATATCTAGAAAAGATGATTATTTTATTGAAATTAGTAAATTATCTACTACATAATATATATAAATATAGTCATATATATAGATAGATATATATATATATAATTAGTAGAGAATGGTAGTTTGCTTGAAGCATTGCTGGGTATAGTAGTAGTAAGTTTTTGAAAGGCTGTGGGCAATGCAATTCCGGGTAAGATGCAAGTTGAAAGGAAAGGAACAAAAACAATAAAAATAAATCGAGTACGATATAAGACTTACTATTTATTTTTCCTTTTTTTTTCCTTTTTTTTTTTTTTTCTTACATAACAGCAAGAGTGTTTTAGCTGTTCGTGTGATGTCCGGGTGATTAAAAATCACTATTTGATATTTCGGGAAAAGACATCCCTTTTTCAAAAATAATTAGACCAGAAGAATAATAATATTTTATTCTTCTCCGACTGTGTAGAGAATAATACAAAACAAAATGGCTGCCAGATATAGACCGCAGCAAAAAAAACAAAACAAAAAAAAAACAGTTTCACAGGGAATATAAATTAAGTTAAGTTTTATTTTAATATTATGTTAAATATTCTAAACACCAATCATATATTTAACATAATATTAAAATAAAACTTAACTTAATTTATATTCCCTGTGAAACTGTTTTTTTTCTTTTTTTTTTTTTTTAAACATATATTTACTTAAATACGGATAGTCCTTTTAATATATTAAGTGTTCAATTGTAAGCCCAATTACGCGGCATTAAAGGATACCGAACACTATATCTTATATTTGCATTTCATTGACCATAGGAAATTAATCTAAGACCAACATATTCATCAGGTTTTACAATTTATTTTCTTAATACGTATTTTATTATCAAGGGAAGCTTTTTTTGTAAACTAGTAAACGACAAACTCAAAAGAGACATGAAACATTTTTGGCGACTAGAATTCAGTAGTAAAGCTTAATGCATTAGGGATGACGTTATCCATGTAGGCGTCATTAATTAAATCGTTGATACTGTGGCAACCTTATTTGTAATAATAGTGGGGGGATTTAACTCAATTACATTGATGGCATGCACCTTTTGTGTTCCATTGGAGTTAAATATGAGTTTTAAGAGAGGTGGATGGGTACTCTGAGAATGGATTTCACAGTAAACTTTCTATCGTAAATTAACAATTCTATTTACTCACTTTGAGTTGCATTAGAATTGATTGAATTATGAACACACATCCAGGGGAATCTCATGTAGTAAGTTAATTAATTATTATGTTATGAGTGATTAGCAATAGCTTTCTTTCTATACACATTTGGGGTTGTATTACATTTAACAACAGGAGACTTAACTCTATAACTATAAAAAAGGGCATATCCTTTTACCGCTAGGCTATTTATCTTTCTGGGTAAATAAAATACCTCGTAGTTTTAAATAGGTGAATAACAGTCTGCCCTCTAATAATTCAATTGAATATATTATTGGTGTTTTACCTATGTTCACATAAAAAAATAAATGATTAAAGTGGGCCTATTTTCAACACTTTAATCACCGGTTCTAATCTTTTGTAAATCCGCACCCAATTTTTTGCAGAATAATTCACTATCATATTAAGAATTAAATAAAAAGCAGTTTCATATTTCGTTGGTATTTTTTCAGCAATAGTTTTATTAGATATTATTTAAGATTGTAAAAAATAAATAAAAATGCCAGTTCAGCGCGTTTCATAGTTACAGCTCGCTCGCCCGCCTCTATCGGCATGATCAGCATGATCTTGCTGCGCGTTTTTTACAGCGTTTCTTGTTGTTCTTTGTGCAGACATACAACGCTTGCTAGTGTTTGCCTCTACATCTCGGCCGACATTCTCCTACACTTTTTTTACAAAGAACGGATATCAGATTAAATTTACAGCTAATCCAAATACGGCAGGAATCGTCATGATGCAGGCTATTATCTTACAATATTGTATTGTATTGCTGTCTTGTCGTCTCTGGTACTCATATCGGAAAGCTACCTGTTCTATAAGTAAAAGGTATTATGCTTCGACTTACTCTATCTTCTTCATTCTCTCGATATCCTTCTCTCTCTCTCTTTCTCTCTCTCTCTCTCTCTATATATATATATATGTATATATATATATATATATATATATATAAATATAGATCAAAGAAGAGGCATACACATGTACGAATTACAAATTAATTTCAACTTTGATTGTTCAATGCAAGGTATAGTCGGTAATAACATTATGTTAATTATTCTTTCATTAAACCAAGGCTTTTCAAAGATACAAACTCTTATAATCAGAGGAATTACATAGATAGATAAGTTGGCAACTGAAAAACCAAAATTCAAGATTTGAAAAAATGCCTCCTCCATTGCTAACATATCTATCTATGTAATTTCTCTGATGATAACATAAGGGTGCATTAGGTGAGTGAAATTGTTTCGTAAGCCCCTAGAAATAATTAAACTATACCCTATATATTTTTTATTAAACACTTTAAATCATTATTAATTAATATTCCGAAATTTTTAGTTTGATCCAGAGAAGTTAAATACGAAGTGTAATGCAGTTCGGAAGATAACTTATTTAAGCTGATATTTGCGTGTGAAAATTATTTCATGGCATGCACTCGCGAAAGAAGGCACATCACATGTTTTTATGAACTGCTTCGCGTTATCTAGTTATTCACGACACCAAGTAACGTCTATACTATTAAATACTGATTATGTAGGGTAAGATAGTCTGTTCACTCTATCTCATCTATAAGGTTTGGCTAGACTAAATCTATGAATCGAAAACAATAAATTGTTAGAAATAAAGGCATTTAATTATACATATATATATATATATTTCCTATAAAAGTTTGGCCTGGTTATATAGCCTATTTTAGCCTATACTTAAAATGATATCTTACTACTATTGTTTCCGCATTTTCTGTAATTCATAGTTTTTCTCGTGTATCTTAATTTATTCAACACGATGTCGATTTACTTTTAAATTAAATTTCATTGTTTGATACTATGCAAATATCGTCTATATATATATATATATATATATATATATATATATATATATATATATGTATATATATATATATGGATATGTGTCCAAACAAATGTGTAAACTGTCATAAATTATCATTTTTCTATATTTTATAGAACTGGAAAATGTGTCTATGTGTTCTTTGATGTTTGTTTATTATTGATATTTAACGTCTATTAGATAGTTAATATATAATTGATCTCTCGTCAGCTAGAAAAAAAGCAGGGGCGTAGGTTCGAGTTTTCCCAGTCGTTTAAACCGAGGGTGTTGTTGTCATGTGTGTGTCGCACTCTTCCAACCACGCCCCGTGCTTGTGTTGAAGTTATTCTGAATACTGAACACAGAATACTGAAATCTCACGGGAAAACACCTGGCGTTCACGACTTGACAGGCAGACGGGAGGGAACTGTCCTCTTTATCGGCAGGTTATCGATCTAAACTCGCACGTTGGATCTAACACGAGGTCTTAAGAAAATGATTTAATGATAACATTTTCATTGAAAACAAATACATAAATGCCGCGTGTTTTCCTGTAGTATTCAAATGTTATTATTCAGTCCGATAGTAAAAGAGAAACAAGGGCACTGCATTTGTGAAAACTAGATAGAAATAATAATGCAGAAACATATGGTAAATACTTACAGTGTTATGAATTTCGCTTGTTTTAAAAATAGTAAGTTACATTTTTAAAAAATCGTCTAAATTTATAACTATATTAACGGTGAGAAGATTTCTATAGTTACACATTGTATAGTATTTATTATAGTGGTACGCATAGAAACTCACATCTTATTGAATTGTTCGGCATTTTACAATGCGTGTTTAATATAGAGTCGTAGGTGTTCTGGGCGGAAGTTGTTCATAATTATTTACTACATAATTATTAAAGTTTTAATTATATGTGTTTGTTATCCAACATTATAAATGCGTGTATTAGACGTTTGTGAAAATACGTTTAACACCGTACGTATAAAAAGATGTGTAATTCACGACTCTGATTTCTTTTTATAAAGGAATATTTACATTATTTACAATTGTTTGTTAGTATAACATTATCAAGAACATTGTTATACATTTTTTTTAAATAGGAATCACAACATTAGTAATTTGAAAGTAATTTAAATATTAAATGTAAAGTAAGTGTTACCGTTCGACCAATTAAATTATCATTGAGTGTTTATTCGAAATTTCAAATGCTTAAAAATGCTTTTAAGATGCTGAATGAAAACAGATTGATTACTTCTTTTAAAATTGAAACCCCATAAGTATAGCTTAATAATTTAATAAGTTCGGTGAGTGTGGCTAATTGATATGCATAGTTATGCATAAGTAAACATATAATATAATATAATATAATATAAGTATCCATTTAAGTATAGCTAGCAGTGAAAGTGAACTAGCAACTGAATATAATAGATACAACTTCAGATCCAATTGCCTCTCGATGAACGCGACTTCGTAGGCACATAACTATGCTTGCTGCGAGTTAAAGGATTAAAATGTGAAAATAAAAAGTAAACGAAGAGAAAACAATGAAATAACAGGTTATTGTTTGTGCTACAGCTGGAGGTGAAGTTATCATGACAGTCTAAAAATGGCGTATACCATGGTTCTAGAAGAGCTGACTTTCGTACGAATAAGTCAGAAAATATGCAATGTAAGAAAAGGTTAGTTGTGGCAGTAATAACGATCTGCATATCAATGACAATAAATTGGCGACCTAATCAAATATCAACACCGTATACGTGATTCAAGTAGATGGTTTGAGTTTGAAAAACTCAGGCAGGAAGAACAGAATATAGGATAAGATTTCATTCAATTAATATAAATGGAAGGCATGTGAAATATGTAACACAAGAATATCATAATCGTACAACTACACATATAAATAGTGGAATTGACCACGAAATAAAAAAGGAAACATGCCAAGCGTATGGAACGAACGTGTACACATTGCAAAAGAATGAACTAATTTCAAAAGTATGCAAATTAGAAAAAAAAAACGTCGAAGGAGTTGAGGAAAATCGACACCAATACGAGAGATTTTGCATAACATAATACTATTCAAGACATTGGAAAAAAGGATTATATCAAAAATCAAAATTAGGAATCTCGATTTGGATATTTGAATAGATACCGCCAATGAAAACAGGCTTATACACATCAATGTCTAGAATTGGAAAGCCGATTTACGAAAGAGAGTGTACAACTCCGCCAATTTGATGCATCGATCATAACACATTTAGGATATTATGAAGACGCCTTAGAGTTACACTACAGATTTGAGGGAATAGATATAATTGTCACGCATTTTAAAAACAACCACAGCCTTCTATGAAACGATGTGCCTTTAATAAATTCTTCCAAATTAATTTAAGATATCAATGAAAAGAAAAAAAACGGGAATTGTAAAACTATGAAGCTAGTTTTGAATTCAAAAAAACAAAAACATGTTACACCCTGGTATCATAAATAACGACACTTACCAGTATATTTGTTGCCATTTGTAGTCGCAATGGAAAAAGAAAATAATTGAGCATGCCCTTATTGAATATGTTTCACCTGAGGGGTAACAAGTGGGCATAAGCAATTGTAGTTTTGATGAAACCAGGCAGATACATAAGTGCATAGAGAGTTCATAAAATAAGAGTAAACTACAAAGTTTGATCGGAGTAGTATGTTATAGCTAGAGTGGATGTTGTATCACATGCGCTGACAGGAGATATCGTGTTTTACAGAAGTAGACATGAAACGGCGTACTACTAATTGCCAATAGATGATACTTTAAAAGCAGTAACAACGATAAATACGACACTAGGGTTGCTTAAATGAAAGATAATAGCATACACAATAAAACAGCAATATTTCAGATGGTCATTGAGCAGGGTTTTTTCTAGAGACCATATAAATAATATGGTCTGTTACGAAGACGATATTTGCATACGAGCAAATAATGAAATTTAATTTAAAAAGAAAATCGACATTGTGCTGAACAAATTAAGATACACGGGAATGACTATACATTAAAAAAAACTGCGGAAACAATAGTAGTAAGATATCATTTTAAGTTTAGACAATTGATAAAATAGGCTATATAACCAAGCCAAACTTTAATAGGATATATATATATATATATATATATATATATATATATATATATATATATATATATATATATATATATATATATGAAGAGTTCGAATGCAAAACGCGATAAACGCCATTCACAAAATTACGAAACTATCACTACAAAAACTGTAGCATTTCAACACTCGATCACATCCAAAAATCATGTTTTACATAATATAATACCGGCATCATTTCGTTTTGTTTTCAATTAAAATAACCTTTTAGTACTAGGCTAGATTAAATATATTCGTTCTTTTTATTGTTTCATGTCTCAATTTAAACGAATTGGATTTATCGCGTTTTGCATTGAACTCTTCATGTATATATATATATATATATATATATATATATATATATATATATATATATATATATATATATATATATATATATATATATATAACTAGAAACAAAATAGAAGTTGAATCTTTTTCAGGATGTGTCAAATTTTACAGGCGATATTTAACAAAATCCATACACTTGACTGAACCGTCTGTAAATTTAAATAAAATCAATGTTGAATTCATACGCTCAGACATACAACAACCTCGTTTTAGATATTGAAATTAGTTATGACAAAGTAACCAGTAGTAAACATTTGTCATTCTTAAAAGGGTATTACATTAAAACCAGATACAATGAGCATTCGATATCTTGAATATGATAAAATGAAGGACACTAGATAATGTATTCATCGGATAGCCTAACGCACGCGTGATGTAATTATTCAAATATATTGAAAGAAACATTGAACATTGTATGCTGCAACTCCAGGGCTGTTTTATTTAGAAAAAAAGTTTCTCTTTTAAAGTGGCCATAGATCATTGAAATTTATAATCAATACAATAAAAAAAATACCCACAATTACGACATAAAATACTATTAAGGTGGACTATACAGTTACTGCCATTCCGTTTTGATATAATATATATCAAATGAAATTCAATTCCACACGTAAATTCATTCTCAAAGTTGCGATTTTACAATTGGCCAGACATAACACACAAGAGTAAAGTAAATATACATTTTTACATTTCGTAGATGCTGCTGTTGTATCTTTAGATATAATACCTATGAAAACAAAACATGATCTAGTATTTAGTAGGGTAACATCGGGAATAAGACAGACACATGTGAAGACATTTGTCCAAGGCAAATAGAGCTTACAAAGAAATAAGCCATAACTTTACGATAGAAAATACAGTGATTTCTAATGGAGATCTGGTAATTCCCCTAGACACACAAATTAATAAAACTAGTAGTATGGTAGTCAGGATATTCACGAGATAATGTAAGAATATATAAAAGGAGTCAAAAATGGAGATAATTAAGAAATTAAGAAATTCTACACAGAATACAGTCGTGTGCATATGGAACATGCGTACATTTCTGGAGTGCGATTCTTATTAATAGACTCTTTTACGGATTGTTCTACCATGAAACAGATTCTAAGGGTCATCATCTCTAGAATAGGTATCCCAAACTCCCTGTTATATGACAATGCCCCAGAGTTTTGTGATGCACATGTTTATTTATTGTTGGGTAAAATAGGATGCACACCGTATAAAACGTATAACATGGGTTAGTGGATAGAATAGTGCTGACTGTTAAAAATAGTTCTTAAGTAAACAGAAAAAATAAGCTATTGGCCAATACTATACGGGCGAAGATTATAACGCCCATCAGCTTGTATACGAACACAAATGAAAGCTCGTAAACTGTGTGGTGATCTACAAATGAAAAGATCTAGTTCATAAAGAACTTAGAACAACATCTAAAACATAAATAATGTATCGTAAAAAAGGCCACAATACAGCTATTATACATAGAGAAAACAGAAACTATATGTAATCACATGCACACCAAATACAATCGTAATAATAATAATAAGAGCAAAATGCAAAACTGTTTCGTTATTGAGTTATTAGAACGACCTGTATAAACTGAAACGTCAGAAGATAAATCAATACAAGATAAATCAAATCAAAATGAGGAGTTTTAGTCGGATTCGGATCAAAGCATAAAAGGGCATACCCCTGGTTTCACTTAAGTGCAAGATAGGTCGAGTTCTTCCAAAAACATGTAAGAGACAGGGAATAGCGAAGTAACATCGAAAATGAAAAGATCATGTGAAAACGCGCAAGATCCACTAAATATATAAAGACTGTACCTTTCAGGGATATGTGATGAAATTGGCTAATAGATATGCATACTAAGCATACGTAAACATAATTAATATATACGAATCTCTTTAAGTAGGACTAGCAGTATAAAAATACACTAGCAACTGAATAGGTAACTTTATAAACTTGATTACACAAGGACATCGCCATTTATTTTGGTAGTGTTTATTTCACAGTTACGTTATTGCAGAAATGTGCAGTGTGTTCCCCGTCCCCGTGGTTACGTTAATACCAACAATGTTTTTACGAGAGTGACAGTGACATAACAAAATAAGTGTTTTATATTTTGAATATGCCCCAAAAGTATTCTCATACTAAAAAAATATATAGTGAAAGTCAAGTGATATTTTCCTATATTACTGTTACTAAAAAAATATAATTGAATAAATCCCATTTCTATTGTTTAAACTGAGAGATTATTCCAAGTATAACATATATCCGAAAGTCACGACTGACTCTTAAATCTTAAAAAAAAATTTTGTGTAGGGGTTTAAAGTTCGATACCATGTAATTACTGTGGTGAACAGTAACATCACAAATACATGTATTTAGATGCTAGTATTCAAAGAGAAGTGATGCATCTATACTCACGGAGATCTGGTCGAGAAAGGTACAGTCATGAGTCGAAAGAAAACTGTATAGAAAAAAAAGGAACTTGCGCTGTGTTAAAATGTCAGTCTTAAGCACGTCAGATTCTAGATTATGCTGTCTAATGAAATAATGAGTGTTACTATTATACACAGCAGGGTGATAGGTGGGTATGTTTGAGTCGTTACGACACAGTGGGAGGCATTAATTATGGCAAAACGATTGGAAACATTTGGGAGTATAGGTAAACTATTTAGTACCAGAGTATCCGGCGAGTTTACACTCTAAAGCTATGTTGCATCGTCTAAGTTAGTTCTAAGCTCTAAGATATTTGTGAACGCGAGCCTCTAGGAAGCAGGTGAATTAGAGTGTGTTTAGGTTGATGTCTAGTTTGACACACACCTCCACACACACACGCAAATATATATATATATATATATATATATATATATATATATATATATATATAAATATATATATATATAGAGAGAGAGAGAGAGAGGGAGAGAAGGAGAGAGAGAGAGAGAGAGAGAGAATTCCCTGCCTAACTATCTACTTCTACTCAGATTAAATACATTAATATATGCATAATAATATATCTTTACAATGTTTGCGCGCTTCTCCAACGTCTTTTATCAATTATTTTCTTTCTCCAGCATATTTGTTCATTTTATTTTGAGACCTGAGGAGGAGTCGTAGCAGAATAGACAACGTTCGTGAAACATGTGAAACGTATGCAACATTTATTGTAATTTTTTTTCATTTTAATTACAAATAGACAATCAGAACAATTGGAAAAATAAAAAAAAGTTTACTTAAACATACGAATTATGTTATGTTTATCAATGTTTACATGCATACACACACATATATATATGTGAGTGTATGTATATATGTGTATATATGTGTGTGTGTGCATATGTATATATATATATATATGTATATGTACATATATACATACGTATATATATATATATGTAGATATATATATGTAGATATATTCATATATATGTATATGTGTGTACATATGTATATAAATATATATGTATATATATATGTATATGTATGTATATATATATATATACATATATATGTGTATATATATATGTATATGTATATATATGTATATATATATATACATATATGTATATGTATATGTGTATATATGTATATGTGTGTATATGTTTATGTATATGTATGTATGTGTGTATATATATATATATGTATATGTATATGTATATATATATATGTATGTGTATATATATATATATTTATATGTATATATATATGTATATATATATGTATATATATATATATATATATATATATATATATATATATATATATATATATATATATATATATATATGGTGCCGAGTAATGAAAATTCCCCTGGATAGTGTCTGGGGGCTCGTTTATACGACTGGACAAGATACCTTACTTAGTCTTTGTTGAGACAGGTATCTAGGAGATGGAAAACTCTGATGTTAAACCTGGGGTCTTTTCTTGCTTTATCTGTGGCGATTTTTCTGCGCCAACTATGGTTTATGAAGACGCCCACAAAGTGTGGATAGTATTTACACAGGCTGTCACCACTATAAACACATCTTTTGTTTGGGTTTCTTGACAACTGAAGTTTATACCAAAGGCTTGCACACAAAAAAGTCCACAGGCGATAGGGTTAGGCGTCGGGAACAGGTAAAGGATATTACTGGAAGTTCTTAGCTCGATCTCTATACTTTGGCGACCGGTGGGTGATGGCCGTGCTTCCCAAAAATTTGAGCAAGTGTGCAGTCCGTGTCCCTTATCGGTGACAAAGCAGACCTGTTTAGAAATAGTACTGATTTCCCAATGCTGCGAAGAGGACAATAAACGGAGCCCTAAACATATGCGTGCTCATCATTACCTTTGGCAGTCAACTGCAGCTGTCTGGGTATCCAACATGCAGTCCCAATAACAGATGAAGTAAAACTTTCATTTTAGATCTTGGAATCTCCGTACTCTACTTGACAATGATACTCACTTGAGCTTAAATTGTTTTCCATCGATATTGCCACTCTTAGTGAAACTCGCCTGGCTGGCAATTCACAGCTGACAGAAGAAAAGTGTGGTTATACAGTTTTTCTGGGGTGGCAAAGACCCAGAGGTGCCTCGACATTTTTGAGTAGGATTTGCTATTAAGTCAAATCTTGCAAAGTCATTGCAAACCTTTGCAAATGGGTTTTCGGAGCGCTTAATGAACCTTTAATCTTGAATGTGATACCCGTGCTATTTTAATTAGTTCTTATGCTCCGACGTTGAACAGACCAGAGTAGGAGTACAATGATTTTTACCAGCAACTAAGAGAAATTATCACTGAAGTTCGACACAAGGACACACTTGTTCTTTTGGGTGATTTTAATGCATGTGTGGATAGTACATCATGACGTGCTGTTCTGAGTCATCATGACGTTGGTCGTATGAATGGGAATGGTCTTCGTTTGTTGTCTCTTTGTGGAGAGCTTACTCTGTGCATAACCAACACTGGATTCCAACAGAAAAAAAGCTCCTACAAGACTACATGGATGCACCCTCGTTCCAGGGATTGGCACTCGATTGACTACATCATCAGCAAGAGACGTGACATTGGGGACTTTCGTATCACTCGTTCGTTCCATACAAGTTGCTATCTTTCAGATCATGCCTTGCTTCAAAGTAAAACGTATTTTCGTTTACAGCACAGACGAGTGAAACGCTTCTCTGTCCCTAACCAGATAAACATTCTACCATTAAAGAATACTGTTCAGCGGGCAGCACTGTCGGCCCGTCTTGATCGCTCATTAGATTATGTTGAGATAACCGATGATATCGAATCTTCCTGGAAATCCTGTTGGGACGTAATTAACACATCTGCATTGGAAGTTTTGGGGTTACCTGTCCGTAGGCATCATGACCGGTTCGATGACCATAATGCTGAGGCCCAGGAGTTTATCAATGAAATCTATAAGGCTCATTACACCTGGATTGATGATTAGAAGTCAACACTAAAGAGGAAAGTGTACAAAGTTAAGTCCAGAAATCATTACGGCAGATAAAAGAGACATGGTGGTCCTCACATGCCAAATTAATACAAGAAGCTTTTGACAGAAAATACTTGAAAGTCTTTTATGAAGGTATTAAGAAAGTTTTTTGACCGCACGAATCTGGCGTTTCTCCCGTATCTGCAAATGATGCCACACTGATAAATGATAGAGTGGATATATTGAATCGCTGGAAGGAGAACTTCGAAGCGGTCCTACACAATACTTCCACAACTGACGAAGAAATACTTTCATCTATCACTAAACGACCTGAGATTTCTGAACTCTCCTTCCTTCCAGCAATTCATGAAGGTTTTGTTGCTATTAGGCAAATGTCGTCAGACAAAGGTTGCCGAGAAAGTTCAGGAAAGAACAAGGAGTTGTATATGTTTTTCATTGACCTTACAAAGGCCTTTGACACAGTAAACCGTGAAGCCCTCTGGAAAGTGTTGTACAAGCTGGGAATACCTGACAACATGCTGAATGTAATTATTTCTTTCCATGATTGAATGAAGGCATCGGTTGTTTCAAATGGAGAATCTGCAGAACCTTTCAATGTGACAAATGGAACCAAACAGGGTTGCGTAACGTCACTTGTGCTATTTGCTTTGTTCTTTTCAGTTATACTGATATTTTTTATTAAAGCCGAATAGAAATTAAATTTTAAAGATGCTTAGAAATGAACTGTTTCGAATGTATGCCTACCAAAGACCATGCGTGATGTGAGTTCACATTTAAAAGAGACATTACACCGGTAACCCCACACAACATCGGACGCTAAATGCACAAGTCATGGGAGGAATATATATTAAACAAGGCAAATACGTTTTATATGTTTTAATCTATGATGAAGCTCGTTATACGTAGCGAAATTATTTGAAAAAACTCAAGATGAAAAAAAAAATACCCGTTTTATTTTAATTAAAAAGTCTGCATAAAACACATACCTTATTGAAAGAAATGTTGCCGCTTTCGTTAAGTTTTGTATATATATATATATATATATATATATATATATATATATATATATATATATATATATATATATACGTATATATATATATATATATATATATACATACGTATATATATATATATATATATATATATATATATATATATAAATACATACGAGGAGTGTCTAAAAAGTATTTGCCCTTTATTTTTTTCCAAAATAGAATTAATAGGGCGGCGCGACTCTACACAGTCAAGGCAGACAGCTTCATACGCATGTTTGCATGTTATCACTGTTTTCCTGTGCGTTAGTCGCTTTCTGTCGGTCGATGACTGAGGTGCTACACAACGTGTTTGTCGGATTACTAATTCTCCCAGGATAACTGAACGTGTTAAGCAAAGGTGATGCATCACATTTTACTAAAGCTTTGCCATTCCTAAACCAAAACAATTCGTAAGATACAACATATATTTGGAGAAAATTCGATGGGTGTAAAACAAATTTAGGAGTGTTCAACTGATTCAAAAGTGGCCGCACATTGGCTGAGAGTGACCAGTTTTCTGGCAGGCGCCAAACTGTTCGAAGTGCAGCTTTTGTTGAGAGGGTGCAACATTTTGTGATGGAAGATCGTCGTTAAAGCCAGCAGGAGATCGCATGCAACTTTGCGTGATGATTTTAACAGCCACAGCATGGCTGCGACATTTGTGCCCAAGTTGTTGTCATATGAACTAAAATGCTTCAGTTGTCAAGTTGCACAGGACATTCTGTAACCGCCAACCCTCATCCCATGTATCTGAACATAGTAATAACTTGTTATGTCTCATAGGTTTACGGGTACGACCAAGAAACAAAAAGGCAGTCGTCTATATTGAAGCCTCGCGAGTCCTGAAGACAGCATAAGGCGCGACAAAACCAATATAATGCTGACCGTCTTCTTTGATATCCATAGAAGTGGGCAACACGAATACACACTGGGAGGAAACACATTGACAAAGAAGTACTATTTAGATGTTTTTCGGCGTCTTCGTGACGCAATTCAGCGATAAAGACCAGACATGTAGACGACAATACATGCAGCGGCATCACGATAACGCCCACTCACATTCATCTCAATTTATCAAACATTCCTTGTCCGAACATGGAATTCCAGCGGTACCCCAACCTCTCTACTCTTCAGACATGGCTTTTTGCGACACTTATTTTTTGGCAAAAATTGCAGACGCCACTGAAATTGTTTCTTTTTTGGAGTCTAGAGAAGACATGATGCGAAACGTGCCCGCGGATATGAAAACCAGTCCAAAATAAGACTTTTAAAGGATTTTCTGACAGTGGATTGATCGGTGGGCTAAGTGTGTGCAAGCACAATGGCCCTCCTTTGATTAGGGGGGGGGGGCGGGGTTAGTGTTCCAACCCCATCAGGTATTTGAAATATTTTTTGGCCTAAGGTAACATACTTGGGTATGCCTGTATTATATATATATATATATATATATATATATATATGTATATATATATATATATATATATATACATATGTATACATATAAAGAGGGAGAACCTGATACAGACAAACAAACGTAAGAAAAGAAAATATTACTTTAAACCTCACTGCGGTTTCCCTAAGAAAGCAAAGCGTACTACCTAGATGAATAACCAAACAGTTATTATACACAACAACGTGCGATGTATATAAATAATGAATCAATAATGAGGTACATTTCTCCGTGACATCACATCTGTTACATCATGCATGATTACAACCGTCGGAAACACGGCGTGTTTTAGGTATGCATTAGGGAGAATATGCAAGATTTTTTATAGTCTGTATAGTACATATAATGCCTAGATTGTGTTTGATATTTACAGCACTTAATTATGTTAGTATTTATGTACATGGTTAATAATCAGTGTATCTAGAGCGATCTTTATGGGGGTGTCTTCATTATTATCTCATCTCAATATATATAAGGCAACAATCTGTGTGTGTGTATGTCTCGCTAAAACTTAAAAAATACTATACAAACACCCCCAAATCAGGTATTATTTAAACCGCCATAACCTCGAGTAAATAATATCTAAAAATTAAAAAAAAAGATTCATTTTTAAGGGGTCAAATAGCCATTTTTTCGTTTAATGTGATCACGATTTTTAATGTTCTCTTGTACACGTGACGTCACATTGATAGGTAAATGACGTCATAGTGATAGTTTTCTATCTATTTTTATGCCATCGTCACATTATTATTGCTTTTTTTTCATTTCTCTTCGGACTACTGACCTCACAAAAGTGAGGGGAATAAGACAGAGCGATTTAGTACACCTCCTTGTATTTGGCGTTGTCCGGGAATAAAACAATACAATGTTAAGAACGTTCTGTTGTCAGTATTATTGGTCAAAAAGAAGACGTTAAGCAATGCATAGCGTGGCCAGTACTAAATGTGTGACGATTTATGGTGACCATGTGCTGTAAATCGAGCTTAAGCATATAATGGAAAGTACTAAATCGATGACTAAATTCAGTGAAATTAAACGAATAAATAATTATGCTCCGCCATTGTTTTCATACATATTAAATAACGTCTCAATCAGTGACATTAAAGGAATGAATAATGTGTGTATACATATTAAATAATGGCTCAATCAGTGACATTAAATGAATAAATAATTATGCTCCGCCATAGTTTTCACTAATGTTGGTATACATATTAAATAATGTCTCAATCAGTGAAATTAAACGAATGAATAATTATGCTCCGCATTTGTTTTCACTAATATTTGTTTAAATATTAAATAACGTCTCAATCAGTGAAATTAAAGGAATACATAATTATGCGCCACCATTGTTTTCACTAATATTTGTATACATATTTAATAATGTCTCAATCAGTGAAATTAAACAAATAAATAATTATGCTCCGCCATTGTTTTCACTAATATTTGTATACATGTTGAATAACGTCTCAATAAGTAAAGTAAGAAGATGAATAATAATGCTCCGCCATTGCTTCTAAAGTATAACGGTACCCAGGAATGTTGGTGCTTCTAAAGTATAACGGTACCCAGAGGATTGAAAATGATGAAGAATATCATGAGGGGATTGAAAATGATGAAGAATAGCATAAAGGATTGAAAATGATAAAGAATAATATGATGGAATTGAAAATGATGAAGTATAACATGAGAGGATTGAAAATTATAAAGAATATAATGAGATGATGTAAAAAGTATGAAGAATATCATGAGAGGATTGAAAATGATTAAGAATAGCATGAGAGGATTGAAAATGATGAAGAATATCATGAGAGGATTGAAAATGATGAAGAATAGCATGAGGGGATTTAAAATGATGAAGAATATCATGAGGGGATTGAAAATGATGAAGAATATCATTAGAGGATTGAAAACAATAAAGAATATCATGAGGGGATTGAAAATGATCAAGAATATCATGGGAGGATTGATACATATACATGATACATACACATGATATATGATACATATCCATGATACATACTCATGATACATGATACATATACATGATACATATCCATGATACATACTCATTATACATATCCATGATACACGATACATACTCATGACACATGATACATATCCATGATACACATCCATGATGCATGATACGTATCCATGATACATGATACATACTCATGACACATGATACATATCCATGATACATGACACATATCCATGATACATATACATGATATATAATACATATCCATGATACACATCCATGATACATGATACATACCCATGATACATATCCATGATACATATACATGATACATGATACATATCCATGATCCATGATACACACTCATGATACATGGTACCTATCTATGTTACATCATAGATATCCATGATACATGATACATATCCATGATACATGATACATATCCATGATACATGATACATATCTATGATACATATGCATGATACATGATACATATCTATGATACATATCCATGATACATGATACATATCCATGATACAGAACAGAGGGTTCTTCTACAGAATAGGACCCAGCACCAGGGGGGGGGGGGCTCTTCAATATAGGACCCAGAGGCTTCGGCGTTGTCCAGGAGAAACGTGCTAAATGTCCTAGATAGAGCTACTGTAGTTTTCTCTTCGGACTATTGTGCAGATGAAAGGGGGGGGATCAGTAACAGTGATTTTAGTAGTGACCTGGAGGTCGTCTTCATTTTCTAAATACTCGGTGTTGTCCGGGAGAAAAGTGCTCAATATCCTATTTTGCTTGCGGAGAGGAGAAGAGAAACCGCCGGGCAACGCCGGGTACCCTTGCTAGTTTAACATATATAACAGACTCCCGTAATTATTCCGTCGATTTTTAAAACACATTTAAACATAAATATGAAGAAGGCTAAATTTACTTAACTTCCATCGACCAGACTTGAAACGTTGTTTCTTTATTATATATTTTTATTTGCTGTGAATTGATATGTTGTGCATCGGCAGCCAAGTGAATAAGTCTTGCTTCAAACTTATAATCATGTTCAACATTCAAGTCTTTTGGGAAATAACGTGCAATCGAATGAGACCAAGCGATATGGATGCAGAATTCATGCGGATAGAAAATTAAATGAGACTACAGAATGTGCTAACTTATTTTAGATAGTTGATAATACAAAAAATTAATACCGATAATTACTTTAGTATGGATTGCTATATAAACAAGATAGTTACGAACACAACATTTTAGACCAAGTTATCATATATACATTTCAATACGTTTGAATTGATTCTGATATTAGTAGTACCGACATTCATAATGTATATTTTTACAAGAATGTGATTCTATGTTTTTACTATAAACACTATATTGTAACGTTGTAATTTCAATATGAAATATAATTTCCTATTAAAATGACGAATACTTTTTGTATGGGGGACGTATTCTTAAATTTATTAATAACACACTAGCGGGACCCGTGTAAATTACACGAAATGGTGTTTGTAATACTAATTATCTTGTTCCTAACCTATACATGTTTGAATAAAATATGATAAGATTTGGACTTGTATATATTTTTTTTTTAAATGAACAATACATAAAACAATTTACAAAACTTCTTTATATACAATATTTCTAGTGAAGGTAATATTTCGACGACTAAACCTTACTTTGTAAATGTTTTCGATTAAATTAAATTTGGCTCCGATTCATGAATATTTGTTTACTCCTCTCCAGGAGTTAAGCACAAGGCCAGTTTTATCTTACTCCCACAAGTAAGATGTGGCCCAAGGTCGGGTCGGGAAAGTGGGGTATGAAAAGCCAACGCTCAAGAAGGTGAGCACTCTGGCAATTAAAAATTGCCTGGGAAGCCCCGTTGGCATTCCCCGGTATGGGCGCCACAGGCAGTAAGCAATAAACGTACTCCTCCTGAAAGAGGGGAGGCGAAGCCTGGGAGGGGGGCCTTCCTAGAACTGCACAGGACAGACCCATAGACCGGCGTACATCAAGCCTCGAAGGCCAAGACAATGCCAGTCTATGGAGTGCAGTATCCATCGGAACATATACTACACTTTGATCTTAGCCAAAAGGTCAAGCGAATTTATGAGTAGCATACAAAGATTCGGAAGGTCGTGTCTTTTGATGTAAGCATAGCACACAACATCACACACGCTATTGTATTAATATGGGTCTTCCCGGTCGTCCCCTCCCTATCTCTCTTCCCCTTCTCCTCGAAATGTAGAAAAACATGTTAGAGGTTGGTTGGGATCGACCTATAAACCAGTCGGGCCGAAGTCAAAAATACTACGTTGCTAACCGTTGCGCCAAAGAGAAATACTTGAAAATTGTTCGAAAATTCGGCGAGTTGAATTTTTTTCAATATCTAGGTGAGGTAGGCATGCTCAGAGCTTTTGCCGGAAGCGTGACACACGAACACACACGCTATCGTATTAATATATAGATATATAGTTGTGATTTCTCATTTAACAAAATTGTTACGGAGTATATTGATTTTCTTCATACATTTAACACACACCCACGCACATACATATAGATATATATATATATATTACTCTGTCGGCGGGGCCGCGAATACGCCGACTGCAACATCACGCAGAGGGGTACCCCCCGAAAACGGGGCCACCTGTTGCCGTGGGTGGCGACCCGTGACGTCTTAGGACGGAATCCTGGTTGCTGAGCAGTCCGTGACCGGGTTGCATAAATGGTCACGTGACTTGCAACACTCTACTTCGGCCCTTACTCCGGCTAGACGTGATGTCGGAGAGGCCCTATCCGATCAATCGGCCAGTTACGTCTTGCACTAGCACTTATTCTATCAGCTTCCTCGATCGTTAACAATTTTAAAAATCGATCAACTGCATAGCTATCAATACCGACTCCAGTTTATAAGTGCTAAAAGGTCGTTGCAAGAGCCAATCAACTTGTGAGATATATGACCGCAACATGTCTGTGTGCCTCGGACGTTTCGCTATAAGTGTGTAAGTACCCGAAGGAAGACGGGTGCTTGTAATCACGATCAGGTTGAGTATACAATCTCTGTAGCCTTGTCTTGTCAAGGCGATTGGGTTTCCCCCTTGACAATTCCCATAGTGGGCTCCGTGTTGTGTAGAGAGCAGGAATGGTGAATAAAAAGCCAAACAATGTATGGCTCCTAACATAACCACAGGAAGAGTTCATAGAGACACACCTCTGAACGAGAAAAAGAAAAAAAAGCGACCAAAATAAATTCCCAAGATTTATTGTACTGGAAGATTGAGAAGAACCTGAACTTACAACGCTATCTCATCGAAAAAATAATTTCGGTTTATATAACGCCTAAAACCGTGAACAAACTCGCCAATGGAAACATCCTGGTCGAAGTGGAAATGTACAGACATGCTGATTTTCTGCTGGGAATGAGAATGTTTCGAAACAAAAAAGTCACATCTTATCCACAGCAATATTTAAATATTTCGAAGGGAGTGATAAGGAGCCAAGAGCTCTTCTCATGTACTGTATAAGAAATAAAACAAGAACGAAAATCCCAAGGGGTAAAACGAATCTCTATACAATAATACAAACCAACACCTATGTGGTGACATTTTATATGCCAATATAAAGATAGGGTATACGATATAAAAAGTGTAGCAATATATCCCTAATCCTCTTCGTTGTTACAGGTGCCAGAAATTTGGACACCACGAAAGTAAATGTAACGGGAGACAGACATGTGGAAAATGCGGAGAAAAAGACCCTGACAACTCTATGGATGAGTGTAAAGGAATCACATGTGTGCAAACTGTCATGGTGACAACCCAGTCTATGCAAAAATGCGTGATAAATGGAAGAGAGAGAAGGACTTACTGACTGTGGAATATACGAGAAACATTTCCTTTCAAGAAGCAAGAAAGGTGGTTGATATCACTAGAGGAAAAACGTATTCTCAGGCTGTATCCGCAGTGGTGAATAAAGAGGAGAGTAAAAACAAAAAAATTGATAGAAAAGTTACTTCAGCTTGGACAAGACGACTGGCTAGCTTTCCAAAATGCACTCAGAAACGAAAATCAGGAACCGAAAGTCAAAGTTCAAAAGCAGCAGGTGGAACCAAAAGAGGAAACCATTTTCAATTTATATTCTACTCAACCGGTTTCCGTTCAAAAGCAACAGGTAGAACCAAGATAGCAACACAGTTGGAATGTACCTTCTACTCAACTAGTTAACCCTATTCAAGATCCACTACCGCAGGTCAACACCAGTTATACCACAACTGAATTTTCTGTGAAAAAAGAAATGGATGCGAAAAGATCCAAATAAAAAATCTCCAGGTAAAAATCCGTAACCGGGAAAAAAATAAAAATCACCTCAGAAACCATTTGAGGCACTAGGCATGATAGAAAAAGCAGACGATAACACTGAAACAAAGAAACCAACAAAACAAGCAGCACCCCCAATCAAAATATATACCATGGGGAAAAATAATCCAATGGAATATCAGAGGAGTCAAAGGAAATGATGAGGAGGCGGTTCTCTTTATGAGAATGTGCCCAGCAGTTGCCTGCCTACAGGAAACATTCCTCAGGCAAGATAGTGAGTTTAAAATTAAAAACTACACTATATACAAATATATAAAGGAAGAAGCTGATAGAGCCTCTGGTGTATATTTGTAAAAAATACAGTACTGCAGAGTCAGGTACTGCTTGATACAGACATGCAGGCGATTGCTATATCAATGACATTACAAAGGACCATCACAATCTGCTCTATTTATCCACTACCAGGCGAGACCATAATTGAATCAAAGCTGAATGATTTAATGAAACAACTACCCACACTAATTATACTGCTGGGTGATTTTAATTGTCATAATTAAATGTGGGGCTGTAAAATCACAAATAAAAAAGGGCAGAATGCTGGAAAAATTATAGATCAGAATAAACTTTTGCCTCTACAATGATAAAGCCAACACATATCTACACTCAGCAACGGGTGAACATATTCAGCACTGGATTTGACTATGCGTTATCCAACAATATCCATGGATTACACATGGAAAGTACATTATGAGACATGGGGTAGCGACCACTTTCCAATTATTCTGGAAAGTACAGGTCCTCAAATGGAAGAAAGAGTACAACGATGGAATAGGCAGAAAGCAGACCGGGAGAGCTTCCAAGAAGAATGTAAAAAATAATAAACAGCCGATATCAATGTGAATGAAACAGATCACGCCACCTACTTTACAGAAACACTGGTAAAATAGTCGAGGAATGTGTACCAAAGTCATCTGCAAATCAAAGTAAACACACACCCTGGTTTAATAAAGAATGTAAGAAGGCTGTCCGAGCACGCCGTTCTGCCCTTAGAAGGTTCAAGTCTAATCACACTCGAGAGAATTTAGACTCATTTAAAGCAAAAAGAGCCAGAGCTCGGTGGATAATTAAAGAGTCCAAAAGGAATTCATGGAACCATTATATATTAAAACGAAATTCCAACACGAAATTTAGAACGATATGGACCATGATGAGAAAGATAGCTGGGAAGAATAGCAGTATGCCAATCAAACATCTGATCTCAAATAATATAAAGATCACAGACAAGAAAAAGATTTCTAACGCCTTGGCAAACAATTTTGCAGAAATTTCTGGTTCCAAGGGTCGGACTGAGAAATTTAAAAGAATTAAAAAGACTGAAGACAAGAAAATATAAAACGTCAGTTCCAAAAATACTGGAAGTTATCATCGACCCTTCACGGGATCGGAGCTCAGTGAGTCACTTGCTAACACCCACAATACAGTGGTCGGCCCAGATGATATATGCTATCAGTTTCTCAAAAATAACCACAGGTGTCCCCCAGAAACCTTCTTGACGTTTATAGCAAGGTGTGGATGAGCGGAAAAATCCCATATCTCTGGAAACAAGCCACAGTGATACCCATACCAAAGACGGGAAAGACTTCTGATTGACCTTCAGGCCATCAACCAATTGTCTTAACTAGTAAAGTAATGGAAAGAATGATAAATGATAGATTGACATGGTACCTTGAGTCAAACAATATGGTGTCAGACCTACAATCTGATTTCAGAAAACAGTACTACTGATTATTTGATCAGATTGGAAATTTTTATCAGAGCAGCATTCATAAAAAAGGAACACCTGATTGCTATCTTCTTTATATAGAAAAAGTGTACGACACTACCTGGAAGTACGGTATAAGGAAAGACCTTCGAGAACTCAAATTAAAGGGAAGAATGCCGCTCTTCATACACACTTTCTTGGAAAACTGAACCTTCAGAGTAAGAGTCGGAACTACACTCTCCGACGTAAAAGAACAGTAGAATGGGGTACCCCAGGGAAGTATCCTATAAGTGACACTGTTTAATGTCAAGATAAATAATATCGTTAAAAACATTGACACTGCATTTAAAGGCTCACTGTATCTGGATGACTTTTTGATTTGCTGCCGGGCAAAACATATGCATCTGGTAGAACGTAAGTCACAACTCGCATTAAATAAAATCTACAAATGACTTGAAGAAAACGGGTTCAGATTCTCTGAATCGAAGACAAGGTGTCTCCATTTTTGCAATTTGCACAAAATGCATAACGACCCATGACTTAAACTGGATGGCACGGAGATGCTAATGGCAGATAAATATAAGTTGATTGGAATTATCTTTGATAACAAACTGTATTTTATCCCTCATATGAAGTATCTCCGACAAAGCCATTCATCTACTAAGAGTGATAGCTCATACTGACTGGGGAGCGGACAAGAAATCCTTACTCAAACTGTACCGAACAATTGTGAGATCGAAACTTGATTATGGAAGTTTCATTTACGGTGCAGCAAGACCATCATACCTGAAAAAATTGGAAACTATCACCAGGGACTAAGACTCGCATTGGGGGCATTTCGCAAGTCTCCAGTGGAAAGTTGATATGTTGAAGCGAATGAAGGTCCTTTCCATCTAAGGCGAGACAAATTGGCACATCAATATGTGACCACATCATTTTAATGTCCATCAAATCTTGCCTACGACTGCACATGGTATCCTCAATATAAGACTCTGTTTGAGAGAAAAATGAGTGGCATCAGACCCTTCATTTACCGCATCGAAAAACTAAAAAATAAACTGGAATTGGACTCAAGTCGCATCAACCAATCAATAATTTCCAAAATTCCACCATGGGAATTAGAACAACCAACTTATATCCTTGATTAAGCAACAGCTTCAAAGAGCAAAACAAATCCAATTGTATTTCAGGATGAATTAAAATACATAAAACATCACCATTCCGACTATAAATACATCTATATAGATGGATTCAAATATTCGAATAGAGGGTGGTGTGCGGCTCTCTTAAAACAGACAGAAATGCAATATAGGATACCTGACAATGCATCAATTTTCAGCGCAGAAGCTGCAGCCATCTACTTGGTTTTAAAGATAATAGAAAGTAGTAGCACTGATATATTTCTCATCTTCTCTAACTCCCTATCTCTACTAACAGCAATGAAGAACAAAAATCTACATAATCCGTTATTCGTGAAAATCTTTAAAAAGATCACCAATATTTACAAAAAAAATGTACTTAAATTATGCTGGATACCGAGTCATGTTGACATTCGGTGCAATGAAAGAGCGAATTAAGCCGCAAAAGAATCATTCAAAATTACACAAACTAATGCTGGAATATCATACACCGATCTTCGACCTTCTATTAAGAAGATAACCGACGAAAAATGGCAAGAATATTGGGATGAGTGCCAATATAATAAGTTATATAAGATGTGGCCAACTATAGATGAGTGGCACCATCACTATAGAAAAGTAAGAAGAGAAGAGGGTATGATAACCACGTTTCGTATAGGGCACCCGCATACCATTCATAAGCACTTATTGGAAGGAGAGGAGTCCCAAATGTGCATAGCCTGTACACAATCTTACAGAGTCAAACATATATTCATAGAGTGTAAAGATCTGAAAAACCGGAAACAAATATTACGACTCAAACACTTTAAAAGACTTATTGAAAAACATAAATGTGACGAAAATCTTAGACTTCATAAAGGAAGTTGGACTGTTCCAAAAATTGAACCACAAAGTCTTGATTTCACTTGTCATTGTCTCTCAAGACCATGTGAAATAATTAGAATTGTATTTGACAACTTTATTCGGCATAACATTACCCATAGTGTGTTGCTATGGCGTAAAAAAACCAAACCAAACCAAACCACACACAAACACACAGACACACATATGTATATATATATATATATATATATATATATATATATATATATATATATATATATGTGTGTGTGTGTGTGTGTGTGTGGTTGTGTGTGTGTGCGTAAATATATGTAAATAAACAATTATTAAGGTATATAATTATATACACACCTATTTAATATTGTGTTAGCATGAAACATCGATGTCTGTAGGTATTTCAATAATTAATATTTATTTATAAAAATATTATTTCTTATCAACCCCCTCCCACAAAGGCTGGACACTCTCGAGTAACTTTAATAACAAGCAGTGCAAATAGCTATATGCACGATCCGAACGCCGTTTCGTAGATCACTCTATACTGATTGGTACGTAGCCGCCGATTCGCTATTTACATTTAAAATTCCTCTATATTTACTAACTAATTGGCTATGGCCGATGGATAAGATCCTCGACTACGAATCAGTGGCGATTTGTGATCGGGGTTCGCGCCCACCGACCGTTGAGAATTAGTTCCTACACTGAAGATTGCGTTAGCATGACACATCGATGTATGTAAGTATTTAAATAATTAATATTTATTTATAAAAATATTATTGTATATATATATATATATATATATATATATATATATATATATATATATATATATACATCTATATATATATATGTATACAATAATTCATATATATATATATATGTATATATATATTAGTGAACCATATATATAATGTGGCAATTAAGTCAGACATATGTATAGACCAGTTAGGCACCCATCTAAGCTGAGATCATGAAGCTATGCACTCCCTTCTTGAAAGAGCGACATAGAAATCAATAGCATTACCAAAATAAAAGTAATTAAAAAAGTGATGCTGACATATAGTGTTTTGTGTAGGTTTATTTTATGTGGAATAATTTATGTTCACGTGTGGTGTATAACACTCTCGGATAGTACCCCAGTTTGTGTTGATACGTTTACATTTTTTTCTATTCTTGCCATTTATATGCACACCATTTGTCTGTTAGCTAAAACGCAGCGTTAGGTAGAGTAGTTTAATGAATGTGGGAAGTCCTCATGAAGAAGTACAGATCAGAGCATTGCGTTTGTTTGCGGAAAGATGAACTATCTCGAATTGAGCTAGCTCAGCCAATGATATTATTTTAATAGTTTTCATTTCTTGATCTGCAATTTTGTGTATCGTTTAGCATACAGAAATATATGTTACGCTGATATTTGTAGTAGGCCATCTTTGTGGCATTGTATTTTACGTAGCATTCAATTGCTAATCTTGAAATAGAGCATCAATATCTTTTTCGTTGGTGTACTGTATACATGAGCCTTATGTACCACAATTTCGAATATGACATACCTTACCTGAAATAAAACGGTTCGATATGCGGAAGACGTTAGCAAAGGTTCACAATTATAGCAAAACATGCAGAACTAATAACAAAACCATTTTTCGTAATTCTGAAATTATTATTTTGTATATATTCAATATGGAATGAGTAAGTAGTTATGGCAAGTCATTTCAATGATTAACGTTTATGCTGTACTACCGAAAAGATATGTTTCTGCACTTATATATGTTTGGAGATGGCTATTAAATATGTATATATAAAAGAAACGTAAACAAGGTGTAAGATGATGATCATGAATACAGAGCGAGATTTTATATTCAGAAGAAAACATTAATTCTTTAAACATGTTAAGCAACACTAACAAAATATCTCTTGATATTAATGTGCATCGACCTCTGACATTTCAGGTGGAGAGTGTTTTCATCTGATCTGAAACATAGTAAGACAGAATACATAATGCACTCGTGTAAATATAGTAGATTGAATCTTAAGGTGCACACATTTTTTATTGTAAGTAGATAACTCGAACTGTAATTTTTGCTGATCGCTATTCATCGACTTTCAGTATTTGTTATGTGTTAATATTGATTGATAAAGTATGCAAAATATAGTTAGCATATGTTCGTTTCTTTAAAATGTCAAGCGGTTCTTTAGTTACATGAATCTATTGTAAATAATAACATAACGTTTAAGCCAGATCTATGCAAATACAATTGGCTTTTTTACATACAAAGCCTGTTTTGGAGTACCTAATAATTATATGCATGCTACATATTTTTTGTAGATTTCCCGTGTGCTGTAATCTAAATGTAATGGATTTAAGACCCGCAATGTTGCCATTACGATTAACTAAACAAAACAATGCAAAGAAATATGAGGTTAATATTGACCTTTTCACCTCTTAATGTTTTTCTCGAACTGGGGTTAATCTTTTCTACGAAGCCATTGTCTTTGACTATCTTTGTTTTCAATGAATTTGAATGAAACAATGTGGGTGTTAGTGATTGACTTTTCTTTTAAACACACATATTTTACATTTATATAAATGTATGCATATGTTATTAGATTGTCTTCTTAATATTTTGAATGATAGCTGATATAAAAATAGGAATATTTCGAGGTTGAATATTTTCATCACATTCGCACAAAATAATCTATTGATTATTTGATCGTTTTGAATATATTTTCTGTAAATATTTATAAAAACGAAGGTGGATTATTACATAGATGAAAAACTCATCAATATATATATATATATATATATATATATATATATATATATATATATATATGTATGTATATATATATACATATATTTACACGTATACATATATATATATATATAGTATTTTATAGATGATTTGTGGTGTATGAAGCATTAATAACGATGTTGTTGAAAATTGTTTTTATTTTGATATTTCGACCAGTCCTCTTGTCTTTATAAAACAATGATCTGCAATGAAGAAAACTGAGGATCGTTGAGCAAACTGTAATTTTCAACTGTGCGGTGTTCGCTTTTTTAATCATGACGCGTGAGATGGTCCACGCATAACGTTTCTTCGGGTTAGCAAAGAAGACCGATGTTTTTTTTGAAAAAAACACAAAATATTACGCGTCCGTTGTTTTTTTGAAAAAAACAAACTTATACGCGTTCGTGATTGGATCAATGCAATAAATGGAATTTTAATGGCACTAAATTTGTGGAGGGGGTTATAGGAAACGAAATAATTGAATTAAATGTAAATTAATATGTAGTATATTAAGTAATGTAATGCTAATGAATAAACACATACTAATTAGACATTAATAATGAAATCAATTTAATTAATTTAAGAATAAAATAAATAAATAAAATATTGCTGGAAAAAATGAATAAATAAATCAATAGATACAAAGAAATAGGGAATTTATTGCACTGATCAAATCGCGAACGCGTATTAGTTCTTTTTTTTTTCAAAATAACAACGGACGCGTAATATTTAGTTTTTATCAAAAAAAAACAACGGTTCGCTTTGCTAACGCGAAGAAACGTTATGCGTGGACCATCTCACGCGTCATGACAACAAACGAACGCCGCACAGTTCAAAATTACAGTTTGCTCAACGATCTGCCCATGCTGTTTATCGTATCTAAGACTTAGACCAGTTCGCTCTGCCAATATAGATAAGTTAAAATATTTAATAATATGTCACGCACCGTCGTGCATGTAGTTGTAAATGCCAATAAATATTATTACAATATTTCTCAATAATGGTGAGGCCTTTATTTAACTGTAATTTCAAATGTGTCAACCTCTGGCACTGTATAGTCAGTTGATTGATCTAAGAGCACTAATTTCGCGGTTCGACAATTCATATATGCATCGTGGTTTTGATATATATATATATATATATATATATATATATATATATATATATATACATACATATATATATATGTATATATATATATATATATACATATATATATATACATATATATATATATATATATATATATATATATATATATATATATATATATGAGAAAAAAGAAACAATGTGTCAGACAATATGTTAAAATAAAAATGGAATAAAGGATAAGCAATTCAACAACTAACAAAAAATGAACTCAAAAAACTCATGTTGTAAAGTTCTTCCGAGATATGTCGGTCGTTAAGATTCGGCCATTTTCATTCGGTTGGTAAACATTATTTCAAAACGGAAAAAACTTTTCAAATTCATACAAATAATGCAATTGGAAGAAAATCTCACGTGCAGAAAACAGCAAAAAGGGAGTAGGGACGCGAGGAATGCTATAAAAAGAGAAAGAAAAAAAAAACTGAAGAAGAGGAAGACTGAAAATAGACCAATCAAAATTGCTGAGTCATAATTTAATTACGTAATACCACAAGTTCATAAAACAATTCATGGTGTTTAATGACATTTATTTGTTAGAGGATAGCTAAAGATAAACGATAACTCACGTTTAAAACACAATTTAGGTTTTTAAAACAAGGTTAGAGAATATTCATAACATATAAAAGTGTAAACTTATGTAAAATTCACAGAGAAAGATGATGAGAGTATTGGCGAATCTATAACCCCACCCCTTAGGGGTCCATGGGGCATATTTCATCGGGGGGGGGGGGCTTTTAAGTTATTTTTCATAATATTTTATAGTAATTAAAAATTACTGAGTGATATTGTAATTTAATTACGTATGAAACAATCAATGTTTTTATGAAAATTATTTGTTAGAGGATAGCTAAGGAAGAGCGGTAACCCACGTTTAAAAACACAATTAAGGTTTTAATAACAAGGTTAGAGAATATACATAACATATAAAAGTATATTTTATGTAACATTCCCATAGTTAGATTTTGAGAGTATTCCCGAATCTATAAACCCACCATTAAGGGGTCCATGGTAAATATTTCATCAGTGGGGGGAGGGGGATTTCAGTTATGTTTAATTACATTTTATAGTAATTTGAAATTGCTGAATCATATTGTAATTAAATTACGTAATCCCTCAAGTTGATAAGGCAATTAATGGTTTTTAATGAACGTTATTTGTTAGAGAATTGCTAAGGAAGAACGATAACTCACGTTTAACACCACAATTTAGGTTTTTAAACACCATTGAAAATTATTAAGAATATCATGAGGGGATATGCAATGATGAAGAATATCATGAGGGGATTGAAAATGATGAAGAATATCATGAGGGGATTGAAAATGATGAAGAATATCATGATGGGATTGAACCCTGATGAAGAATATCATTATGGGATTGAAAATGATAAAGAATAGCATGAGAGGATTGAAAATAATGAAGAATATCATGAGGGGATGGAAAATAATGAAGAATAGAATGATACACATACATGATACATATACAGTATACATATCTATGATACATATCTATGATATATATACATGATACACATGTATCATACATATTATGATACATATATATGATACCTATCATGATAAATTATACATATCTATTCTAAATGATACATATCTATGATACATGCTACACTTGATACATGATCCATATCTATGATACATATCCATGATACATGACACATATCCATGATACATAATGCATGATACATATATATGATACATGGTACATATATATGATACATGCCACATGATACATACACATGACATCTATGATACATGATACACATCTATGGTATTTATGATACAACATACATATCTATGATAGATGATACGTGATACATATATATGATACATGATACATGATACATATCTATGACACATGATACATATCTATGATACATGCTGCATAATATATGATACATAATACATATATATGATACATGATACATATGCATGATACATACCTATGATGCATGATACATATACATGATGCATATCCATGATACATGATACATATCAATGATACATATCCAGGATACATGATACATATACATGATACATAATACATATCCATGATACATTTCCATGATACATGATACATTTCCATGATACATGATACATATCCATGATACATATCCATGACACATATCCATGATACATGATACATATCCATAGTACATGATGCACATCCATGAGGCATATATATGATACACATCCATGATACATGATACATAGCCATGACAATTATGCAGATGAAAAGGAGGAGGAATCAGTAAGAGTGATTTAAGTAGTGTTCTTGATGCCTCCTTAGTTTTATAAATACCCAGCGTTGTCCGGGAGAAACCGCTCAATGTCCTGGATAGAGCTACTATTTTGTATAATATTTGAACACCATTTACGATTCTTTTCGGACTATTTTGCAGATAGAAAGAAGGGCAGATCAGTAAGAGTGTGGTCAGTAGTGCTCTAGAAGTCTACTTGATATTCTAAATACTCTGTGTTTTCTCGGAGAAAAGTGCTACATATCATAGATAGAGCTGATGTAGTGATAGATTGGTATTATATTGTAACGCTATTTACGCTTCTTTTCGGAATATTGTGCAGATCAAAAGGAGGGGGCATCAGTAAGAGTGATTTTAGTAGTGCTCTGGAAGCTTGCTTGCTTTTCTAAATACTCGACGGTGTCCGGTATAAAGTGCTCAATATCCTAGATAGAGCTGCTGTAGTGATAGATTTTTATAATATTTTTACGCCATTTACGCTTCTTTTCGGAATATTGTGCAGATGAACATCAGGGGGGACCAGTAAGAGTTATTTCAGTAGTGCTCTAGAAGCCTACTTTATTTTCTAAATACTCGGCGTTTTCTGTGATAAAAGTGCTCAATATTCTATATAGAGCTACTGTAGTTACAGGTTTGTATAGTATGTTTACGCCATGTAGGATTCTCTGACGTCATAGTAAAAGGTACATGATGTCATCGTGTTAGGTTTGGAATTTTTTTAACCTACTCATTATTGTGCACTTGACGCAATAGTAATAGGTATATTAAGTCATCGTTATCATTTTTAAATTCAAAAAAAATATTTTAACGCATCTAGGAATGGAATAATGTTGTTTTTTTTGACCGAGGGAGGGAATTTTTTTCTTCTTTTTAAACTAAATATATTTCTATGTATGGGGAAGGGTAACTTTTTTTGGGTGGGGGGAGGGTAAGAAAAAATGGGGGGGGATGTCATATTTTTTTTTAATTCAAAATAATTATATGTATATGGGGAGGATGAAAAAAAATTTCTTAACTGGGGGTCAGAAAATTCTTTTTTTTTTTAATCAATAATATTTCTATGTATGGCGGAGGATGAAAAAACATTTTTTAGAAGGGAGCTAAAAAAATTGTTTTTTTTTCTTTTTAATTAAAAATATTTCTATATATGTGGAGGGTAAAAAAAATGATTGGGGGGGTCAAACAAATTTTTATATTAGACATTTTTTTTTATAATATTTCTATGTTTTGAGGACGATAAAAAAAAAAAATTGGTGAGGGGCAAAAAAAATGTATTTTTATCTTTTTTTTTACTATAAATATTTTCATTTATGATAGTGACACTACATGAATGAACACTATTTTATTTTTCTGACACGACAGGGGCGCATTAGTATGAGTTCTTAGGTATGCGAACTGGGCTGGAGATAGGTACATATATAGTATGTGCACTCATGCAGAGATAGGTAAGTGTATAGTATGCGAACCGGGGCGGCGATAGGTACGAATATTGTATGCTCACAGAGGCGGCGATAGGTATATATATATAGTATGTGCACCGGGGTGGCAGTAGGTACGTATATAGTAGTGGATAGGAGTGGCGATAGGTACGTATATAGCATGTGCACAGGGGCGGAAATAAGTATGTATATAGCATGCGCACCGGTGCGGCAATCCGTACCTATATATCACGCGTTCCGGTGCGGCGCTTGGTACGTATAAAGTACGCGCATCGTTGCGGATATATAGGTACGTATTTAGCACGCACACCGGGGCGTAAATAGGTACGTATTTAGCATTCGCCCCGGGGTGGGGATTCGTACGTATTTAGCATTCGCACCGTGACGGTGATAGGTACGTATTTAGCATTCGCACTGGGACAGCGATAGGTACGTATTTAGCATTCGCACCGGGGTAGCGATAGGTACATATTTAGTATTCGCACTTGAACAGCGATATATACTAATGTAGTATGCACATTGGGGCAGCAATAGGTACGTATTTAGCATTTGCACTGGTGCGGCGAAATGTACGTATTTAGCATTCAAGGGTGGCGATAAGTACGTATGTAGCATGCGCCCCTGGGTGGTGATAGGTATGTATTTTGCATGCGCTCAGGGGAAGCGATCAGTACGTATACAGCACTCACACAGGGGCGATGATGGTACGTATATAGCACGCGCACCGGTTCGGCGATAGGTACGTACTTAGCATTCGCACCGGGGCGGTGATATGTACATATTTAGTATTCGCACTGGGGCAGCGATAGGTACTAAAGTAGTCTGCACATCTGGGCGGCATTAGGTAGTTATATAGTATCTGCACCGAGGCGGCAATAGGTACCTATATTATGCGCACCTGTGCGGCGATACATACGTATTTAGCATTCGCACCGTGGCAGCAATATGTACATATTTATTATTCCCATTGGGGAGGCGATAGGTACGTATTTAGCATTCCCACCAGTGCGGTGATAGGTACATAAATAGTCTCTGCACTGGGGCGGCGATACATACGTATATAGTATGTGCACTGCGATAGGGACGTATATAGTATGAAAACCGGGGCAGCGATAGGTACTTATGTAGTATGCATACCGGGGATGCAATAGGTATGTATGTAGTATGCACACCGGGGCGGCAATAGGTACTTAAATAGTATCTGCACCGTGGCGGCAATAGGTGCGTATATAGTATGCGCTCCAGGGCGGCGACAGGTACGTATTAATATGAACACCGGGGCGGAGATATGTACCTATATAGAAGGCGCAGACAGTGGTGGTAATTTTATAGAAATATGTCATACTTTTCCCCTTGGCAACGTAGGAGAAATGGTGGGGAAGAAACAGCTTTCGCAAAAGGCAAAATGAGTAAGTAGCGGTGAAATTGGGCGACCAGGGAAGAGAAAGGTAGAAAGATAAAGTGACGGCTATAGAGAGAGGGAGAGAAATAGAAGTTTTAATATAAAGATGTTACACACGCGATTTTTCTTCAATTATGTGTTTTATGACCCCGAGCAAACCCGGGTAGCCCCGCTAGTAATATATATTTCTCGATGCCCCTTTCATACGACCAGGACGCCTCGCATTTTGACCTATTATTTACACTTCCAAATGGTTGTATTGCAGATGGCCATAGTCTACTCGATCTGCATAATAAATCGCAAAGAAATAACCGAAGCGCCGGTACGCAAAACAAAATAATATTACAAGTATGCTGATAAGGGATCCCTACATGTGATCATACGACATGTATCTTAGAGTAAGAAATATTATCGTTAATGAAAATCGTGCTAAACTGAGAAACTGAATTGGTATGACCCTTTTCCTTCTGGCACGAGAACTATATAAACACTCCATTTAACAAAACCAACACTGTCAATGATTTTGACTCAGGAAACCACTGAAAGAGGGTAATGGATGAAGCTATTATCAGACAGTAAAAAAATGAATACCCATTATAGAGCGTTACGGAAATGCGGATGTCGGAATTTTAAAAAGTTCTATAAATATATTGGTGAGAGCAAGCACTCACCAATTCTCACATTGTCTAATCCACCCATTCTCACATTGTCTAACTCACCAATTCTTACATTGTCTAACTCACTAATTCTTACATTGTCTAACTTACATGCAGTCGTTCGCAGCTCAACTTGTTCAGCGTAACTGTGTCCCCATCGGTTTAATCACAAGATCTTTGTAATGATTACTGTTTTCAATGTATAAAAGTTGCGGAAACTTTGATTAGAGTTGTTTAATTGCCCAGTAAGGGACAGTTAGTCTAGATAAAATGAAAAAAAAATAGCCAAACATTACATTATTAGGAGGAAAATACATATGTAGATGCAGCAGGCCTCGAACTCCCTTCTGTGGCAGTTGAGTTTAATGCGATATAGTGCTAGGATAGAATAGAAAATATTTATTTATAACATTTTCAATATATATATATATATATATATATATATATATATATATATATATATATATATATATATATATTATACGCTACATGTATTAGAGGGTTAATAAATGTGTAGCTACATCATGCTTCGAACTCCCTTCCTTGACAGCTGATTTTAATGTTGTATGATGTAAGAATAAAATATAAAATATATGTTTATAACATTTTTAATGTATATATATATATATATATATATATATATATATATATACATATATATATATATTTATATATAATATATGTATACATATATATAATATATACATAATACATATATATATATATATATATATATATATATCAATGAAGAAGAATGGAATATTGAGCTGTATACTCTTCACAATAGGTTTTACCTTTCCTAAAAGTTCGCTTTTAGTACACCACTTTATATATATATATATATATATATATATATATATATATATATTTCATGTGTCCACATGACAGTTACCGAGGAGATATATTTTTTTAAAATTAATTTTCAGTATATTTTTCAACAGTGTTCGACACGTAAGTAGAGCTAAATATTAATCTATGAAATTATATGTATGACAATCAAGCCACACAGAGGCTCCCGCGTTTAATCCCCGGGGAATATTCAGGCTTAAATACATGGAGATATGTTTCGTGAGTTTTTACATATACACGCCTAGCTTGTTAACCAATCAGATGCTTTGTTATTCTACCAGCCGATCCTTGGGCTTCCCACGAACAAAGGTGTTGTTAGTGTTACGTCCTATATCCTGTTCTCTCGTTCTGTTATCCATAGATTAGTGTATACTCTGTTTCTTTTGTTGTATAAATATAATGGGTGAATTTATTTTTACACGTGGTTACTTGTATTTCTATTTTAGGTTTAATTTTTTTATTGTTAGGTGTTTGTTTATTTTTTTTTACTTACTTGTTTATTTATTTATTTATTTAGATATGTGTCGTTAGCCCATGTTATTTCTATTCTCATTCTAATGTCGTTTTACTTTTTATTTTTATTTATTTTATTTTCATTTAAATTATTTCATTTCCTTATTTGTATTTTGTATTTTTATTTTCATTTTTACTTTTTTTATTTATATATATTTTATATTTTTAAAATATTTTTTAAATTATTATTATTATTTATTTTTTTATTTTTCTATTTTTTATCTTAGATTTGTTATCGTATTCTTTTTTCTATTATTGTATTTCTATTATTATTTCTAATCGATCATTTTCACTACTCGTCTGACAAAATAATGTGTATGTTTAAGCGCTTGAACTTGAGTTGAACACGTTTCTTAAGCAGGGAAGAGTTCACGAAAATTAAACAAAAAAAAATATTATATCATACGGAATTTCCACCAGACCATCTTTATGCAGGTATTACATAACATTGTAACATTGTGTAGATAGACAGATATATATATGTGTTTTGAAAGAGAAATAAAAACAACAAAAACAAATTAATAATAATAAATATATATATATATATATATATATGTGTATGTACACATTGTATTAAGGTTGAAACTCATTCATTTGTTCCACCATTATATGTCTTATTTGCTCCAACCTGTGTCTATCCGTCACACCTCTGCATTGTATTGCCTTCTAAATATCACATTTCTATATATATATATATATATATATATATATATATATATATATATATATATATATGTATATATATATATATGTGTATATATATATATATATATATATATATATATATATATATATATATATATATAATATCAATATATTGATATATTTCATGTGCCAGAGGGGCTCAAGCACTTGAATTCATCATAATTAATTTAAAATACTAGTATTAACGGTGCAGAATAATTTTGATATTTATATAATTTCGATTTGGTGCACATGTACTCTGAGTCGTCTAAATTATATTCGTAAAAAAAAATTAATACGTCCGATATTCCTTATTAGTATGTTTGTAATATTCGTCTCTTAAAGTAACGGCGCTTCGGTTTGTGCTTGGAGATTCATGCTGATATCATGCATTTTAAGGGCGTGAGGGGCTGTCGCGAGTGGACTATGGAAATTTGGAAGACCCCAATTGAGGAGTATTAATAATACGTCAAAAAGTGAGTGTTGCTGGTAGTCTTTTTTCTGGTTGGTCTGTTGGGAAATGTATTGTATGAGTAAATTGAATAGAATCAAGAGAAAACGAATGTATTTAATTATATAGATTAACTAAGTTTCTAATCATACTATTTTCCAGAGAAAACAGTAACATTTTATGACTCGCTCTCATATATAAAGGTTGTTATATAGGACACAAAATTAATCAAATTTAATTGAATATTTTTGCAGATAATTATTTTTAAAATATTAAAGTTCGTCATCAAATGTCAGCGTCAGCAATGGATCACCCAAGAAGCGAGACTGGCATCGTCATAAATTTTGCAGAGAGGGGGGGGGGTCATATTATCATGAAAATATTATAAATTCGACGTCAGCGTCAAGCGTCATCTTATAACAACATATTTGTATTTATTTTCGTAAGAAAGAAAAATGTGATCATAAAAATACAATCAGTATTGCGTGAGTTTTTCTTCTTAATTTCAGTAATTGATCCATTGCAGTCAAACACGTTGGAAACATTTCCTATTTATATTCACTTATGTAATTTAGCTTGTAAACATATGCAGTATATTAAGTGGGGCATATATTGTACTAACACACCCCTACATACACCCTCCTTTCTTTTAATGAACACGTCGGACTCCCTAAAGTTCACCGACTCTTTGTATTTGACCGCCACGTGAAATCATTGTAACACTAAGTTGTTAATATTGCTTTTTAACTTCTTATAGATCTGGTTGTGAATCCATTATCATTGTTGTATAAGGCTGATAAATATATTTTAAAGGTCCTGGAAGACGGGCTATTGTCTGGCAATAGTTGACACAAACAACATAAGGGTTCTGCTTCGTAAAATGGTAATCATAGTAGCATAAACGTTTACTATTCGCCAGAATATACTGTAATATAATGTTTTCCTGAAAATAGTGTTAATATGTGTTATGAACCATTGCACACAATAGATTCAACGAGAAGCAAAACTTATCTATACAATAAATATCAATAAATATTTGCAAGGCTAGGGAAAACAGAATAAATAATAGTCAATGTTGCTTTGTTGAGTTTGATTAATAATTAATTCATGTCTAGATCTTTTACAGATACCGTTTCGAAAAAAATCTTTATCGGATGTAGGTGTTTGTAAACTTATGAATACAAACAAGAAAACACAGGTGTTAGCTGATTAATGAGTGTTGATACAGGTACATCCACTGTAAGCATCATTTGAGTATCAGCACTATTTGCAATCTCATCTTCTATGTGAGAATAATATACATTTGTTCAAAATGAAATAAAACCATACACTGAGTATCCAATGTTTCGTGAATGAATAATAAATTAATAAAGATAATGCGCGAACAATATTTAAGGATACACATTATGAAATAGTCTGACAACATATAAACAAGAATATAAAAAAGATTCAATAGTATAGGGAATATAGCGCGTATAATTATTTAAGAATTAGACATAACCCTAACACAATTCTTCATGTTTATTTATTATGTGTGGGTTATATTACAAAAAGAGTACACGGAACTTCTTTTTATTATGTTGTTGAGCGGAATAGCCTTCAAATGCTTTTACATGATGTACATCGTTATGAATTTATCAGTGTTCCACTACATATAATTATGTCTGAATTTTATTCAGCAATACTTGTATTTAGTGTGTATAAATAATTATCCGTAACATAGAGACACATCAAGAATAATGTTGCACTTTAGTTTATATGTAATTCTACTACCACCAATTTTAGTGGACAAATAATTGAGTGGTATACGCGACAGATACGCATTACAGTAATTATCTTTCGGATTTTAAAATATTAACACTAATATCTTATACAGTTTGTGAAGTCAACAACAAATACTTGTTGCAGTCGAAATTTCGATCAATTGCATATAATGTATATATATATTTAAATATATATATATATATTTATATATATATATATATATATATTTATATATATATATAAATATATTCAGCAAATAACTGCGGTTATGTTGACAAAACGTGCATTCACTGTAATCGTGTAGCAGGTATTGGCAATTTAGAACGCTGATGTATTACGTAAACTTTAGATTACATTTTAATTTTACTAGTTTAGATGGTGGGGCGATTGTCAGTTTTGATTGGGGCTAAATATCGATTAAAATTCTTTAACCGTATGTAATATGGGTTATTTAAAGATAATCAGGAATAGTTTATTATAGGCTAGATCATATAAATCAATATATATATATATAATTTTTATTGTTATATATATACATATATATATATATATATTTATATGTATATATATTTACATATATATATATATATATATATATATATATATATATATGTATATAAAGACATATGTTCTGTATATATATATATATATATATAAATATATACATACTAATCTAAAACGATGTATATATTTATATATGTAATTACAAATTGTTCAGTCAAGATCTGTACTATTATGGACTCTCTTGAGCTTCTGTGTATGTAAGTTCTTTCAGAAAATAACTTCGATATTTAAACCTTCAATTATAGTATATTTTGTTAACTCTTTTTATTTGTTTACTGAATCGGGATTTCTACCGGCCAATTCGCCCGATATCTACGTATCAGGCAAGGACACATTTCCCTAAGTCACCTTTTATTTGTTTAGGTAAGACGTCTAATCTCAGGACGTCCAAGAGATTTCAAATTAAAGATCTAAACGACAAAAAATTAAGAAGTTCCAGAAACTTAACATTAGAAAAAAACATTGAAACATCTAAATCCCTGAAATATTATGAATTACAATTGTGAATGAATATTTCCTGTCGATATATCTATTATAAGTTATAAAAGTGTGACCAAAAAGACAATCCAGGTTTAGTTAACCGTTTTAAAATAAATCTAAATGTAAATGGGCAGTCAAAAGAAGGCAATATGTCGAGTGAGAATTGAGATAAAATATATCATATATCAGTATTCTTTTAACTTGCAATTAATATTAAATAGTTTATACAAAATAATATTAAACACATTGTTTTGTTTGAATAAGTAGAAAATACAATTAAATACATGTAAATTAATTAAAAGAATTTTGCCAGTTATTGAGCATCACAAAAAAATGTAATCATTAAACTTAATGACACTACACTAATGAAATAAAAAATAAATACTAGATATTATAAATAAAATAATACATTTCAAATCTTAAAATACACAACATGATAAATATAATAACAAATTTTAAATCATTAAAAAATATTAAATACGTAATCTAAATTTAATGAAAAACATAAAGTTGGTCGGCAATAAACAATTTAAAATCATGGAAAACATATTAATGAGATGTGACGCATGCAACTGCGTGAAACAATGTGGTCAAAGCATATTGCTCACAATGTCAAATTTCACTCTCTCAGAGTATTCGCTGTAAGAGAAAGAAAAACAGACAATGTAAGTTTTTTTTTTATTCTCAATAAAGTGTCACTCAAGAATGTGTCTACCCTTCCTACCAAAAAAGAAGACAAGGACAAAAATAGATAAGAAAAGTAAGAAAAAAAAGTAACCCAATGGCCACATGAGTGTATTGTTGTCTTAATTAAGTAATCTCATACTTGCCAAGTCTAGTCGGGCTTCCAAGTTAACTAATGAATCTGCTCTATTTTGATTAATTTTACTTCAGTCGATATTTATGAGGTGTAAATAGGACCATTGTAGGGAGAAACACTTGTTTTGTTCATGATATTAATATTTTTTCGAATATTCCATTTAATTTGTTTTTTTAAAATAGTTAACCCCAAACAAAGAAGATCGCAACTGTAGACATAATGTGCTACTGTGAAAAAGGGTGAGTTTTGTTTTTATAGGAGGGTGTCAACATAAATTGGGAGCTGTGCAGTGAGCTGTCTGTTTACATTAGTTTTAAATGTCTGCATGTCAGGGAGGGAGTTCCAGATTCCAGCAGTTAAATGGAAAAGTTATTAGAGTAGAAAGCTTTCCGGCATCTGGAAACCTACACAGTGAATTGATAAGATGTCGCAGATTGTCAGGTTGGTCTAGTGAATTTGTGTTGTGGGGGCACCAGAGGAGCAAGCTCATCAGAGCACAATTCATTATTGTACTTGTAAAACAAGCACAAAGAATCAATATTGGTGCGTTGGGATAGGGGTTGTAGCTAGGTAGATATTGAGGGACCTATTAAGTTCGCGACTCTTTTTTGGACCTTGTCGAGGAGGTAGAGACTAGTTGGCTATGCATCACCCATATGTTGCAACAATACTCCATGCATGGGCGGATGTTGGCTTTGTAGAGATATGTGATAATGTTAGGTGTTAGACGTTTATTAGCACGGTAGAAGGAGCTCACCTTCTTTTCAGCAGTCTTGGTAATGTATTCAATGTATTTGTTCCAATTCTTGTTATCTGTGAAAGTTAGGCCGAGAAGTTTGAATGATGAACTCTAAGGTAGGGTGTTATTTGCCATGACAATCGGTGGTATAAGAGGTTTCTTGAAGTTATTGACAAAAAAGTAGCTGTGTCTTTGCGGCATTAATTGTAATCATCCATGTTCACCCCAATCCACTAGAGACTAGAGGTACTTTTCTAAGGATTCAGCCATTGCCTCAGATATGTGCGCGTTGGTTTTGCCTACAAAGTAGAAAGTAGAGCTTTGTGTCGTAAGCAAATATTCCTATCTCAATCTCAATTACATAAGGGAGGTCATTTATGAAAATCACGAACAGTAGATGTCCTAGGATGGATCCTTGGGGTACAACATCATTTATTTCATGTTGCTTAGATGAATGATCATGGAGGGCAACCTAGATATTTCTTTTTGTTAGGAAAACTTTTATTATATTAAATATTTTTCCAGTAATCCCATATGAGTGCAGTGTATGATATATGCGTTCAGCAATGCATAGAATGTATGATCAGAAAATAAAAGTTTAGCATCAGGTTTGTGGCGGACTATAGCAAGATTGATTAATTATACAAAGATGTTAACAAAGATCATGAGTAGACTGATTTGACGGTAGTTTAGAAGATCAGTTCTATCTCATAATTCTTGAATACTAATACTACAGAGGCAATTTTCCAACTATTATGGAAACGAGATGCAACATTTTGTGTAGAGTCCGGAGAGGACAAGGCCCAGTTCAGCAGACCATTTCTTTATTACTGGTATATGATCAGGCCCACAAGCTTTGAAGGTGTCAAGGTGTTTAATGATAACTTTGCCCTGAGATGGAGTGATGACCATATTCTCAAGTGTGGCTTCAGTCCGTAATGTGAATTTAGGGAGGGGTGATTTACCGAGTCCAAAGTGCAGTTTAAGGCGAAACGCTTGCCCAGTAGTTCGGCCTTATCAGTTGCTGTACAACCACCATCGTTGTGATTTGATAGCTGGAGAATTGTCGATTGTCCATTATTCATCACCCCGTTGTATATTTTCAGAAATCTCGAGCACCTAGTTTCTGTGACTGAATGCGTTTTTTGATTATCTTTGTATACATTCTATGTGCTTCATCTATCACTACTTTGCAATCATTTCTTACCTCTTCAATTTTTCGTCAGGTGTACTCATGGCGGCCGACTTTTCGGTATGCCTTCTGTCTCTCAGCAATGACAGCTACAGTTTCTGAAGTGAATCATTGAGGAGAGTGGATTTTGCTGAACATTTTTCGCGTAGGGTCATAAGCATCAATGTCTACTTTGACCCATTCAGTTAGCTTATTTGCACACTGATCAGCAGGGAGTGAGAGGGTTTCACCTCATAGTGCGTCGCTGATGTTATTCCTGTGTGAATCAAAATCAACCTGCTCACAGTTTCTCGTCGTTTTCAGCAACGACTCATCAGCTTTTGGACGAGATTTTAAGGTGATAAGTATCATTACCATAATGTGATCAAAGTTTCTGAGCTAGCTATGTCGCAACACAAGCATCGGATAGTGAGGTAAAGAACAGGACGAGAATCACGCTTGCTGGTCTGCACAATCAGGAAGGCGGGTCGGAAAAGTTACAGTCTGTGAGAAATCGTGAGCTAAAGAGAAATTAAACGTTGAGTTCCCAGCTGCATCAGTCATGCTGGAAAATCCCAACCAGTCACAGTGATATGCATTAAAATCCCCAAATATATGTATTTGGGAATTCGAGCTGAGTGAGAGGGCTCTATCTAAGCTTTCAGAGGCAGAGTCAAGCAGAGCACAGTCTTGGGTCAAAGGATAACAGTATAAACAATATAAATAGTGGAAGGTAATCAGTCATGTCAAAGCTCTGAGAGGGAATGGAGGATTGAATGTTCGTTTCACTTAGTCCTAGGATATCCGAGGAGTTCGTCAAGAGAAAATTTTCTACATTGCTAATGTGGTCTATTCCCCGGATATTTGTGAATGCGAGATTCCAGGGCGGAGGCGAATATTTAATTTGTAGGGTGTCAAGTTTAGGTTTTTTTTTGTAAATTCATGTTTGTTTTCAGATATAGTAGGGAGAGGCAAGGTTGGTGATTGTTTAGAGCTAACAACAGACCCCGTTTTAGTCATGAATTGTTCCAGTGGGTGTGGCCTTGGGAAACCCCAGCGGGGATTTGTGTAGGGTTCCTTTTCCATGCGCGACATAGCACAAACCCTTACCCGCGATATTATGCAACTGTTGACTGAGCAGCCGTTCTTAGCGCTACTTGAGAGTTTGGGCTCCAAACTACCAATCAGAAACAGCAGCGAGACGAGTTGTCTAACCTACCCCCCACCTGCCAGAACAAGAGCGACCCAGACTAGTCATGCAGAAAAATTTCCCCAAGTATCTCAGATAGATAGAAATAGAGACGGCGGTCATTGCCCTTGTAAGAAATCAAGGACAATCTCTATGTGTATTTAGAGGCGTTCCAGTGCTTGTACCTCTACGTCTGGTTAATAGACACAGAAGGAGTGCGAAGGCCGGGCGATAGTCAGAGCGCATCTATTCCTTAAGAAATTATAGGTTTGTACACCGGATACTTTGTTCGAAAATGCAGCTCTAGGAAGGTTGTCGATCAAGACTACGGAGGCCTTCCTAAGACGTAAGTAGTTTGTAGCAAGATTTTATTATCTTAGATGTCCTTCTCTTTGGTGGATGACCTGCCAAGGTCTACAGGTTAAACACCCCGAGAGAGGATGGCTGCGCCCGTGTACTAGTCGGGTATTTCCGAGCCCCATGAAGGTTAAAAAAATGCATCTATATATATATATATATATATATATATATATATATATATATATATATATATATATATATATATATATATATGTGTGTGTGTGGATGTGTAGATCGATAAGTTCACTCTCCACTTAACAGAAGGAACAGACATTTCAAGAAATGTTTCCCTGTCACAAGTTTGTACAGAAACCTGATAGACAGCCAGTGGGTTAGCAACTGAAAAAACAATTCATACAATGAAGGCTACAGAAGAAAATAGTTCAAATTGAATCTCGAAATTAAATTAAAAAAACAGGGTAAATATAAGTATAGTAAAAATGCTAAATACATTCAAGATAGTTAAAAGAACAGAACACTCAACTGAAAACTTTGGGGAGTCTTTTATTTCGACGGCCATGTGGCTGGCATTAATTGAGTCGGGCTTCTTTGAACATTACCACTTCATTAAAATTATACCGTGTTATTTTAGCTGTCAAACAGTAAGTTGATACATATGTAAAGAATACCAACGTCCACCTCCCTAATTGACCAGTAAACTATGTTGTAGTATAACCTTCTTGTGGTCTCTTCATCTAAAGTATCCATTTTAGTGCTATTACTTGAAATTGCATTTATTGAAGAAGCTGCACCATTTCTCGTATGGGTCAGTGTATGGGCGTGTTAAGGGGATCTTATTAGGGCCTCGAATATTATGATATTTCGAATACTAAGCCATAGTGGCTTTGTAGATTGAATAATACTCATGCCAGGGTGTCCTTACCAACCTTGTACAACGAGTCTGAAGACACTCCAGTATAGTGTCTAGTAGGTAATTCAAACTTCCCTTCTCTCTTGCTTTTTTGTTTCATGTTCTTTTAGTTGAAAAAAAAACTAAGAGAGAGAGAGAGAGAGAGAGAGAGCAGGAGAGTTGTAATTTGCTTATATAGGAGATAACGTCTGACCATTAAAAACATTTCGGAACACTGATATACCATTTAATTATATACATTGACATTAATTATTAACTATCACGGCAGCATTGTTTACCGGCTAAAAAATCTTGATCACTACTGCAGTTAAGCAATCGGGACGAATTTATTGTATTTAAATGTGTATATATGCGACAAGAACATCTGAATATGAGTAGGGGTAAACAAGTGCACATCGTCGATAACATCTTAGAAATAATACTGTATTGATGTTGTGTAAAAGCAAAGAGGGTATAGTTTATCTTAGTTTCGCGAATTATTCAGACAAATTTCGGACTAATTTGGTAAACTTGTGTAACCGACACAACTGTCAGCCGCATTTTATATACGTTCCCTTTTTGTGTAATGTTGAAACAAATATATGTTACAAAACTAAATAACATGAACTTGTTCACTTTTGTTACTAATTTTAAGGTGTTATTTATTTCAATAACATATTTCGTCTATATCTACTTCTTCGGATAGAGTAAACACCAATAATAGCTTACCCATGAGTTGCTATTGGTGGTTCGTTCATTGAAGGAAGTTACAATCACTTAAGACTAAGCCTAAGTCGGACTTGCAACACTGCGGGACTTACAGTTATTGAAGTGAAGTTACATTCAAAAGTAGTATTGCTAACATATTATAGAAAAAATAAAAAGTGTGTTTCCACATTTAATTTTAGTTATGAAAAACATCCCTTCACTAACACAACACCACAAAATACGCTACGTTCACACTTACATGCATACATCCATTATCACACCATATTATCGCTAAATGGCCTGGAAGTCGGTGCCCATTTCGATTTAATTATAACAGGAAATTGATCTACCGCTTAAAAAGCTAATCTAATTAGTTTTTTGTCGGACTTATTTTTCGGGTGATAGTTAAATAATTCATTTATATCTCCACCCCATGCAAGGTCAGACCATGATTCTTGCTAGTATAAATATATATGTGTATAGTAAGAATTTACTTCGGAGGGCCTTGCACGTGCATAGATTCTAGTCGTAGATGAAAATATATTTATGACAAGACGGCAAAACAGTAACACTTTAATTCCCGGGTAATCATCATACTAATTACGAGTAATTGAATTAGGTCTCCGTGCATAAAACATAACCACTTTTTGTAGTTTAGCTGCCGTAAGTATATGTCAAAATTCCATTATATTTATATATATATATATATATATATATATATATATATATATATATATATATATATATATATATATATGTATATGTATATATACATATATATATATATATACATTTATATGTATATATGTATATATATATATATATAGTTATATATATGTATATATATACTTATGTAAATATATATGTATATATATATATATATATATGTATATATATATATATATATGTATGTATATATATATATATGTATATATACATATACATATATATATATATATATATATATATATATATATATATATATATATATATTACTATATAGTCATCCACATACAGCCTGTTTCGCTGTTTCACAGCTCATCAGTGCGGCTAGACCAGTTAGTGTCTCAAGCCGGGATCGAAACGCAACCGTCGAGCTGACAGTCGGCGATGCTAACCCCTACGAATATATATATATATATATATATATATATATATATATATATATATAGAGAGAGAGAGAGAGTACTCCAAAAGATTTCAACCGGGTTTATAAAATAGCTCAAAATCAAATATAGCTGTTATGTATGATTGTTTTTATTTACACAGACATGTAAAATCTGCGACACTGGCATGTCGATGGTATCGATCAAGAGCTATTATAAACTTAGATCTCATCAGGAAGAGTTAGAATCCGATTTTAACCTTAGATCAATTTTTGAAAGAATGAAATGGAAAAAAAAGAAAAGAAATTTAAAATTTTAAAATTTGGAAAGTCACGTGGTTGGGACCGTTAAGAATAAAAATCTCAAAATCGAAATACAAATCAAAATTTAAAAAAATCAAAATAGTAATATAAAATATGAAAGATTATATATACAATATGAAATTAGAATTATAAAAGATTAAATATAGAATAAAATAAAATATCATGAAATAAAATAAGATAAAGTAAAATAAAATAAAGTGAACAGAGAGATATATAAGAAAAGGGTAGAATAGATAGATATATAGATAGATAGATAGATAGATAGATAGATAGATAGATAGATAGATAGATATTAAATGAGGTCGTTTACGATTCAGTGGGGGAGGCAACACATGCGACGGGACGTGTCAACAATCAGTCTATGTGTTCTTTTTGTTTGCTTTTTTTACCCTAGACCGACTTCGGCATGCAGAATCATTTTAAATCAGCGATAATAGTTGTATCATATATATGGTGTGTGGGTGCTGGTGTTTATGTTGGGAGGCAGGTGTCGTTAATAAATAGCGCTACTGATTTTGTTTTTAGTTTTAACCGTTTTTTTTAAACTTATCAAATTATCATCAATTAATAAATTAAACAAATCCACTAACAAATTAATTTAGTTTACACAATAGGTGGTAATGATACTACTACTACTACTACTACTACTACTACTACTACTACTACTACTACTACTACTACTAATAATAATAATAATAATAATAATAATAATAATAATAATAATAATAATAATAATAATAATGTCGGTTATAATGTAGAAATGTCAAGTAATGCTGTTGGTAAATAATAATAATAATAATAATAATAATAATAATAATAATAATAATAATAATAATAATAATAATAATAATAATAATAATAATAATAATAATAATAATAATAATAATAAGTAATTGTTGGGTAAAAATAAAATAATCAGGAAAACTTCGAAGATAATAATAATAAAGCTAATTATAATATAGAAAAATATAGCAATACTATTAATCAAAGTGCTTTTAAATATGGTAATAGGGATAATTTTATTAATAATAGTAACATTAGTTGTTGCAATAATACTAAAAATATTAGTAATAATAATACTAATATTGATAGCTATATTAATAATAATAATACCAACGGTGACCATACTAATCCTAACAATAATTATAATGATAATAAAATAATAATAATAACAATAATAATAGTAATAATAATAGTGATACTAATAATAATAATCCAAACTAATTGCACTATAACTGATGGTAATATCACCATTGCCACCAACACTAATAATAACAATGGTAGTACAAGCTAGATGACGATAACAATAGTTATAGAAATAGTGTTGACAATAATAATAATAATAAAAGTGGTTATATTGGCATTGATTCTTAACGGTCCCAACCACGTGACTTTCCAATTTTAACATTTTTAATTTATTTGCTTTTTACTCTATTTCATTATTTCAAAATATGATGTAAGGTTAATATCGGATTCTTACTCTGCTATATGAGATCTCAGTTCATAATAGCTGTTGATCGATAACATCGACATGTCAGTGTCGCAGATTTTGTACATGTCTATGTAAATAAAAAAATCATATATATATATATATATATATATATATATATATATATAAATGCATATATATATATATATATATATATATATAGGTATATACACATATGTATATATACATATGTATATACACACACATATATATATATTGCCCATATTTACACTGTTCGTATGCACTAAAGAAAAATCCGTCGGTAGTGAGATCATAAATTGGACACGTTAATCTTTAATATAACTGGAGAGAGGAACATTTTCGTTTCACGAGATCAGAAAATATCCCGGTATTTTCTTTTCATCTCTGTTATGTTTCCGATCTGACTACAGTGTCGACGTCAATTTTGCTTTCAACCAAAGAGAAAATAAATCATTGAACTTGAACAAAAAATATATAGCGTTTAATCCATAAATAAACGACGTCATTGATACCGAACTACCAAGGGCAAGTCTAAGACTATTAGATGTTTTTATTGTACGGTAAAGAAAGGAAAATACAAAACACATCAGATTACTTTGCAGAGCTAAGATCTCAGTGCGGGGCGCACCGTGCATAAATGATGATAATACTACTACTACTACTACTACTACTAATAATAATAATAATAATAATACTGATAATAATAATATAAATAGAACAAGAAGAATAAGAATAATAGCAAATACACAAAACAAGTGAAAGAGACATGGAGTGTGAAATGAGTCAGTATAATACCAATAATCGTATGGGCACTACGAACACTCCTAAAACACCTAGAGAAAAGACTGAGAGAAGTAGGAATTAAAGAGATAATCACAACCATACAATAATCAAAACAGCTTCATCTTAATGGCAATCCTGTAATGCGGAAACCAACCCGCATTAGTTACAAAGGATAACCAGTAACATGAAATTTACAACAGGAAGAAAACAAAACCACACGTAGGACACAACACCATAAACTAAGGTACACCAACTGCAAGAAAAATCACTTCATAATCTCCACCCCTTTTAATAAATCACACCGGTCTCAGCAAACACCACACCAAAATAAACCAATGAACATAAATTACAAGAAACACCATAATCTATCCACCGTTCCCTTCCCACCAATACCCCCACTCGAAAAATAATAAAATATGTTATCGTATAATATAATATACTATAGTGTAATATAATATACTATAGTGTAATATAATATTACATAGTATCATATAATAACAAAAAAATGCTGCGTACCTAGGTCGACAGCAAACAAAATATTTGTAGAAGGTCGAAATGGATGAGAATACCGAGGACGGATAGCACAAACCATACCTCCACTGGAAGAGTGCGGAAAGTGTTGGAACCTTGGGAATGCTTATTGCCACCCAACTTCCAGAGAAGACCAATGGCCCTAACCAGCGAGAAATCAATAGTAAGAGGATGTTGCGATACCGCAAGGTGATTTGCGTTTGTTTTCGAAAAGAGGCGAAGAATACTGGAAATCTAAGGAGGTGTGTTTTCACTCAGACTCAAGGAAATACCACTGTTTTTGACGGTGAGCAATCACTGACGATAATTTGTGTGAGAACTCTCAGTGATAGCAACTAATAATAATAATGATAATAATAATAATAATAATAATAATGATAATGATAATACTACTACTACTACTACTACTAATAATAATAATATTAATAATAATACTAACAATAAACATATCATCGTAGCAGAACCTAGAAACGTATTTCATGGCAATAAGTACGTTTCTTTAAGAAATATATGAAAAAAATATCTTGTTAAATATGCTGTAAATTATTTCTGAATAAACAAATGTCCATCTTTGAAAGTGGATCTCAAAACCCAGCTGTTCTTGCAATGCGATGACTTCTTCGAGATATAAAAACAGTAGTGGACATATGTTGCGAAATCGATATCGGATATTATAAAAATCTTATCATATTTTTCATTAACAATTAACAGTAGTAAAAGTAATGGTTAATCATGAACATCGTCTCAGATTCGTATAAGCCAATGTAAACATATATTATAGTAATATATCTATCCGATACTATCAAGTCATATATGAGTCAATTATTTTAATGTTTGCATGTTCTCGTTAATAGATCTGTTTTTCATATATTTGTATATAAATATTAAACGTAAGTCAACTATTCGTATTATTATTCTCAATTTGATAACTTCATGAACTGTGATATGTCTGTTAAGCTATCTTTTTTACTGAGGAAAATAATAGGATAAACTACTTCTATATTTGTCACATTATTATACTTACTCGCGGGTCCTCTGGATGTTTCACTCTTCTACTCCTCATCAGTTAAATACTCTGCCGGTGCTAAAATATGTTTTAATGTTCTTGATATCAGGCGCGAACCCAAACCCAGTTTTATTATTTTACCAACTTTTGTTAAAAATGAAATTATTAGTGGATTATTCTAATGAATGTCGTTTCAGTATATATACGTTGTTATTGCGTTCTACATCAAAAATATTATTATAATCTTTTACAGATTCCATTATATAGAAATCCGGGGCGAACGGGCAATATCTGTTTGTAGCAATACGAGCAAGGAAGTGCATTTTATTTTTATTATCACGTTCGCCACGACAATGAGAAAAGAGGACATTTAGATGTTTGCTATGTATCTTCGACAGTCGAGTGACCTCATCTTTGTTATTATGTGCTGAAGAGGTATAACGCTTGTGCATTCATGGAATTTCGTTAGTGTCTTATTATAATCAAAAGTAATAGTAGTAGAAGTAGTTATACTAGTAGTAGTCGTATTATTATTATTATTATTATTATTATTATTATTATTATTATTATTATTATAATTTATATCGTTCTTATTATAATCATTGTTATTATTATTGGTGGTAATATTATTTCATACTTGTCTAAATCTTTGGTTGTTTTAGTCGGAGTATTCTTTTTTGTAGCATCAACTCAATTCCCTTGACCTAAGACATTCAAGCTGTACCTTACCACTTTCTCTGTTCTTAACAGGCAAGCCTTTTGGAAGATCAGAAAATAAATTATCTCGTCAATCTGTTTAAGCCATCTATGGTGGAGTTTCGTTATGGTTCCAAGCGTTCCAATTACAACGGCAATCACCTTATTTTTTATCTTAATATGTAGTTTTTTCGTGTTTTTTCTCCTACACTTTCGTATCGTAGGAACAGGCTATACCAATGATCATGAAAGTTCTTTTGTTGTTGTTTAGAAATACTAAGTCGTGTTTACTATGTTCAAGAACCTTATCAGTGTGTATGCTCATGTGTAAAAAGAAGTGTGACCATATCGTTCTTATGTACCATTTCCGGTTTATGAGAATACCACCTGTCATTTTGGCTCAATCTATACAGTGTGTATATATTCCAGTGTAGTACGTGAGCAATGGTGTTGTGTCTCCATTATTTATGATACAGTTGTGCTAGCATTGCGTATTTAGATACACTATGGGCTAGAGTTTTTTTCCTTTCTTTACACAATCGGCACATCGGTGATTAGGCAGTTTTGTCAATATAGTGCGTGTGGCTTATTCCTGGGCTGCAATTAACGTGCTCTCCGTAGATCTCTTGAGATCACTCATGCCCAAGTAATTCCAGCTGTCATTTTCTCTGACTGCAGTATTTTTATGGAATACACTGTGTAGTTTCTTCCCAAATAATTTAAATCTTTCTTTTTAATATGTGGGTATTTTTCACCACAGTTCTTAGTAGTTCCTCTCTTTTAATTTCACAAAGAAGAATCTGATTACTTTCAAAAATGTTCTTATATAGAACACCTTATTCTATATTCACAGCATTTTGCACACTAAGTAGACCTCGTCAACCTATGTTCATAGCTGATATAATCGATATGTATCCCTTTTTCTGAATTTTCCGTGTTGTAATATCCAAACATGTTAGTTAATCTGCATTTCTGTCAAGTATACCGAATTATTATTATTATTATTATTATTATTATTATTATTATTATTATTATTATTATTATTATTATTATTATCAGTAGTAGTAGTAGTAGTAGTAGTAGTAGTTTTCTTCTTATTATTAATATCATCATTATTTTATTATAATCATAGTGTGAACTAACTAGAAGTTCTCAGATGAGTTAGTGTCAGTGATTACTCACTGATTAGTACAGGTCGTGTTCCCTGGGGGCTGATTGGCAACACGCCTAACCAGATGCCATGTACTCTTTATCTTTTTGCTATAAAAATGAAAATTACTTTGCGGTATCGCAATAGCCGCTTACCATTAATGTATCGCTGTTAACGACTATTTGTCTCCTCTGAGATTTGGGTTTCAATAAGCCTCTACAAGGTCTAATTACTCTCTGCAATCTTCCAGTGGGGGTCTCATTCGTGCTTTCCCTCTTCGTTTGACTCTCTTCAAGTAGGTTGAGTGATATCATCTGAGGCTGGTGCCTTCATTTTGGCGGGGTAGTTTATGCAATGTCTTGCAGTTTTCGTTCTTTAGGGTTCATGTGGTGGCCTTATTCCTCTGGTTTTTTTGTATTACTATTGTAACTGACATGTGATTGGTTCGAAGATCATGCTCGTTGATTTTTGATTTCCTAAAATTGCAGCTGTTTTCCCGAATCTCGTTGTTTGTATGGGCTCAGTGATCTCATAAATTCCAAGTATAATTTCATAGTAGTTTCAATTGTGTATAGTAAGATTTTTCTTTATGGACGTCAAGTCAATTATCTTGTGTTACCCCATTCAGCAGGTCCTTAAGATGTCTACCGTTCCGAATAGGCAAGGTTATTGCAGGGTTGGTAAAATAAATGGCTCGTCAATCTTTTTACTCAGTCCATTGGGGTGTTTCATTATGGTTACAAAGCGTTCCAATTACAACGAGAATAAACTTGGGTTTTTACATTACAAAGTCTTACTAATACTATTTAAGATCTTGATATACTTAGATGAAGTTATTTTTGTAGATGTTCAGGAACCTGATCAGTTTGCATGGCAATGTCCCAAATAGGTTTTGCTGATGCTCATACCACTTCTAATTGTGATCCAATTCATATTGTTTGTATATATTCCAGTGTAGTAGCTAATCGTCTTTGTCGTACCTCCATTTTTATAGTGAGGCCACACTTAAAAACCTACCCATCACCTCATCCCAGGTCAGAAACATCATAAAACCCCCTTGACACCTCCGAAGCTTGGGGGTGATCTTATACCTGTAATAATAAAGAAATCATCCGCTTAAGTGACCCCTGCCCTCTTCAAACTCTACAATAAATGGATAGCTGAATATTGTTTCTTCGATAGCTGGAAAATCGCCTCTGTGGTACTAGTCGACACAAATAGTGGGTGTTGAATCAATCATCAAGACTAGAGTCTAATCAGTCTACTCCCGATTTTCGCTAAAAATCTTTGAATCTTTAATCAATCTTGGGATAGTCCGGCATTTAGTTAATGCTAAACTTGTTTCTGATCGTCGCCAGTATGGATTTAGACAAGCACAATGTACTGCATACATCCTAACGGTTTTCTGAATGCATGTAGCATACACGTGACAGGGCAAGACAAGCTAGGAAAGTCGCGCTTGATATATCCAACACCTTTTACAAGATATGGCATAAGGTGTTTCTCCTGAATATACGCTCATACGGTATAACTTGCCAATTACTTGATATAATTCGATCCTTCCTAACCAAAAGAAAGATCCAGGTTGTCCTCGACGGCCGTTCATTCAAGCGACATTCCATAAATGCTGGTGAACACCAGGGATCTATCCTTGCACCTTTATTTTTCCTGATGTTTATAAACAGTCTCCTTCATGAAATAGAGACTGAGATTGGTGCATTTGCTGACGAAACGATGCATTACTCTCGTTTGTGGGCAAAACGGACGCGATTATATCCGAGGCAATGGCTGAATTGTTAGAAAAATACCTCCGGGCTGTAGTGAATCGGGGTCATAAATGGTTGGTAACTTTTCATGCCGCAACGCTAAAGCTATTTTCCTTCAATAAGTACACGAAACCTCTCCGACCACCGATTGTCATGCCCAATAACATCCTACCACAGGTAACATGAATTGAAACACATAAGATGAAGACATTGTCAAGGCTGCAGTAAAGAAGGTAGGCTCTTCACACCGGAAATATCCTGTATATCTACAACGCCACCATCTGCCTATGCATTTTGGCTGGGGCATAATCTACTAGTATATCCCTCCTTGAAAACGTCTACAAATGAGTCGCCAACTCAATAAATCCCTCACCGCAATGTAGCATACTGGTGGGTTTTTTTCACAAATACTTCAATGGATTATGCACCGATTATCTGGCTACCCTTGTTCCCCCTTGACTTTAATTCACAAGATCAACTCGAACATCAGCTACATCCCAGCTATTCACTGTAGAGGTCCCAGTATGCCGAATAGCCTTCTACTCCGGTAGCTTCTTTTCTTCGTACTGTTGGTGTCGCTAACTGCCTCCCTGCCCCCTGTGTCCCAGACAGTACCGGCCTGCAGATTTGTAACACTAATGTAAACAGACATTTCGCTGCACAGCTTCTCACTTAGAAAGACACTCTAAACCTGCTCCCTATTTCTCAGTAGCCCCTTACGTCTACAGTGGTGTTCTGCCTTGTTTGGGGTAGAATATGATAAAAAATAGATACAATATGCGCTAAGGTGTCTTCCATTTTCATTACAGTATCTGCACATTGGTGATGATGCAGTTTTGTCAGTGTCATCTTTGATCGACCTAGTACGAATAGCTTATTCCTGGGCTGTCATTAAAGTAGTGAGGCAAGTGTTGATAAATCCGAGCCGCATCTATCTAGCACACGATTATGTATTGAAACAAGAGTTGATACATAATCAGCCGCAACTTTTATCAATAAGAGTGTGTAGTGAAGCAAGCTTACTCAAATACCAGACGCACCTTTCAGCACAAGATTATGAAGTAAAGCAATTGTTGCTTAATCTTCAACTGAACAAGAGTCTGAAGAGAGTCAGTAAATACTCAATAACCAGCTACAAATATTTTGGACAAAAGTTTATAGTTTGACGAGGGTTGCTCAATCTATGTCCGCACTTATTTAGAACAGGTGTTTGTAGTGATACACCCCGAGTTTAATCTCAGACTGCCCTCTCCTGAACACGAGTGTGTAGTTAGTCAAGGGTTACTCAATTCCCAGCCGTACGTTTTATAAACATAAATGGGTAGCGAAACACTGGTTCTTCAATAAGCATCCACACTTATCCATCGATGATTCGCTGAACGAACTGTTAAGAAAAGATACCGTTTGAGAATTGACACCCGAATGCAAGAAGGCATTCGATAACACTATTAATGTTCTGGCATAGGGTGTATTATTCCCACAGTATGATCCGAACTTATGAATCGTTGTTCGTAGTAATGAATGCTCGAACAGAATAGGGGTATGCATCCTTCATTAAATGCCAGACGGAATTCACTGAATGACACTGCTTCCAGGTGAAAAACATGACTGCCAAATAAATAAAGGGTGTTTGGTATAATATTGGCAGTCACCTAATTCTACCGTTAAATACATGGCAGATTTTCGCACGTTGAAAACTGGTAACAAATTGTTACTCACAAGTGCCCGTTAAAATCTATGAGTGTATCCACGACAAATAGACTACAATAACCAATAAAAAAAAGAGCATAACACTATACATCAAATATCTTGGTGATAAAGATCGTACATATTTCTAGGAATCATGCTGTAGTCCATTGCTAAGACGTAGGACTATATACGTCAATATCGAAGGGTCGATCCTTCCCTAAGTAAGGCATGCTGATGACGGTTGTGAACAAGAAACACGTGCCCATAGAGTAAGTGTATGTACGTAAAAATAGAAGTGTATATATTTTAACAAGAAATGCGTCCTATGAGGTTTAGTTACACTAATACTGAAACGTCATGCATCTTAATACTCGGGGAGTGAAAAAATTAAAATAGTAGTAGTAAGCAAAATACAACAATGAAGGCTACAGTAAAAATACCAACAATTACATAAAAATACATCAACTATTTCCGTGACAAACATCGTACAGATTTCAAGGCAGAGAGTTGTAGTATATTGGTAAGACTCTGGACTATAGACATCAATATCAACGGTGTGATCATTGTATAAGTTTGCTATACTGATAACGTTTGTGAGCAAGAAACACGTGCCGATTGATGACGTTTATCTACGTATGAAATTAATAACAATATGTATATATATATATAAACGAAAAATACGTTCTATGATGTCTTATAATGCAATGTCATGCATCTTGATCACTTAGCGAGTGAAACAATCGAAATACTAGTAGTAAGCAAAAAAGACAAGCAACGCTGCAATAACTGATCACACCAATTACATAAAATAGATCATACACATATACATATATATATATATATATGTATATATATATATATATATATATATATATATATATGTATATATATACATGTATATATATATACATATATTCATTTATTTAGTCACACAGAAACATACTCCCACTGTATATTTATATATGGCTTGTAGATAACAATATTCGTTGATAAAAATAGTGTATACATATCGCATGTAATGTTTCTCCTTCCGATGATTATGTTGAGAAGTTATATATCCATGTTATGTACTTAGAGTTATGTAAGATGTGTGTATTTTGTATAGTGCCGTATTTTAAAAATAAATAAAGGGTGACGTTATTACACACTCACTATTCTAAATATAATTACATTAGGCTCACAGTAGTTTCTGAACATTGCTATACGACTATGCACACACACTCTCACATACAACTTTCATTTGACATTCTATGAACTCAATGTTTAATAGTGATGGCGCAAGTAATACCGGCACATTCTTTCTCGTCTTGTTCGCTATTGAACACTTTTTGCCTGAGTTGTTCTCATATATTCTAAGAGAGAAAATATATGTTAACTGTTATGTTTCAAATTGAAAGACATCTACTTACAGACGCGACATAATGGTATACTTTTAGGTATCCGGTCAGTATTGAACATTTCTCTATTTTATGTATGGAATAACGTTACATATATAAACAGAACTAATGTTCGAATGAGGTTCTATTCTGTTCAGGTCGTAGATATGAAGTGCAACAAAAGAATACGAAATGGGTTATTGATACTGTATTCGGTTTAGTACCAATTGAGAAATACGCAAACACGTGTGATGATAAAAGACGTATAGACAAATAGAAAAGAAGCAACATGAGTAAGTATACGAACATTTGATTTTCTAACAATATACATGCACACAATACACTTGCACACGCGCAAATATATATATATATATATATATATATATATATATATATATATATATAATTCTATAACATCCGGGGGGTCCTCGATAAGTCAGGAAATCACCCCGTCTGTCCTACCCTTTCTGTGGGCATGATTGAACCTGGTAGTCCTTATATCCTCTTCAGGCCACATACAAGGGCTGGTGTTCTACAATAATCACTTATTTAATACTTGTTTAATTTCGGTGACCTAACGTGAGCCGGTGTGTCAGCGTGATCATGCGGTATATGGGGAAGTGTTTATATTGTTACGTGATAATAAATAAGAAGAAACTATAGGAACCCCGTCTGTCCTACCCTTTCTGTGGGCATGATTGAACCTGGTAGTCCTTATATCCTCTTCAGGCCACATACAAGGGCTGGTGTTCTACAATAATCACTTATTTAATACTTGTTTAATTTCGGTGACCTAACGTGAGCCGGTGTGTCAGCGTGATCATGCGGTATATGGGGAAGTGTTTATATTGTTACGTGATAATAAATAAGAAGAAACTATAGGAACTTCTATATTGTGATATTAGAACAAAATAAAAAGCATTCAATTGTAATTAGTAACCTTCTTCGACAACAACTGATGGTATTCGTTTTCTATTTCGAACCACTTCGCGCATATGTGTTAGTGAATGTACATTTTATGCCCCCAAATAGTGTCTAGAATTCTGTAAACGCAGTAGTATACACAATTTAAACATCGCAATGAGCGTACGGGCTTGATCGATATGAAATGAAAAAGATGCCGAAATTTATACGGGCATGATTTGACTATACTTCCTAAGAAAGCACATCATTAAGACTACCATTGGCAGAACATGTAAGAATGGAGTCGTGGCGTATATGTTTGTATGACTATATTAGAGTACAAGAAAGTGAATGACCTAGCGTGATCATGTGTGTGTGCACATCACATATAAGCTGAAACAACTTACTGATTTTACATTAAAGTATACCACCGTGTTTTGAAAATAAAGAGTTCTACATTTTCGGGCAAACAACGTCGATTTTCTGCAGCTATTAATTATGAAAGTAAGCAATATTGAACGTGCACAGTGCGATTGCACAAGGGATATCCCGATACACAACGTTAGAAGATTTTTAAAAAACACGCGATTCGGGAGCATATATCACCTCTATCAGGTCTTATTATGTTTAAATTGTAAACTAAGTACAAAGCTCGTATTGCTATGTCTACTATATATATCATTACATCGAATATAGTTTAGAGGTGTGTTAGACACTCAGAGTGGATCGTTCGGCAATGTGCAATATATTGTTCAGCGTTGTGCATTTTTTATAGTTGATTGTTACCAATCCCATGCTATTTCTCGAGCATTACTTAAGTTATTAGTTTTATAACTACACTGGTAAACCATTGCATGATTTAAGTTATACTTGGGCTCGCTACCTTATGAAGCCAAGCGGATGTTGTAGTTGGTTACGTCCTCCCAATATTGCTTATCTCGTATATTTTGTCAGATCTAGAGAAAAAAAATACGCCATACAAGTGCATGCATGTCCTAGTATACTGTGATACGCGGTGTATTTGTACACCCATCAATCTCAAAATTAGATGCTGACAGCCGTGTTAATTCTTCTAATTTAAACATGATAAAACTAACGTATTAAATGATGTTTAAAACATTCTTGGTATCTCTCAAAATAACGGATCATATATATACATATTTTGGCATTTTTGTGTTGTTACTTATATATATATATATATATATATATATATATATATATATATATATATATATAACTTATTTTTGTAAGAAGGTAGTAAGAAAATAGCAGAGTGCTCAATTAATTGAGAAAATTCTAGTTAAGAGTGTAATATTTATGTAATATTCAGTATACAAAATCCGTATAACATCAGTACCCTTAATTCCAAGCTAATAAGGTGTTGACCTCCCGGCTATCTTCTTCCCCGGTAAGTCATTTTATAATTATCACTGTTCCACTAAATACGGCGCATCTCAATACCGAAACTTATTACGAGAAAATTGTATCACGCAAATATATAAAGGTATATCTAAATGAGGTTTCCGGTGGTTAAGAGAAAATTGCTTTACATTGTACTAAACAGAGTGGCTTGGCTTACCAAATCTAATTTCAAACTCAATCCACTGCCTAAGTCTTGTTCTTTACTTTAAATGAATGTTAATCACTCAACCTCATGATAAATTTATACTCCATCATGAATTCATATTTTAAAATGTAATTTTATATCATACCTTAAATATAACATTAATTACGGTTTGCAGAGTTGTTTCCAGTAGACCAGTTTTCTATTTCCGTAATAATAAAATAGTATCAAAATACTATTATTATTAACACTTTTTTCTAATATTAAAATGTGTATATATATATATATATATATATATATATTATATATATATATATATATATATATATATATATATATATATATATATATATATATATATATATATATATATTTAGTTTTAAACCTGCTTGTATTCTGTACCTTAATAAACTTGAATCTGCCATTTTGTAATTTTGTTTTGGATATAATGAACTAAACAGTTCATATTTATGTTTTTTTTCTTCAGCTACTGAACTGTAAATTCTGTACATTTCTATCTTACTCCAAGATTATCCAGATAAGTGTAATTTTGATGCAAAACAATCTGGGGTATGGTGTAGTGCTCATATTTTTATTGTATTTGTATCTAGTCAAATTCGTTTCATATGACAAAAAAAGGAGAAAATAAATGATGTTAGATCATGAGAATTGTAAATGGTAGTAAGAACATAAACGTGCACAAGAACGGACTCACTGTTTAAATTCGCTTCAGTATTTGTTCATTTACATTTGTCACGTGAACATAATTCGACGAAAAAACGAAAACGTCCATGACACATATGGATTATACATTAATGTTTTTTGTTTTTAATTTAATCACAAAAACATTATCATAATGAGTTAGTAAATAATCCAGTATAATCAACTCGTAGACTTCTCTTGTATTTAACAATGTTTGATTAAATATATGTAGACGAAGATACACATTTAATTCACAAATATAATATACCTCAGTGTAGTTAATTAAATAGGTATATAGCATAAAACGCGTTTCGCATATTTAGGTAAGTAGTTTACTGCATTCGGTAGATTTCGAGTAAATGCAAAATAGGGAATACTTAGAATAAAAAATGCAGTGAAGATGAACTCCAAATAAATGGATGAATAAATGTGTAATGATTCCCTTACGCCAGATGATTATTAACGTTCCCCAGGTGTGTCCCTCGTAACTCGGATATTATAGCGGGAGTAATAAATGGTATGTGTCGTTTGAAATGGGCCCTATTAATGCAACATCTTAGTCTTCCGTAATAAACGCTATAAAAATTCATAGATTCACTAATGAATGTATAAGATTCGAGGGGTATCTGCTTTCATAGACGACAGTGAATGTTAAGGGACACGTGGAGCTGGGCTAAAATACACATTAACCGAATAGCACATAACGTCTGATAGAACATTTGTTTACATAGATGATAAAGAAAATAAAGAATATACATATATATAAATCCATATATATATATATATATTTATATATATATATATATATATATATATATATATATATATATATATATAATAAAAAAACAGAACCTACCCATGTATTCGAGAGTATCACGCACGTAAGCATACACTCGCACATATACACACTCGCACGTACACAACTCTCTCTCTCTCTTTATATATATATATATATATATATATATATATATATATATAGTAAGCAATGAAAATATATATGGCAATCAAGCTACACAGAGGCTCCCGTGTTTCATCCCTGGGGGGAATCGTCAGGCTAAATGCATGGAGTTATTTTTGTCAGGTGTTTTTATATACATGGCTTGCTAGTTAACCAATAAGATTGTTTGTTGCCCCCTCAGCCAATCGTTGGGCTTCCCTCGAACAAAAGCCATTGTTGGTGACGCTCCTATTTATTTTTGTTAATGGATTTTTCTATATCCTGTTTCCTTTGTTTTGTCAATACAGTGGACGAATTTATTTTAACACGTGGTTTTTTGTATTTCTATTTTAAGTTTTAAATTTTAACTAATTCAGTTTTTTTAATTTATCTTTTATTTTTTTAAATTTATTCATTAATTTTATTTATTATATATCATCCTAAGGTAAATTTATTTCTGTGTAAACAGTTGCTATTTCACTTCTAGAGTTTAATAGGTTTCGGGGATCATTAAAATTAAGGATTTCGTATTTTTCATTCAGGCATAATCTACACGGGTCGTCTAAGTTACTACATGTACTGGCCTGTCTTACTATTTTCCATTCAATTATTGGTGAGTGTTCATTTTCTTTGAGCTCCCAATCATGGTTAGCTAGTGCTGTTTTAGTTCGGCGTTCTTTGTTTTTAAATGTGCTTTTATGGTCATAGTATCTGGTCTTAAAGTCTAGGGATGTCATACTCACGAAGTATTTCTTGTTATTTGGTCTTTCGTTTGCAAATATCGTTGCTTGGTATACACCACTTTTAGTGAGGCATTTATTTTGTAGTGGACAAAGTTTACGAGTTATGCAGTTAGATCTTTTCGCTTCATTGCTAACTTTTTCGTTTCTATTCGGGTGCTTATTATTAGGGTTTTGTTTATTAATATTAGTATTGTTTATATTTTTGTTCTTCGTAGTGTTATTTTTTTTTTTTGCCACTTTGTTTATTTTTTCCTCTCTATTGTTGTCTTTTAGTATTTTGTTGTTTTGTGCCTTAATTAACATTTCAAGGTTTTCACAGCAAGTGTAGGATAGTTTTAGATTATTTTTATTGAATATTTTATGTAGAGGGTTGGTTACGGGGAAGTGTTTTTCAATCAGATTTAGAGAATGTTTTGCCTAGTTTAGTTTTTAGCATCTGGTTTGGAGGGGTATAGTAGATTATATTTCTTTTTCTTTTGTTTTTATTTTTACTTCTGTTGATATTATTGGTGTCCTGTATTTTATATTTAATTTCGGTATTGTGGTAACCACTATTTTTTAGAGCTGTATTGTAAATGTTGACTGATTTTTTAAAAACGCTTTCGTTGTTAGAATTGTTGATAAGCCTACTTTCGATCGAATTCGGGATATGTTTTATGATTGATGGGGGTTGATTAGACTTAGGGTGTACGCATATTGGGTTGGCGTTATCTTTTAGGTATGGTTCGTAGGAATTTTTACTTTAGTTTCATGTGACTTCTAGAAAGTTCGTTGTTTTAATGTTAGCCATTACTTCTACCTTAAGGCCTCTGTGTAGCTAGAATGCCATATATATGTTCATTGTTTACTACCTAGCTCTACTTACGTATCGAGCACTGTTGAAGTAAATACTGAAAACTGACACATAAAAAAGTATATCTCCTTATAATATGTTATGTGGATACATGAAGTACTATATATATATATATATATATATATATATATATATATATATATATATATATATATATATGTATATATATATATATATATATATATATATATATATATATATATATATATACTAATAATAAATAATACAATACAGCGGTGTTAAGATTTTCATATAAATACCGACACTTTTCAAAACTCAGAAGATCCGGCGCGTTTGAAGAGTGGATGAATAACGGCGTTATCTTCAGTCATGTGATTAATATCGAAAACATCAGTCATTCTGTTATGGTTTTAATAAAAAAAGAAGTAGTTTTCGGACGCTCTATACGAACTCGGAGCCTGGGGTATATTGATTATAAAATCGTAGATAATATATATATATATATATATATATATATATATATATATATATATATATATTATGATAGGCCAAATCAAAATTAAGGATACACATCGATAATAGGAGTATATGAACTTAATAAAATAAGTACAAGTATGTGAAAGAATTATAGGTTGTAAAGTAGCATATAAAATAATAGAAACTAAATAAGCGTAATGTGTATAATAACTATGAATAAACAGAATAGAAAAAAATTATTTGGCAATAATACTTAGGAAAGAAAGTCAACTTTTCATTTTTATGAACTTCTACATATTTCTTGTTGTTACATCTCATATTGGCAACTGCAAACCATTTAGAAAACAATAACATTCTAGTAGATCTTTATCTCTTAGATATTAATTTCATAACTGTTCAAATGCTATTTCTCGAGCAACAACAGGTTTATCAGACAAGATTTGCCTGGTAAAATACATGTCGAAAACTATGAATAGCATTGTAGGTTAGTAGGGGGTTTATGAAGACCTGGTTGAAGATGGTTTAAAATAATTTACAGATAATGCAGGTGAGACTGATGAGTCAACAATTCTGGGGCACGTAACCCTTTTCTGACATTAGGGGCAAAGTCGTCATCTTTCATTTATATTGCACCCCTACTATCTTCAAGTTAAAGATTGAAGATAACTCGACTCAATGCGGGTTGATTAATACAGAACTGTAGAGTATATCAGGCTTCGCTTCGAGAGAACGATTTGCAGTGACTTATCGATGATAATGATCTACATAATCGGGTAGATGTATCTCAGATATCAGTAGTTAATCTACTGTATCATCAATACAATTGGAAGAAGCCCTGCATCAGGAAAGAGATCGTCAATAATAATAACGCTAGCGTTTCGAAGCCCAAATACATATTCAGCTGTTTGTTTTTTGCACCTGGACATAACACCGATTTAGATTGACCCGCATTTTTCTCTGAAACGCATTTCACTAAGTTGAACGTGCAGCACGGAATAACGACTCCCCCTATTCTGTTGTATAATATACATTTCGAACGAGTCTGCAGTTTGAGCAATCGAGTGTTCTAATTATAGAGTTTCGCAAAAGTCCCACTCTCGCAAGCCCTTTCTAGTTATTCATAGCTGTTGGCGTGCTACACAGAAGACGGACTACACTGTTAGTTGCTATCGCTATTGAGCTTTAAGTCGATTGCCTCTATTCGTTAACTGTCTGAAGTGTGTTTATATAGTTCCAGTCTCACGACTAAACAGGTGCGATAGCATACGCTTCATTTAAAACGTGAATGCACTTTTCAACATAACATAAAGTCTGACTATCGGTATTTCGAATTTTGAAGCTGTGTACTATTACTAATCGGCGATAAGACGTTCGCTTCTGAGACTGTCGAATAGTTATTTAAGAATTCAAGGTATATAGTTGATGGTGGCTAGCCATGACTCTATTTAGTGACAGTCGAAACATGCTGACACATGTCAAGTGAAGAGAGCGGTCTCTACACTACCATCAGTGGTGTTCGACAAGGCTGAATCAGGTCTAAAACTCAGTGTTACTATGCAATAGATGTAATTATAAGGTAAACTTAAAAGAGTATTTACTTAGAGTTATGTCAGCATCTCGGATTTAGACAACGCGGATGACATTTCTATTCTCGATTTCAATTACGATGTGTTTCCACTTTTACAGCGTTGGCGCTACAGATCTACCTTCGCATCAACGCTATCAAAACGAGAATTATGTATGCATTTGTGTTGAGGAAGATTGAACAGCCATAATGTTGAATGCTCACCCCCACTTGATGACGTCAACTGGTTCGTCTCCCTCTGATCTTATGGTCACAATACAACCGAAATAGATAGACGTATTTACCGCTACTGATCGGTCTTCGTAGTGTGAAGAGTCGCTTATGGACTCGACGTGATAACCGTATCAGTAAAAAGATGCGTGTGAATCAGACACTGATTAGAAGTATTCTGCTGTAGATCGATGTGACTTTGTCTCTCCGAGTCGTGTATTCGCCGGGTACGTGTATTTTTAACGCTGGTGTTTGCAGAAGGATCAATAGATCTACCCTGCTGAACCGACTTGTTAATGCTGTTATCTATTAACGATGCAACCCTACTCCTATTCAAGGAGTTCTGAAACAAAACTGCTTGCGATGTTTTGGGAAGGTTTAAAAACGTCATTGTGCAACGCAGCAGTATTGTCACCACCACCATGGTTGTCAGCTAAATACTTGGTAAGGCACAGTGAAGGCGGTTCTCGCTTCTTCGTTGCTACGGTATGCATCGCTACAAGAACGAATTGTTCAGCGTAACTGTGAACCTAACGTTCAACCAGACGTAGTAGACATCATTTATCCGTGACGGTGCGAATTAAGTGGTTGGATCAACCTATATATTTATGTCGTATTCAGATAGCCAACTATGAGCATTCGGGATAAGTTTCGATACCCTAACTAATGAATTCAACAATAATTATACAGCTCTGTCTAGGTTCGACATACTAATATTGATACACTGTTTCCAATTTAATCAACATCAAACAACGTTGAGCGAAGCGCTCCTTGTATATGGAAGGACGTCGACATCTCCTTTCAAAAACTGCAAATACCTATCGTGGTGAGCTTTAGGTATTAGGTATACATGCGACTGTGGGTGCCTTGTAAATTTAATATTCCCTAGAGACTTCGTCGGAAGCCGACTTTAGGCGTCTAGTGTTTGTACCACTTTTTGTTTTCTCACACTCTGTGAACTGCGATATGTTGCAAATATTTAACAGAATTCTCTTTTACGTTGGACTCGGTAAAAGTCAGTGCTATTGTAGGCTATAGGTTCAACATACTCTCTACAAAAATTCAAGTAGTAGTTTTAACTATAAGCTAGTAAAGTTTGTTTTTGAAATATGTGTGCATGTTCTGTAGTTATGGATCGTAATCTTTATTGGATGTCAGCGTAAGTTTTAATTTGGATCACTTGTGTGTGCCTTTTTCTCATCATTCTGCAGATGTGTGCTTCATAACGTGTGCCCTCAACTACAACATGAACACAGTTTTCAATAAGATATTGTTTCTTCTGTCAATCACTAGTAAATATATATTGTGTCTGCTTCTTCAGCAACATTAATTATCAGTGAAAACTCTTGTTTTGCGTTTGATCGTAATGGCTGTGCTTTACGCATCAATTATATACTCATTATAGGAGGGCTATTTTCTACATCGGCGTATTTGCCTTGAGGCTTCCATCTCCAATGAGCGTACATATTTTAATTACTGCTGACTGCAGATTTGGGGAACGCACATCCTTTTTGCTTGCGCTGTACTCACTATTTTATCATTCTAAAATAAACATCCACACTCACTTTTTTATCGTTGTAGTTTTATTTTTCATTAACAGGCAGACGAAATAGCCAGTTATATTATATTTTCAAAATATATAAATATATATGTTTACAAATGCTACATATGATCTTTTTTATGTTTAAGCAAAACGAATGTTGTTATATTAATTATCATATTGCATTGCTATTTTTAAAGCTCCTCTGCTCTTTGTCAAAGAATAATTACAAATGTAGTAAATAAGGAATATTTAAATTATTCAGAACACTACAAGTTTCACGCGCATTAAACGTTCTATCCTTATTTCCACATTAAAATCAGTTCACGCAGCATCTCGTTGCAGATAAGAAAATAAATCAGTTGTCTTTTTTTTGTTAAAGCGTGCATTAAGGCCAACTGATTTTACAATATATATAATTTAAAGGGAACTAAGCGATTGAATCATGCGGAATAGAAGAGAAATTAAGATTAAAATAACAAATGAAAATAATAATAAATATAAGATAACAAGAAAAAGTAAATTAATGAATGAAAATTGATTAATATATTCGGGGTACTACTACTACTACTAATAATAATAAAAATAACAATAGTTATGATAAATTATAATAATAATAAAAATGCAAAGTTGTTTAAGTAATAACATCATATAATATAATATATATATATATATATATATATATATATATATATATATATTTGGCATTGAAGAGACAATCTTTATTATTCATAATGCCTTAAAGAAATTAAAAAGATGAAAGGGCAGCTGACCGGTTTCGTACTTCGCTCAACAGAGCAAAATATCGAGGTAATGTATAAGAAATATAAAAAGATGCTATGAGAATTATAGCGAGGGATAGGGGTAAAAAAAAAATTTTAAAAAAAAGAAGAAAGTTCAATCAAATAGAAACAACATTAAGCCCGAGGAGATGTTCTCCTTGTTTGCATGGAGAAGGTCTCGCTATAATTCTCATAGCATCTTTTTATATTTCTTATACATTACCTCGATATTTGGCTCCGTTGAGCGAGGTACGAAACTTGTCAGCTGCCCTTTCATATTTTTAATTTATTTCTTAAATTCATTATGAATAATAAATATTGTCTCTTCAATGCCATTTTAAAGTGTTGTACGACAAAAAAATTATTTAAATATATATATATATATATATATATATATAGACATATCAGTAATATATATATATATACCCATATATATCCATATATATATATATATATATATACATATATATATATATATATATATATATATATATATATATATATATATATATATGTATGTATATATGGGGGCATAGACATAAGAGCATAAGAGTTAACGTAAGTACGTACAAATGAATATGAACGCTGACAAATTAAATAATGGGAATCATGTACGGAGGCTGTACGCTTTTGAAAGTTTCACGTTCTTTAACAGTCTCAATTTTCCTAATCTCCTTTTTTTCTTTTCATTTCTTGACAAAAAGCGGATGACTGCTCGAAATATCGGAATAAAATATTATAATTTCAAAAAGAAAAACATCGCTGGTATGCTTCATACACCACTTATAATCGTTAAACCTCTATGCATATGAATATATATATATATGTGGGTGTGTGGGTGTGTGGGTGCTAATAAGTTGTTAGTTCCAAAATATATATATATATATATATATATATTATACAAGTAGTATGATGTGGTGTAAGAATGTGAGATAGCTTCACGTGGTATAGTATACTGAGTGGTGTTTACATTTTATGTTGTCAACCAGTGAATTATTAGATTATGTAAAATATGTTCATATACTTATTGTAATTCGAATTAATTCCAATGTGCAATGTTCACATAAAGAAACCACCTTTTATTTTACTTTAAATAAATATTGCTCTCATATTTATAGGAAAATTACTAAACTCAAAATACTTATATTTAAATGTAACTCTTTAGTTTGTTCCATATGAAAGTGCATAGCGACACACACCCATGCACACACTTTTTTATTGCACATATTTATCCGTATATGTATATGGAGAAGGTTGAAGAGAGAGAGGGAGGTGGGGGAAGAAAGAGAGATACATACATAAATTACTAAATATTCAAAAATGTAAGATTTCTTTATTTTATGTTTAATAATAAAGACACTAATGCTTTTATTTAGGAAAATAACATATCTGACGGCAGGATTGAAACCGCAAATTCGATGTTTTCAGTCTGAATTTCTTGAAACTTAGAAATTAGAACATTAATCACATTGTGTTCTTTAATAAAACTATTACGTGAATTTTGATTTTACGAACAATATTTGATATTTGACATCAGCCCGTAAAAAAGAACCTTGGAAAGCAAGTACGATTTCCATAATATATCTGAGGCAATTATACATGTGCATTAAGTTGTATTATTTAGTAATACTCTTTAGCTTTGGTTTGGATGAAACAGAGGGAAAACTCCGCAATCACAATTTATTCTATACTAAATATAACCATATCTTGGCAAGTCTGTGAGGAGTATATGCTAAAAGAATGTTATAAGTTAGGACAAAGGTATGAGTTTATACCTGGGGGTACACACACTATTAAAAGAACATATAGTGCACAATCCACCCTGACACGAAGAAGATTATCATAGAAGAATAATATCATGAAAAACGAAAATAAATTATGATGTCCCCCAAAATCGGTAAATACCTGAGAGTATCGCTCTTATCAAATACGAAGGTAAAGTATATGAGTATGGTATCAAGGAAACAGAAAAGTACAACACAACCATCCTCCTCCTAAAATAAGACAAAAAGAGAAGAGTGTCTCATAGCAGCAGAGTGTATATTAAATCACTCACTACAACCTTACCACTGGATGTAATACTTAGGAAGGTTAAACCAATCCCATTAAAAAGGAAGATACCATTCCTGGAAAGACGGTCATATGACAACAGAACCGACCTTACACTACCTCGCCCTATTAAAATAAAATTAAATAAAAGAGTGATGTTTCGTTCATTCATTTGAAAAATACCGAGCCATGAAAAACATCATTTGTAAAGCGACTTGACTCAAAGTGTAATATATGTTCTCAATATATGTTCTTTGTATTGAAGCGACATCAGAGGTGCTACTATCGACGAAAATTGTGTGTGTATATATATATATATATATATATATATATATATATATAGAGAGAGAGAGAGAGATAAGCCATATGTCAATGCACAATCACAACTAAATTTTACAGAACAGTATATTATTAGAAGCTGGGTATATGATAAATATGCAAGATAAGTGTACCGAAATGTGTTGGAAGTGTTCATTGATATATAGTATTTCAAAAGTGTGTATTTGTTTATAGAATTATGAACATACGACTTTTTTATGTTGGTTGAAAGAATAGTACGCATTTATTCATTTAGATGTATTATTTATTCACGTATATATAGTTATATATATGTACATATATAAATAATTATATATATATATATATATATATATATATATATATATATATATATACATTATGCAATACACTTAGAAAAATCAGCAATGCGATAAGCGCTGTGTTCGATTTCATCAACTGAAACAATACTTCTAATGATGTATTGGTGCATGCAATCAAATGAATCAGCTAGAATTATATATATATATATATATATATATATATATATATATTCATTTGATAGTACAGGAATGTAATCGATTGACACGTGTTTCGGGCTCACATACGTCATCAGCATGACTAACTTACACAGAGATCGAACCTTCGATGTTGATGTTTATAGTCCAGCGTGTTACCATCGGACCAAGACGCTCTGTGTAGAAATATGTATGATTTGTATCACCTAACTATTTGATGTATTCTTATGTAATTATTTTTATTGGTGATTGCAGCGTTCGTTGTTATTTTGCTTATGCTGCAATTACCAATAAATAATTACATAAAAATACATTAAATATTGCGGTAATAAAGATTTCTAGACAGAACGTCTTGGTCCGATGGTAAAACGCTGGACTATAGACATCAATATCGAAGGTTCGATCTGTGAGCCAGAAACACGTGTTCATGGATTACTTTGACTTTTACATGGATTACATTTGTGTACGTATAAAATAAATAAATAAATATATATATGTGTATATATATATTAACAGAAAAATACGTCCTATAAAGTTAAGGGTGACTAATAATGGAATGTTCTTCATCTTAATCACTTAATCAAAATAATAGTAAGCAAAATAAAAACGAACGCTGCAATCACCAATACAAATAGTTACATTAAAGTCTAACTGTACGTGCACGATTTTTTGATTTGCTGCCGGGCAAAACATATGAATCTGTTAGAACGTAAGTTGCAACTCACATTAAATAAAATCAGCAAATTGACTGAAGAGAACGGTTTCAGATTCTCTTTATCAAAGACGAGGTGTGCCCATTTTTGCAACTTACACAACATGCATAACGATCCATGCCTAAAACTGGCTGGCAAGGAGATACAAATGACAGATGAGTATCAGTTCCTTGGTCCTATTTTTGACAAAAAGCTGTCGTTTATTCCACACATAAAGTATCTCCGGCAAAAATGTAACAAGGCAATGCATCTATTGATAGTGACTGGGAAGCAGACAAAAAATCCCTACTTAAATTGTACCGAACAATTATAAGGTCGAAACTTGACTATGGAAGTTACATTTACGGTACAGAAAAGCATCTATATCTAAAAGAATAAAATAATATCCATCACCAGGGACTAAGACTTGCATTGGGGGTATTTCGCACGCCTCCAGTGGAAAGACTATATATTGAAGCCAACGAATGTCCTTTGAATATAAGGCGAGAGAAATTGGCACTACAATATGAGACCAAATTATTGTCATGTCCAGCAATTCCTGCGTACGACTGCACATTGTCTTCTCAATATAAGACTCTGTTTGAGAGAAAAATCAGTGCCATCAGACCCTTCAGTTACGGAATCGAGGAGTTAAGAAATAAACTTGAAGTAGACTCAAGTCTCATCCACGAATCCATAATTTCAAAAATTCCACCATGGGAATAAAAACAACCCACCTACATCCTCGATTTTGCAACAGCTTAAAAGAGCCAAACGAATTCCATTATATTTCAAGAGGAATATGAATATATCAAACACGAACATTCTGACTACAAATACAGCTATACAGATGGATTTAAAGAATCAAATAGAGTTTGGTGTGCGGCTGTCTTAAATAAGACAGAAATGCAATAGCGAATAACTGACAGTGCGTCAATTTTCAGCGCAGAAGCTGCATCCATATACTTGTCTTTAAAGATAATAGAAGGTAGTCACACTGGTAGATGTATCATCTTATCTGACTCCCTATCTGTGATCACAGCAATTACAAATAAATATTTAGAACACCCATTAATTGTAAACATCTTAAATAAGATTACTAATCTTTACAACAAAAAGAAATGTAAAATTAAGTTATGCTGGATACCGAGCCATGTCGGCATTCGTGGAAATGAAAGAGCGGATAAAGCCGCGAAAAACACCGTAAATATGACACCAACAAATACTAGGATCCCATACACTGATCTTCGGCCTTATATTAACAAGAACACGAAACAAAAATGGCAGGAATGTGTGGATGAGTGTCAAACCAACAAATTGTATCAGATTTGGCCAACTATAGATGAGTGGCCCCTTGAATCTAGAAAGGTAAGGTTATTATAACCAGATTTCGAATAGAACACAGGCAGATCACTCATAAGTACTTATTGGAAGGAGAGAAGTCTACAATATGTATAGAGGGTTAACACGCCTACACAGTCACACATACATTAATAGACTGTCAGGATCTGCAGCCAACCCGTAACAAGAACTACGACTCCCCACATTTAAAACACTTGTTTGAAAACATAAATGTGACACAAATTCCAGAGTTCATCAGGGAAGTTGAACTATATAAAAGAATGTGATTGCAAGTTTATCTTTTCACGTTTCATTGTTTCTGAAGACAATGTGAAATAATTCGAAACGCATTTTTATTCGGCATTCCATAACCCATAGTTGGTAACTATGCCGTAAACCAAACCAAACCAAACCAAACCATTCGACGTCAATTGAGTTAAATGAGTTCGTAAGACTCAAACACTCTTACATTGTAGACATTTGCCGACGTCTAATACAATGTAATATATTTTAATTGAAATAACATTAAAATACCATTTATAAGTTCTAGTGGCGTTAACTTTTGATTTTATTTTCGCAAACAAATTTAAGAAAAATATATTAATATTTATTTTAAAACAAATATAATTAATTTACCAAAGAACTTTTAAATCTAAAGGTTAAATGTTGCTTATGTTTTTTTTATTAGTATCATACATAGTATTTCTGAGTGTACGTATACGAAAAAAAGGTATCGTCTGAAATGTATTTCATTAGACAGGGAGGGTATATAGGAATATGTACGTGACAACACATTTATCAATTCATTAACAAGAAAATTAATTTAAACTAAGGTATAGTATCTCGGAAGCACGCAGCAAAAATAGCCGAACACACTATAAAGTGTGCTCAACCTATTGGTGATTTGTTGAAAGGCATAATGTCGACGTAGTTGTTTTATAATTACGTTGATCAATAATCTGAAAATGTTGAAATATATTTTCCGTGACACATTTACAGTATTACACTATGAAAGATTGCTACCTGTATTTATAATTGCATTTTAAATTAGCTGTTTCGATATACTATTTAAAAAAGAGGAAACATTTTCAGTGAGGTGAACATTTACTTTTTCTCTGAGCCAAAATAATGAGACTCGGAGAAATGCATTTTTGTACATTTTATAATTGGAAATGAAAGCCATCAATTAAAATTCCGATGCCTGAGAATACCAGTATGACATAACTATTTTTGTTTTCACATATTTAATGACATATTCCTAATTATATATATATGGAGAAGTATAAAAAGCAGATGGAGTAATTAATATAATACATGAACTTGTCTTACATGTATTGTTTATCATAACACGCTTCATCGTAAATAAATGAATACAGCATTATTAATAAATATAAAAAAAAGGAGCATAATGTATTCACGAATCGGAGTACAGAACATACTTGGAGGCAGGGAGTAAAATGTCTACGTTATTTAATCAATTTATGAGTAACATCCTCTTCGCAGTCCGTGTCATATTATTATGTTATTCTTTATAAAGAAAAATTTTGCACGTGTTGATGTAATGTAATTCATCGGGTTTTATATACACTAAATTTTACATTTTTTTGCCAAATGACAGAAACGAATTAGTTTAATTGTTGCCCTCCGTAGCATGATTTGTTTATGTGTGTCTCACACTTTTTGTAAGAAAGTTCGCAAGGTGTTTGATAACATATCATTATTTTTATCATTAGGCATTTTCTATTTTTAATATAAGGTTTCATGCATATACAAACTATATCTGGTAAATCACACGCAAGACAATACAATAGAAAAAATAAAACATGTAAAAATGCGTATGTAGATATATGTATATACACACATGTTCATTCTTACAATTGGTTACTTATATAAAGATTCACATAATGCAAGTATGTGTTACGCTCTTAGCAACCCAATCCACCCACAAACACATGAAGCGCGTACGAAGAGCCTATAGCTATCATTAAAAAATAACAAACATGAACAATAAATGTGTCCAAAAAGTATTGGGAACGATCGTACGCCAAATGCTAGTTGATTTTGAATAATTGGAACCATGCTCAAATCATATTGATCTAAACTTACATTATATATATATATATATATATATATATATATATATATATATACACATTTCTTATTAGACAATTAAAAGGATCTTGCAGAAAATAAAAATAAAATAAAAGATGTTGCAGGCAGGATTATGTCAAAGAAAAGTTAAACATTAGTAACCCGAGGCAAATGAAGTGGTCGAATGATGTATGGGAACAGTTATACATGAATATTAACATTATATTGGCATATAATAGAACACCGAGCTGTGTAATTTCCTAAAGCAATACAGTGCAACAACCAGTACCAGTAAAACATGTATATTTGAAGCCCAAAGGACAATTAATATTGGCATACCTACTGCTCTTAAAGACGCCATGCAATAGTAAATCCACATTCACATAGCTGCGACCGATAGATTTGGACATCTCTGTATGAGAAGAGCGAATAAAATAAGAATCAGATTCAAATAATGAATACCATTTGCTTCCACAACCGGGGGAATCAGGCTCCGAACGTAGGTGCCGTCCACGTCTACAACCGGAGAGAGGAGACGAATTACCTACAATGCTAACTAACAATAAAATAAATAATTAGACACCCTTCACCAGCAATCCGATGCGAAAGTGGCTCCCTCCGGTTCCGGATATATATATATATATATATATATATATATATATATATATATATATATATATATATATATATATATATATATATATATATGGGTGTGTGTGTCTTTTTATGTTTTTGTAAAATAGTATAAGTATTTGGGCTTCGGAGTTTACACGGAAAGGCAAGTTATAAACAATTGTAAACAATCTTTTTTCACATTTCTTTATTATTTTGTTATTTTTTTCATTTTATCATCTTATATAACACGTTTCAATGTGTATCCGCATCCATTTTTGTATTTCTGCATGCTCACACATATACATATACACCCGCGTGTCGCCCACCCATTATATGTCCGTGGGCGGGGGTACACAGATATATGGACGGATCCCAGGGAGCTCATGTACCCGTGCACGTGTGCGTGTTGACGCCCACATACGTATAATTTATTGGCGGCACACGAGTGTATATGTATATGTGTACGCATGCAGGCATACACAAATGGAGGTATATAGACAAGTATTATATATATCATCAAATAATTCTATCACCCTTTCTCTACATATCTCTATCTATCTCTCTCTCTCTCTATCTATCTATCAATCTATCTTACTATACGCATGTCTGTGTGCGCATCTATGTATGCATGTGTACTTGTTTGTGAGGGTGTATGTGTTTCGCGCACCTCTTTACTAGATTCAGATCAAACCGCCGACACCCACACACACACACACACACACACACACACACACACAAAAGCCAATACGACTACAGGGCAATACAAATTATAAATTTCCAAACATTTAAAGAAATGAAATGTCCGATATCATATAGGAATAAATAACATGTACTTAATAAACACAAAATGCGTTCACCTAGAAAAGCAAACATAATACAAACAAAAAAAACATCAAAACCCATACACAGACACCCGAAGACCCGCACATGCGACAAAACGGCAAATAATAACACATTTTATCAAATGAAACACTACTCTGTTAAATAGAAAGACATTCTTTCAAATGGATTTACATATCTGATGGGAGCGGGCCACCGTTTGAAACGCGTCATTTGAAATTATAAAAGGCTAAATGATAAATGAATGTAAGAAAAAGCTTTTTACAAATGTTGGTAGCTTTACTCTTTTCCATATGTACATTTTTCTCGTTGAAACTGCACTACATTATTTTCTCTCTCGCTCTCTCTTTCACTCTCTTTATACATATATATATATATATATATATACGTTGATGAAAATAATGATTTCAATTTGTATGCGATCATTTTAAACTTAGTACTATCAGATAGGGTGTTAGTGTTAGAGCTTCAGGTGTTAGTCTCCAGACATGTGCGTCTGAGTTTTCAATATCACAAATTTAAGCCACACTTATGTGTTGCTTATCATTGAAACACGATGATCTTTTTCTTTTAAATAAATATGTATATATATATATATATACATACATATATATATGTATATATATATATATACATACATATATATATATATATATATATATATATATATATATATATATATATATATATATATATATATAAGGGTGTGTGTGTGTCTATTTATGTTTGTGTAAAATAGTATAGTATGTGTTTGTTATTCCGCGTAAACTTCAAGAAACACTTTTAATGATGATTTATGATTAATGAATGAGTCATAAAACGGGATTGTTGTTTTTGTAATTATGATTATTCTTATGTTTATATTCGAGCAGCCACCTGCTCTTTGATGAAATGAAAACCAATGGAAACCGTTGAAAAAGCTTGCATTTTAAACATTTCGCATCGGGTTTCATATGTTTTAACGTGTACGTTAGTTCAATCGACCTCTCTATATCGATCCACAAAGAAAACCGCTGTGTTTGGTTTAAACTAAATCGTATGTTTTACTTTAGTCATTCATTGCCATTCAGATTCACTACTTTCAATATATATATATATATATATATATATATATATATATATATATATATATATATATATATATATATATATATATATATATTTATTTTTACATATATATATGTACATATATATATATGTTTATATATATATGTATATATATATATGTGTATATATATATATATATATGTATAAACACATATTTATATATATATATGTATATATATATATATATATATATATATACATATTTATGTAAACACACATATATTAATATATATATATATATATATACACGTATATATATATATACATACATATATTTATATGTATATACATATATATGTGTATATATATACATACATATTTATGTATACATATTTATATATGTATATACATATACAATGTACGGAACAATCATCTTGACACACCGGTTCCCGTTAGATTACCGAAGTTAAGCTGCGTTGAGCCTGACCAGTACTAAATGGGTGACTATTTGGGAATACCAGGTGCTGTGTGTGCTCTCTGCTTATCTCGGCATTGTTTCCAGTCGTCTTGTACTATACTTGCCATTGGAATCAAGCAATGCCGACTCAGTAAAGCGGTTGTTAGGGATTGCGCAATCCTTGCAATTTCAAAGTCATGCGTGGGCAGCCCCTTGTGGGGCACTCATACGTCGATATATCGACGCAAGCGTCCATCATGTATATATATATATATATATATATATATATAAATATATATATATATATATGGGAAAATGAAAAAGAAAAAACCAAAAAAGTGATGTTTTTTTATGTGTACATCAACGTTTCGTCTTTATTTATAAGACTTCATCAGGATGATAAAATAGAGAAAAAATGTCATGCATGTACAGATACATGTAGGGTAGACATATTGGGAAAAATAGAATGAAAAATTGGCCAACTGCTGGGTGGACGTCCGTATTTGTTGGAGAAATAGAAATGAATGTAGAAAAGAATGAATGGGGAAAAAATGGAAGGATGGGGTGAGCCAGGACTACTGTGGCTGGTGGTAAGAGAAAGAGGTGGGGGATGAGCAGGGGTAAAGTAGATGGCAGAGAGGGAGGTGAGGAAGAGGGGGGGGGAGGTGTTTGACCAGATGGCTGCGGTTCAAGATTGAAGGGGAAAAAGTAAGTTGGAATGTTTGTGTATGGGGGGTGTATGCAGGGAAAGGAAGTTGGGTAGATAGGAAGGGGGGCTGTGATTTTGGTGGATGAGCGAAAGTTATGGTCTTAGAGAGCGTTTTTAGAAAATGAGGGAATTTAAGAAGGGGTATGGGAGAAAATAGTTGAGTGGGGGAGAGGGAGGATTTGTTGTAATAGGGTGTGAAATATTTGAAATATTTAGAAAATGATAGCAATGAGTGAGGATTGGGGGGGGGGGAGGGCGGTGATTGAAAGGGTGGGTATGGAATATTTGAAATATTTGGAACATGAGAAAGTTTATTTGGACTGCAGTATTTAAAGTGTGAGGAAAAATAAGGAGAAAATGAAGATTCAAGGAGAAAAAGAAAGGGAAAAGTAAATGGGAGAGTGTTATAGAGGTTGGAGATGAAAAAAGTTAACCATGATCAGGCAAGAGTCTTTGTTCTGTGAGGATGATCTTGCTTATTAAGGGTGATAGGTTTAAGAAACCATTACGTTGCCTGATGGTGGTGGAGGCGGTGATGAGGGCAGTTTCTAATAATCTTCGCCGAGATTTGTTGTGGATATATTTACCATAATAAAGACGAAACGTTGATGTACACATAAAAAACATCAATTTTTTGGTTTTCCTTTTTCATTTTCCCATCACGTCGGATTACTTTCATCCTTCTCTTCCCATATATATATATATACATATATACATATATATATATATATATATATATATATATATATATATACATATATATATATATATTGAGGTATACCCATATTAATACATATATATATATATATATATATATATATATATATATATACATATTTATATATATATATATATATATGTATATACATATATATATTTATGTATATACATATGTGTATATAAACATATATCTGGGAATTTAAACTGTATTTTACTCTCTTTTTTTTTGTTTTGTTTAAAATGACTCAAAGCTTATTTAGACTATATATATATGGGTGTATATATATATATATATATATATATATATATATATATATATATATATATATATATATATATATATATATATAGTGTGTGTTAGAGTGAATTAAATTTAAGTACGCTACCCCAGTATGAGAACGCAATGTAATAAAAAGAGCAAGAATATAATAAAGTAACACGAACTCACATAATCACCGGTGCGATAATTTATTTCGACACTCTGCTATTTTCAAGCACTTAAACTAGGATATTAAATGTTTAAAAAAAAAAAAAAATATATATATATAATAAAAAAATATACTAGGGATTGTAATCGAGATACATTCATCAAAACGAAATAAGAACATATAGTAAAGGGTAAATAAGAAAGTCAATGAATGGAAAAATAATAAATGTTTATGCTATATATGAGAAATCATAATAATAATAATAATAATAATAATAATAATAATAATAATAACAAAAACAATAATTATAGTAATAATCCAAATGTGTTTTAGTAACAAAATACATAACAAGATAAATACATTTATACATATATAGATATATAGTAAATATATTAATAGATACATACACATTATGGTGTGAATATTTCTAAGACAGTATGTATATTAATTTTTTTAAATGTTCTCATCGCCTTCAAGGATATCTATTTGATGAGGTCATTATATAACATGAGACCAGCTGTTAATGTAGGCCTGCATTTAGTAAGCTTATCTGAGTATGCGTATAATGTACTACGTGCCACACCATGAAGAATAGACAGGGGATCAGTATGTATATATATATATATATATATATATATATATATATATATATATATATATATATAAGTTATCTACTCAATTTAAAAGGGGCGCGGCACCAAAGGGGATTGTGTTGCATAACATTGTTAATTAAAACTTCTCCGAACCGAAAACGATACGAAAGTTATGAGAAGATTATAAAGCGGTTTCAATCTTTTTTAACACTTTCCGTAAGCCACTTTCAAGATGGATTTTTAACAGGCACTTTTAATACACATTCCCTAGGACGAGTTTATAGCTCTTTTAAGCCTTTAAAGTGTCAACCTATTTTTAACAATTCTCGTTAAAACAGCTTCTCTTTAAAGATTTCAAATTACGCATTTTAAACATTGTTCATTAGGCACATTCCATTTTTACTTCTTTTCGATTTACAGATTAGGACCCAAAATGTTATGCACAAAGAAAGTTACCTTAAATAGTTCTGCCTCCGCTGGTCGTGGGTTTGTTGGCATACTCATCTCCGTCGCTAGCTCGTGATCGCAATGGTGTTTCTGTTTTGTTGGCAAATTCTTGTTTCATGCGCAGAGACAAAAACATTCGAAGACGAGACTTTTTGAGAGAGAGAGTTCTATTTTTTTATTTCACACTTCCATCGGAGATATTTCCATTTGTCGGTTCGTTCATTCAAACTGTCTTTCTTTCATACTGTTGTGTGGAAATGTGACGGATGCAATCGGATATTTTCTTCTAAATAGTAGCTCATATCTGCCGATGTCACCCAGACTACGCATTTAAGAGCTCAGTTCAGGGACGTCTGCCCATGACGCGCTTCCATCGTGAACTCTCTAGAAGCAAATTACTAACCAGGGATCTGTGACGTAAGACCCCTTTGACATTTCAACGAATTTCATACCATAACTCAAATCGCTTGTATGTCTAACCTTTTTGATCCGTGCGTTTCCTCTGGACCGTTTTCAAAATACAGGACCCGTCCTAATGTAACATAGATACATATATATATATATATATATATATATATATATATATATATATATATATATATATATATATATATATATATATATTGGAATTCAAGCAATCGAATAGGAAAGAACTGACGTAAAGTAAAGAACAGTAGATGTTAATGGATTTTTAAAATAAATAATAACAATAATACTAATAATATTAATAATAATACACACTCCTTAGTACTATCAAATATGTTCATGCAATTCAATTCCATTTTTATAAGTTACACTCAAATTCTGGCAAGTATATATACATCTAGCTCTACTAAACTCCCATTTTACCACACATTTTCAAATTTCACAAGACATTAATCCATAAACTGCAACGGAAAATCTATGAGTTCCTGTTTTGGCATACGTATAAAAAGCATGTGCTGAGCCACCGAGAGTGCATGGCTCATATCACCAATCTTATGCAGCAATGTGTCACTAGCTAATACCCCAACAAAACATTACCAGCTATAGACAGAACACAAGAATTTACAGGCTGCGCCACCTTCAGTAAAGAAAATAGTAAACACTAACAACGGCATCTCAATTATCTTCTAATATGGCTAACACATACACAAAATCAAAAATAATTTGTCAAGGATTCCAATAAGCTACTATGAAGTCAATATGTGACTTTCTGAGGACTAATGTAATCAACTAACGTTCTAATTTAACAATATTTTAACCAGATTACTTGAACACATATAAAGCACACCGCAACGTAGTAATTTCCAATATAGCCTCCCACGATGAATTTTATGAGCACATGCGAAAAACACACTCCGATGTAATATACATAACCCTTATATTTTACTCAATCTTCCGCATCTGACATGTAAAAGTGCCCACATAATTCCCTGCATCTATTGCTCAATTTGTAACAACAAGGATTATATTGGGGAGAGAAAAACACCGTTCAGATCTCGTTTCAAGAACAAAAAAACCATTCGTCAAAACTATGCATTTCGAACTTATAGACAGACATTTAAATCTACTTTATCATACACACGATCGACAATAATTGGCCTTCTTGAGAAGTTCGCAAATAAAAAGAAATCAATTAATTTTAAAAGTTTAGCACACACTACAAGGTCTTTCTACGGATCTTAGTCACTGACAGCATTGTAAAATATTTGCACAGAACGTGAACATTTATTAAAAAAGATAACATGATTATACATTCCTATAACTAACTGATAGCTATTACATCTCACAATGAGTCAACATTTGTAATCGTAGTTCGCGCCCGTCAACCGTCGGGAAATAGCTTCTTGCACTGAGTTCCAACCCGATGTGTTATTGTTAGATCACTTGTCGCCGCTTGCTGTGAATACTCGCTGACTTGGTATTTACAAAGTCAAATTCCTCTTAAATTCTAGGCTGATTTCTGGTGGAAAACCGGTAATTCTCCTGACTTGCGAATCAGTCGCAATTTGTAGTCGCAGTTCGCGCCCTTACCCCGTCGGGAATTAGCTTCTTGCACTGAAGATTGAGTAAGTATGAAACATCGATATATGTAGGTAATTAATAATTTATATTTATGCATGAATATATATATATATATATATATATATATATATATATATATATATATATATATATATATATATATATATATGTAAAGGAGTAAGGCTACCAACATTTGTAGAATGTTTTTTTCAACATTTATTTATTATTTTGTTGTTTTTTTCAACATTTATTTATTATTTTGTTGTTTTACCATTTTATGATTTTATATATAACGCGTTTCAAGCGGTGGCCCGCTTTCATCAGATATGAAAATCCATTTGAAGAAATGTCTTTCGATTCGAGCTAATGTTGTTTCATTTGAGGAATTTGTTATTGTTTTTGCGCATGCGTGGGTTTGCGGGTGTGTGGAAATCTTTGATTTTTATTTTTATTTTTTATTTGTCACAAATTCTACAAATGTTGGTAGCCTTACTCCTTTACATATATACTTTTCTCTCGTTGGAACTGCACTAATACTGCACTACCCTCTTTTCTATATATATATATATATATATATATATATATTTATATATATATATATATATATATGGAAAACTCGGAAAATTGAAAAAATAAAAAAAAGTCGCATCGAACAAAACCACTCCGTGTTATTTAATAATGTTTGCCTATATATATATATATATATATATATATATATATATATATATAATTATTTCCACAATCAGACAACGCCGCAGCCCACAACCTATGAAAAGAAACAAACCGGAAGTCCTAGACTCGAGTTTCGCCCTCATTTGGGCTCATCAGTAGAACACATCCGAACTCAGGATTCGAAACCCGAGTCACTTGCATGGTAAGCGAGTACTCTGCCACTGAGCTACCTCGCCACATACAAGAATGTCTATTAATTTACACAGATTAATGAACGACCGTGGAATTTACCTACTCTTTTCAACAAGGGGTGTAGTCATCCAACTACTATGAACCCAGGCCGATGTCTCACAAGTAGGATTTTATACTCGCTAGGACGATGTGGGCTGCGGCGTTGTCTGATTGTGGAAATAATTATATATATCATCTCACATTCAAGAAATCTAATATATATATATATATAATATATATATATATATATATATATATATCTATATATATATATATATATATAGGCGTCTTGTCAACAGAGTATACGACTTTAGGCCAGAAAAATATGTATACATAGTTAACGGGGTTTATACCTTTATCCCTTTCAAAGTAAACAATTTGTGCTCGCACAGCCATAGTCCAGCTATCCGTCCACCACCGGAAATCACTGAGGAAGTCTATTTTTGGAATAGTGGTCATCTTAACGGTCGCATAAGATTTAACAGTTGTTTGGAGAAGATGTGATTTGCAAGAGAGATAACGAAAAAAGAGATAATGCCGAACTATTTTGAAGATAATAAGGATCGACTCACCGTCGCGTATTTGAAATATGTTCCCTGTCCAAAGTCGGATACGTTTTAGACAGGCCTCGTATATGTGTGTGTATATATATATATATATATATATATATATATATATATATATATATGATGGCAGACTCACCTAAAACACTGCATAACTATTCACAAGTACTTGTTGTATGTATTGTTGCATATAATCAATTAATGGTACCTCAGTACTTGTTATATCCATTTATATCTATATGCATTTATTCATATATGTACTTATCAAGTTTTATTATATAGTTTCATTATTAATATTAATCGTGTCAGTTATATATATTGTATATTATTATTAAATTATGTATTTTATTATTCATAATTATTTATAAAAATGCATTCACAATCCCTTATCTTACCTTTCTGCTTCACATTTTTGCATACTAAGGTATTAACATAGGTCTATTATGTAGCCATACACACTTATGTAAGACACATATGATGTACTAAATAGTAGTGTGTATAACACAACCTGTAAAGTGAAGTCGGAACAGTCATTTAATTTAACATGGTAATAGTTAGATATTTTTAATCAGGAATATTTTTCAAAACACACATACTATGTTTTGTTATTTCACGAATAAAACTGCACATGATACCGTTCCCTTTACTATTCTCAGTATTTAATCACCTACTATTTTCTTTTCGTCAATGTTTAGATGCCGCTCAGTGTTTAATACATCATACCTTACTTTCTATTTTATTATTAGATATTTGCTAATTACTGAGCGGTAAATTTTCGCGTGTATCTGTTTGTTTATTTCGTTTTTTAAAATTCTCCTAGTCATGTTAGCAAGCATTGACATTGATAGCCATCTATACACACATGTTCATACAACGGGATCTCATTTCCTCTCAGAGATGGTACTTTACCTAACATAGTAAAACATATATATTAATGATACCTTCAAGTGCTGTGTCAGAAAGGAGTGGATTTAATTAAAACTCAGTGTGCTACGGGCATTTTCATTTCTGGGGTTTCTTTCATAAATGGCGTATGTTTCAGAAAGTATTATCTATTTCAGTGGAATTAAAACAAAAAGAATGAAACATATTTTCATAAAATTATGTATCCTTAATGTGAATGTGTATTTAACGAACGTTTTTGTTTCATATCAAATGCTACTGTTTACATTTAAGATACATATCTCCAATAATGATGACGCTGATGATACTTATTACGATGTGGAGTATGATGAAAATAATAATGATGATGACAATGAACATAACGAAGGTTAAAATTATTACGATAATTAATTATAATATGGCCAATACTATTTCAATGCGATACTAAAGATGGATATGGTTATGATTAATCGAAGAAAAACAATTTATTTAATAAACAAAAGATTGAATTATCATTTAAGAAAACAAAATAAGCCTACGCAAACATTAAACTGATATGTATATGTAGCACAATCCACAGACAAATATTATAGCATACTATGGTATGTGAAATCGGTATCAATATATAGCACACATGACTTATGGTGTTTATACATACATTACTTTTTAACGGTGTATCTCGTTGTTAAACTAATTACCAATTCATAATTAGTAAAAGTGTTATATAATTTGATAGATTTCTAGAGATGCATATCATTAAATATTAAACGATACGTTTCATAGTATTCATCTAGTGATTTAGATTGTATTGGAATGGAGCATGCGGACGTATATAGGAAACAAAAATAATAAGGTCAAAGAGCATGTACTCATATCGCACATTACGCTACGTTACTAGTTTCGGAGTGACGTCACATAACTTAAACAGCCCGAGAGAGCGAAACAGGTAAGTCAGTTCGTTTGTTGAGAATCTTTTTAGCTAATAGCACGTGTTAATAAGGCGTTAACTGCGCAGATATCCGTAGCCCGGTATGTACCTCGCCCGCTCGACGAGGAAGATACGACGTTAACATGTTAACAAATAAATAGTAGCTTCAGAATGAAAAAATAGAAAAAGAAAAAGAAAAAAAGAAAAAAAGAGAAAAAAAAGAAAAAAAAGAGAAACATTTTTTTTTTAATAATTGTTTTTACCGTTCCTCATCTATTTTTAGTTAATAAAAAAATTGCCGCCCCCCCCCCCAAAAAAAAAGAAATAGATTGAAAGAGAACACAAAGATAGAGCGGTGAAAAGGAAAAAAGGATGAAGACATAAAAACAATACGATGAAGAAACAAAATCAGCAGCGGAAGAAATAGAAAAATTGAAGACACTTGAATATCAGTTTCTGGATGAGTTGTAGATCTTAAGTGATCATTTATTGTGCGTTTCATGATTTCTGATTTTAATTACTACGTAGAAAGCATTGGATATCTTAGCCATCAGACACTCTAGAATTAGAACATCTCAACAATAACACATTTACATTAAAAGCGTCTTCTTTTGACATCTGCTTGACATATTAAACAGAGCAATATGAGCACACTTCGCGGAGATTTTTCTTGTCTTTTGTACCGTTAAAGATTAATAAACAAAATATTGTTTTATTATAAATTTGTAAATAACACTTGAAAAAACGATAACCACATTCACTATTGTATTTTTTATTTAACACTATGCCTATAACAATGAGTAACGTGTAGTGTATGTTCTATCCGTTGTAAAAAATACCACAATATTTCAAAAACAAATTGTTATATATGAAATCGTCAAGGTATGTCATCTAGTCACATGTATTTACAATTTGCATGCATTTTAGTAACAGACACTCATTACACATGTTTCTAAATATGTTATTTTATTCGAATACTTCTTAGGAACACACTGGATATGTGTAGTAAATCTTTAAAGTGTACCCATTACATTCAAACTTAAACAATATTTTATTTGATGTATATGAAAACTAATAATACATAATGACAACACTTTTAATGAAATATTTTTTATTTACTCTTAATTTAGTACAATTGTGCAGATATCTTTTTTAATTCATAGCGTTCCTTTGTTTTTACGTGTGTATAATGATACATTATAGAAAGGGGTATGCATGGATAAAGGCTTGCAAAAAGTATAGTGTGTCTCTGTTTAATTATATATGTTATTTCTTTCTATTTCTCGTGTTGTCTTTTTCTAATTAAAATAAAATAATAAGTCTCCCATTGTTTTCACGAACGTTTTCGATTCTTTGTCGACTCACCCTCAAGTGTCAACGCCAACTGAACAGAACAGCTGGATAAATGAGACGATTTTTAAAAAAGAAATCTTAGAAACAAGCAGATAACGGTTTTTGCATTTTCCAGGAAAGACGTTGAGGATATAAATTCTGCGACGCCAGAGTGGCATCACAAAATAATATCGCATTACGTCAAGCGTTTCGAAATGTTGCCAGTGGTTTCATACGTGATTTTATTAATTGTAAGTTGCTGTGTTTCATGTAGATAGCTTCAGTATTTCTAATTTGTATGAATTGGTTTCGAAATAATAATATATTCCAAAATCAATTTGGTTGATCAAATTCTATATTTACATATCAGATAGTGCTATCTTTGGTGTTTCGACCAATTGGCACACTTACTGTAATTACACTTGTACATTGGCCATTGCCTTTTTCAACTATCCAGTGTTGGTAAAATTGGTGTGTATTTCTCAATAGTACTATGATTTCACAAGCTTCTGGTATTTGTTATGGCAAATAATTGGATCGAAAATGTATATTCAGTGGAGGAATTTGTGTAGTTCGTATCTTTCTTAGGAGCTTCGTAGAATCAGGGTAACGTAATGTTCGCGTTCTAAAATCGTAAAACAAGAGAAAGAAATAGAATTAAAAGAAGAATACGTATGTGGAACAATTATCTACATGGCGCCATTATAGGGGGGTTCTTTTAATCAGAGGTGGTCCACAAAATGTCAATCTAATGGACAGTTCTTGGTGTGCGCTCATGTGAAGTAATATTAAAGATTCAATGTCACCATAACATATATGTTAATAAGTTGATTGGCTTAAATATGATTTAAAGTACTTGGATCATAATGTAAATACTGTATCTACTATATAAAAAAGTAGGTGTATGTGTGTGCGTATGTATGCCTCACTAAAACTTGAAACATACGCAACCCGTATCCATGAAGTTAATATGTTCTTACTCGGCGTACCTTCAATAAAACAATATCAAGAAAAAGGCCATATTATAAATATATTGGTGTTCCCAAGGGTAATAACACTGTTCTATATTACCAAGTATTTAACTCGAAAGTATTGCAATTATGTAAATTTAATGCAACACGCATGCGTATAACCCGGAAATAATAAAAATACTCCTCTCATAATCACTAAAATACATTAATACACACACGTAATACGATTGTATGATATCCAAAAAAAAATTCGCAATACTTTATTTTAAAAAAAATAACAACATTGATAATAATGGTAAACGGTTTGAATGCATGTTTTTATGCGATATTTATTGATAAGAATACACTCAGCACATATATTTTTTCTCATTTTTATTTGATATATTTCGCTAGTATACATAGCTTTTCAAAGTATAAGAGTGTACCAATTCCGTAGGTATTATTTTTCGTCTGTCAGAGTGGAACATTTATGTGTTGTTGTTGTTAACGGCTAATAGGTTTTTGGTGAATAAAAGACTTACATGTTGCTCGTGATTAACGTTTGTTATATTCTACATACTATTTTCTATCAATACTAATATAGTTGCGTTGCACTTATTGGTTGTCATCGTTCGGACTGACAAAACCTCGAGGACAACGCTTTCTGCAAAATTATAACTACGAAAGTCGAAATGATATTAACAGTTTTTCGGAAGCGCAGACCAAGGTTCGTCTCATAAAATCGATTTAAAGTTCTTAATATATTTCCTTTTTAAAAAAATTTCATTTTTAAACATTGAACACTTTTCCTTTTTAAACTCTTTTAGTTTATAAAATAAGGACCCGAAAATGTTCTATTGTACACAAAAAGTAACCTTACCTATTTTCTTCTTGAACAGCCGTCAGTGTCAGGCAATAGACACAACTGGGAGCCAGTTTTTTTCTCAGTGAGAGATTCAATAATTGTATTCATTGGTCTTGCTTGTGGAGGGATTTCCATCCATTCGTCTATTCCATTCGTCGCATTCATGCATTTCGTTTAAATAACTAGTTTTCGAGAAACAGATACTTGAGTCGCGTCAGCCAATAAGACACGACATTCAACAATCGTACCATATCTGACCTTTTTATCACCTAAGAGTCTCTTTGTCGGCGCCGAATTTGTAACTTTGTTTTGGTTGGATTAACATGATTCACTCATAACACTCCCCTCCTGTGCATGTCAGTTAAACCCACACTTACTGTCTCAACTGACCCCAGCCATGATTCATACTTGCTAAATTAATCGTTTCCAAAGAAATGGGGCCGACCCTAATATATCACGTTCGTTACATTTCAGTTAATGTACATGTTTATTTATTAAATGAGAAACATGTTCCAGTTTAAATTAATTTAGTATTACACATAATATAATAAAAAATGAAATGAATACATTGTGTACTGATACGAATATTGGTGTACGCTACAAAATAACAGAGCAAATAAAATTATGTTTTAACGTGCGCATATTTCTTTGCTTACGGTTACAGTAATGTATAAGTACACACAATGTGTGTTGTTTACATGTTAACAATAACGTGCAGGTGCTTGTTGTTCTGTGGATTACATAAAACTTGAATATGAATACATGTTTGTTTAAAGTTACTTGTACATAACACTCGATTTTTATTAGGGTGCCCACAACAAATTTAACGGCGTTACGGAAGACTTGAGAATAGCTATACTTTACTAATGTAATTAACATTTTGTTTTTAACTAAGAATATTTTTCTTGCAAAAACTTATATTAAATATCTGTAAGTATCATCCTTCATGTATAAAAGTTAAGTTTTATTTGCTCCCTCCTCACAAAACAGGGTTCATTTTTCTTCAAATAAAACATAATTTTGTCATCAGTATTGCTAGTTAGGACTCCTTAATTTTAACTGCACTTTATATCATAGATAGAGCAAATGTTTTTACACGCAGTGTTGCCCGTGGAAAAGAACCCATCTGTGTATGTGTAATAATGATGTATATACCGGGAACCATAATCAAAAGTGAACAATATTCTAATAGAAAAAGTAATAACTCTCAGACAATAGTAGTGACGTATGATATCAATGTGCCATTCTATATGGATTAAGTTCTGGTACAACGCTACGGGGTGTACTGTTAGTGTTGCCTCGTGTCAACGTAACATGGATAAGTACATTTAACCTAAAACGCAACTTTATCATGTTTAATATTAATGTAGTTAATTATTATTAAAGCATGGCCAGGTTGTTGTTGTTATGGTGCCTTACCTATAACACTATTTTTAGAACCATCTGTTTCCTAGAAATAATAAGAGTCTTGTTTCTCAGTTTTGGAATTAACAAAGTCTATACTAGCAACCAAAGATGACGTACAACCACTCTTGTACCTTGTTGTTTTAGGCTTGTTTTTCAATATACTTGTCTATACACTGCGAGTACGTGTTTTCCTTCCGGCTCCTTTATAGTACCACCACAACTGGCGAGTATATACTGTCAGCATTTTGTTGAGAACCTTAAAAATGGTCCAATAATAACTGGAGGCGTAATATTTCGCAATTACAACTCCACAACAATTAATGTGAAGGTACAGTAAGCGATTCTGAGAACCTGAAAATAGACGCCACAACTGGCGACGAAGTATATTACATTTGTGTAGAACATTGAAAAGGGCAAACGCAAAATAATCAACCGCAAATTCACCAACAACGTTCTACTTCTAAGAACTGGCTTTACCGACGGACCACAAATAAATAACAACGCGTAAAAGACACACATGTCTTCTCTGAAAGAATAAAAGGTAGTTATTTTTTTATTACTGTTCCTGCTAGTGAAAATGTTAAACAATTATATAATACATGATCAATTTCCTTTCCTTCGAAAAGTGAAAAGTCCTGCCGCCGAATGAATAAAAAAGTACATCTTATTTTTTCTCTTGACTAAAATGCCACAGTTACATAAAAAGCGAACTGAAATAAGTAGTTGCTTTTAGTTGGTCGAAAATGAAACAGGTGTACTACCAAACATTGTACTACCATATATATATATATATATATATATATATATATATATATATATATATATATATATATATATATATATATATATATATGAAGGTTTATAACTAAAAGATAACTTTTAGAGAATTAGACATATTGTGAGATTAGGAAAGCTCAATATACTGGATAGAGCAAAAATAAGGTGAGTCAATGAAACATAGTAACACCTGTAAATGGAAACAGATCAATATCTTCAGTTGTTCAGAACTAAGTGCATTTAGTAAATAAAAATATGTATTCCACTAATCTTTCAATTGTATTCCTTAAGCACGGCTTTTCAAAGATTAAAACCTTATCATCAGAGGAGGTATTAGTTGATAAGTTGACAGATAAGAACAGTCAATATTCAAAATTTGGAAGAAGTTTAAAAAAAAAAGTTCTTTTTCAAAGGTTTTAAAAGTTCAAACGGGTGTGTTTCAATGTAAATGAAAGTCAATAAACACGGAGACCCAAGTTGTATTTGGTTCAAATGTAATTGACAAATCCTGAAGAATCTGTATGAAAATCCAACGGCGAAGATTCCACCCAAGTCCTTAGTCCTTAGAGGGGGGATCAGACAATATTAGCCATATTAAGAAAACGCATGTCCTCTTGTTTTCAAGTAAACAGATGTTTTTGGAACTGTTTGCTTAAAAACAGGAAGAAATGTGTTTTCTATATAAATGTTTTGCTAATTTATATTAATTATTTAAAAACAAACACAATTTCCCTTACCTGTGTTGTTCGTCTGTCACATATAATTTATCCAATACTTACAAAAAGGTTGCTGCATTTTAAAGTGTTTGAACGAATCCATTACACTATTATTTAGATGATTAATGTATTATTTTTAGTTGTATATTATAAATATAAAAAATATCAACACATCAAAAATAAATAAATATGTATATATATATATATGTATATATACATATATACACATACATATATATATATATATATATATATATATATATACTTTTAGTCCCTCCTTCTCTCCCTCGCCCTCTTTTGTTGTCCATCTCGCCGTTGTCGTCAACCTCAAATAAATACTAATCTTCCTTGTTCACATACAGTTTTTTTCTTATCTGCGTTCAAAAGCCAACTGTCGATTTTTTCCTTTTCTCAGTGTTTCAAATTATCGTTTATAAGCTAACCGTTAATTATTTTCTCTTTTTCTTCTTATTTTTCTTATTCTTCTTTGCCCACTCCCAGAATTCATAATCGGCGTTCATAACTGTCGATTTTTTCTCTTTCTACTTCTTCTTCCTCTTCTTTTTTAACATTTCGTTCTTTCTTTCTACTGTATTTTTATTGTTTTTCTTATTCTCATTATAATTAGTATATGTGTTTTATATACGTTTATACATATTCTACATTATGTTTATTCATATAGCCTATGATTTGTTCTATCAGTTTATTTTGATTGAGTTGATAAGATAAAAAGCATCAGGATGGCGAGTAATTGCTTTACTTAATTGTCTAAATATGTTATTTTGATCGCCACCTTGGTTAATCATTCTTATTATTAGATCAGAAATGGAGGCATGCAATCTACTAATGTTAAGGTAACACGAGCAATCTTCAGAAATTCGGACATAATACTCCCGTAAAATATATACACAGGGCTAGCACTATTTTTATATGGCATTCGCACGATACGAAAAGGGAATTACTTTATTTTATCAAACAGTTTATAAATAAATATTTTATTTTCAATTTTTATATCAAACTCAATAAAAGTAGCGTGTGTTCCATCATGTTCAGAGTTTAATTTTAATTCTTCAGGATATATTAAATGTTTAGTATTTGCAAACACTTCGCTATCATTAATGCAAACAAGTTCGTCAATATATCGCCTACATCCATGAAAACTATACGCTCTAGATATATCATTTTTTATTAATGATGACATATATATATATATATATATATATATATATATATATATATATTTATATTTTACTCTATGTAATTATAGATTTGCCCAAATTTGAGACGGATCCAAACCCATTAGAATACCTATTGTTTAGAGTTGTAATTTAGTCACTATTTGAAAGTAACTCTCTTTTATAAGGTGACTTATAAGCAGGGTCAGACAGGTTTTGGACACACTTGTCTCACTATTTTTTAGTTTTACCCCAAAAGGCTTTAGATTTTGCAAAGTCTATGTATTTACCTTTTTCTCCTGCAAAAGCTAACTCTACAGTATTACCTAATTCTTTAATAAGTTCTTTATGTGGTATTTTTGTATATAATGTACTAAAATCATATGTCGAGATTGATTAAGCCTGTTTACGAGAATTAATACAATCTATTTTTTCCTTTTACTATATCGGAATTATTTACCACCCAACATAGGTTTTTATTACTATAGAATTTACTTTTTTATGGAAATTATTTATTTTGTTTATAATCAATTTAAAGATTTTAGATACAGCCTTACTTAAAGGTTTAGTGATGCACATTTTTGAGGCAACAATGAAACGGGCGCCAACTGGGGTTTTATGCATTTTAGGAATCCAATACATAGATGGAAGTTTTTTTTGTATTTTTCTCCTAATTTTAATCCTAATTTTTCACAAATAACAGTATTGTTCATAGTAATATTATGGCTTTTACTATTACTTAATTCATAAGTATCTGAAACTTCACCTATTATTCCTACTACTAGCAATAAGCGTTTTATAAAATACTTTTTACAGATAAAAGCGATATTATTTGTCGCCTTATCAATAGGAACTATTACAAACCTATTTTGAAGCATTTCAAGCTCCGTGGATTTCTAAGGTAGGGGATTCGTTTTTTTAGGGTGTTTAAATTCTTTTAAACGTTCTATTTTTTATTTACGAATCTAAGTATATTATTTTTCCATGCGTCAAATGTAGAGTGTAATAGTTGATGTGTTGTTGCCATGGATGCAGTGAAATTATCTAACGCCTCATTTATTTCCTTAACACATTTCGCATAATTTAAATATCTAGGTTCTCTATGGTTTGGGCCTTTACTTAGGAGTGTTCTTAATTTAGAATTGTAAACTATCGCTAGATTACCGGTAATTATATGCCCGATGTCAGTATTACATAAAGAGGAGGGTTCACATTCACATGATGGTATATATATTTCATCATTATCATTAATATTTTAATTCTCTACAGTTTTCTATAGTTAAACACCTTATTCCGGATAGTTTGCCCTAGTGTATATGTTACTATTGGTTTATGTTCCTCTTTTTGAAGTTTATTGGGCAGTGACTGAATGATTTCTGGATTATTAAATATGTTAGGCAGATTTATATATATATATATATATATATATATATATATATATATATATATATATATTATTCATAACAAACATTATGGTTGCATATGTGCATACATGTTTCTGTTGTACTTATCGCAGGGAGTAAACCTCTTCAGACTACGAATACCTACTATCGCTTTACTGACTGTTACTTCATTGCTAGTATACAACATACCTACTTTTTATTATTTTTTTCATTTTTTCTTTTTTTTGTTTTTTTACTATTTTCTTTTTATCTTTTTTATTTTTTTATTATGTTTACTTTTTTATTATTACTTTTTAATTTAACATTCTGTTGTCATTATATTTTTGAACTTAAGTAGTCTATATCATCCAAAATGACTACACCTCACCCTATAATGATATTATTTTGACACTTTCTCATACTTATAACTTGTTTATGTATATACAAAATTTACTATTGTAATGGCATACGTTATATCTAATTTATTTGTTGTGTCTTTTTGGTACTTATATTCTAAGTTCCTTGTATTAATGCTAGAACATATATTAATGTAAACAAATTGAACCGAGATAGATAAGCGCAATCATGAATTACATAAGCACCTTAGTTTTAATTATATAAATAGCGATGTATGTGTACATGTGTGCATGTTTGTTTACATGCATACAAATGTTTGTATACACATGTGTATTTCATTGTGCGCATGATGTGTGAATATATAATGATTTTATTACGTATATTTATGTCATATGCCTATGTATAGGTACATGCATTTGTAATGGTGTATATGTTTACACTTGTATGGTTTATGTATGGTATATATGTATGTATAACGGTGTCTATATATATATATATATATACATATATATATATACATATGTAGTGATGTATATATGTGTATGTTTGTGTTTATATATTTTATGTATTTGCTTGTGTATATGTTACTTTGTACGCACATGTGTATTGTATATATTGCACATATATTTATGCTTGAAAAATTAAGATATGTGTAGATATGGGTATATCTGTGTATGGGGGCGTGTGTATATATTTGTGTTTATTTGTTTATATATGCACTTGTGTATCTATTAAGTTGTGCACACGTGTGTATGTTTTATAAAGATCAGATATTTATGCTTGAATAGGTTTGTAAAGTGATTACATATTTGAAGCGTTAAATAGAGAAGAAAGGAGGTAATACAACAATAGAAAAAGGAAAGACTAAGAGGCAGGAAATAAATGAGAATAAGAAAGATAGAAATTAATTGAAAGATTTAAGAAGTAAAGAATGTAAGCCGATACTAATTTATCTCCGAAAATATTTTATTTAAAGGGCCAGTTTTGTTTTAATCCATCTAACTTCTCTTTTTTCCTTGGTCCAAGGAGGGTTAGTCTCAATTAAGAGTACAACCGAATCTTGTGTGCAGATATGTAACCAATAATGCTTGTATAAATAAAAATGTATACTTAAGAACAGCTCTACTTGTTATTCAGAACATTTTATAATCACTTGAGTTTCTACAGATTTACAGATACTAATATTATACATGCACCATATGAAGCTCAATTACTGTCGAGCACTATACAAAATGGAAAACATGAACTTTGAAACATCTCTCAAGAACATACGTACATTAAACAAAGACACACTATTTTCTCAGGTTTATAATGAAAACAGAATTAGACGGATGAGATAGAAAGTGTACTCCTTCCTGCAATATAATCAAAATACTATTGTTTCAAAACTATGAAAATAGCTCCTCAAATAAAGCAACTAGAGCAGTGATATGCAAGACCTATCAAGAAAATTAACATTCCGCAAACATAAAAAAAAACAATTTCAGAGAAAACTAGACGGTGTAGTCAAAGAAACAAATAAATCTAATTACATCTAGGTTAAAGCTGATAACACAAATAACTTCTATATACAACAGAAACAGGAATACAGAAGCTTAATTAACAAACACATCACCAAGAACTACAGGAAGGCAAACAATACCAACCTAGAGGAAATCATCAATACAGACGGTATAATGATATCTTAGGAGTTAAGAATTAGCGAGAGAGAAGGAAAACTAAAATATATCGATGCACACATTTTGCTTACGGATCACAAGCGTGATTTCAACTGGAACCCATCAAATGGACTGATCAACCCAACTCTACACAAATTGGAAGTATTAGTAAAATAATTCTAGAAAGAATCAGTTGAAAAAGCAAACATCAATACCAACTGAATCAATGGGTTAACACCATGGATACTATCAATTGGGTTTCAAAGATTAACGGCAAGAGTAGATGTACCTTCATCTAATTTGACATCATGAAATATTACCGGACCATTACTAAACATGTTTTCGAACATGCAATTGAATTTGCAAAACATTCCACATATCTCTCGGAAAAGAATATCAATATTATACAAAGCTGCCGTACAACAGTTGTCATTAGCGACGGTGAGCAATGCACTAAAGACAGATATAATGGATCTTTCGATGTTTCTATGTGTTCGTAAAACTCCGCAGACGCATCTAAACTAGTTGGCCTATCTCTCTCCATATATATATATATATATATATATATATATATATATATATATATATATATATATATATATATATATATATATATACATATATTTAGAAATATTACCATGAATAATAACATAGATGCAAAATATATAGGTTTATATAGACATGACGGTCTAATGGTAGGCAACCTGTGGAAAAGAAATGAACATTGAAAAAAGATAGCCGAGCATCTCGCATGTGATGCCAGGTTTCACTGGGGCAGTCTTGCGTTGCTCCAAGGTTACGTCGAACATATTTTAAAATGCTATTACGGGTTTCATACGGTATATTATTAATTCTAGGTACAATGTTCGAGTATTTATATATATTTTGTATTTGTTTCCGAATGTTTTATTGTCGTGTCATAAAATAAATATGTATTAAAGCAGAGGGACAGGACCGCTATATTTTGTATATCTTTGTAAATAAAGCTAAAATGTCAAGATGCATAGTTAGAAATGTAAACCTTTATATTAATATTGCTTCATTCCAATATTTTATGGGTTTTTAATGAGTGTGTTACAGTATGATTAAGAGTAAAACATTTCCTATAACTAATAATGAGTCAAATTGTAGTATTATTGTCAGTTATGGTTATGCATCTCTGTACAATATATGTATGTATGTTTCTTCTGATCTGAAGTTTAGTTGGATTTGTTTACAAAATTGTTTAATTAATATAGTTGCAGTTCTGATATTTTATATTATTATTACTGGCTAATACATGTGGCTCCATCGCATATTTTAAGTTACATGTTACATACATTACATTTAAAATTAAGTAAAAGGTAACGCAATGTAAGTGTTTAGAAAACAAACCATTAAAATGATATTCGAAACATAGATGATGTTTGTTAACTGGAATTGTTTCAGGAAAGTGTATCTAAATTAAATCAACAATCAAACAAGTACAATATAATGAAAACGATTCTGAAATGCGTTATTTAATTGCTCAGTTTAATTTGTTTGTTGGTTATTTACAAAGAAATGTAGAAAATAACCCTACCATGTATCTTAATGTGTGAATATATATCTTTATTTACACGATTCGTACGGACTTATAATTTAGTTCAAGCATAGTGTAAGGTATGCAGTACCATCCAAAATTAAGGTACAAAAGTAAAATCTTCCTAATTCCAAATAAATTATATTTTAATATTTGTGGAAATTTCATTACAAATGTAAATTATGTAGTTGGACTTGTACCGAAATTTTCAGATGAATTAACATAATATTATTAAAATTATCAACTATGTCACACATTTCAAATGTAGACAATTGAAGAAACATTAACGAAAAATAAGTGTTTACAGTTTTAAACAATAGGTTTGTATTGTAGAAAATGAGTACAATGAATATTCTAAACTGCTGCAAGTCAAGCGATATAAATCATGTCCAATAGAAATAAAACTGATTCACGCGACGAAGCAAACACTGTTAAATTAAGAAAGGAAAAGTTGAAAATAGAATAACTCGAAAAACGTGTGAAACGATCACAATCTGTTGCAAGTCGAGTACTCAAACTATATAAAGAAACTGGTTTATTAAGTAACACAAAGAAACCTGGTAGACCAAGAAAGACACCTGAAAAATAAGACAGAGTTATACAACGCCTAGTATTAAAAGATTGTTTCCTTACAGCGGATTAAACTTCTAAACAAATAGAACGTGTCACGAATGTTTCACGGCGAACTGCGTCCAGAAGGTTTCACAAAAGAGGGCTTTTTGCATGATCTCCTCGAAAAAACGCAGTAATAAGTACAAATAAGCAAAGTTTTTAGATTGGCATGTTATATAGTCAGAATAAAATTGAAAAAAAAGTTTATTTCAGTGACAAATTGAAATGTAATGTATTTGGCAGTGATGTTAACCACTTTGTAAAAAGAAAAGAAGGCGAAAGTTTGGATCTTAGTTGCATCAAAAACACTGTTGAACTTGGTAGAAGTAGCGTGATGGTTTTCGGCACGATATAATGGCAGGGTACATCACCACCTGTACGCTTAAATATTTGAGCCAATACCACCAATAATGTTTTAGAACAGCATTTTTTGCCAATGTTGAGCAAGTGATGATATCGAAAAGCCTGTTTTTATGCAGAGTAATGAGCCCGGCTATAATGCAAAGCTGGTCATGAATTATCTGGCTGATCACTGCTCTGACATGAACCTATAGAAAACTTATAGAAGTCAGTAGAACAGACTTTTATGGCAAGGAATCCGGAAAACATCGAAGCCTTGTGGCTGAAACTGAAATATGAATGGGCCCAGATAACTGTTGCCCAATATCAAGAGTTAGTGAAAACCTGCAGTCGTAGATTCGCAGCAGTTATTGAGAACAAAGGTGCAAGGACCAAATATTAAACAGTTTTTGCATTTTTAATGTGATTTTGTAAAAGATGCTATTTTGTTCGTTAATTTTGGACACTTGCAATATTTGAAATGGTGGATAACTTTTAAAATATTATTTGAATTCATGTGTAAATTACGGTAAACGTCTCACTACGTAATGTGTACATTTAAACAAAAAAATAATTATATCATTTTGTTTAGATTCAGAAGATATAATTTTTGTTTCCTAATTGGAGTAGAAACTGCGGATATAATAGGTTGGAAAGCGGAAAACGTGTATGTGTCTAAACTAGTTCCTATAATAACCAACTTTCTTATCAGCAATAAGTATGGGAAGTTATTAATTTAAATGTATGCGTTAATGACAGTGATACGTTTGTAAACATGTGTCTTGTATATATTCGTAGGAGTAGTGTATGTTACTTATAAATGTGTGTGCACATAGGTAATTGTTTGTGTCCGGGTGTGATAGTCGGGTTTTGTAAGTACTAACCCTAGTTGTATTTGTATAAGTGTATTTGGCTCGTCGGTGACCTTATTAGTGTCTTTATTTAGATGATTGTGATTTTTCAGGTCGAATTGTTATAGACTCTTCATTTCGTAGAAAACTTAAGCTGAGATCTGTTGTACTTGAATTTTCAGTTTTTTTAGTTTAGTTGTTTTCTAATAATAATTATATTTCGGCTAGTTTGTTTTAATTGTTGCATTGATTCAAATGGTTCGAATCAACATTAGAAAAGCACTGAAAGTAAGATAAATTGGTGTACAGTTTGTGTGGTTAGGTAAATAATTATCTGATATTTTATAGTAGAAGTGAAGACGTGTCTAAATGTCCGTATCACAAACACGCTCATCCGATATTGCGTTAGGGAAAATAAACAACGCAAGGCATAAGTATACCACTTTTTGTGTCATTGAGGGGAAATGACGAAATACTAATAACCAGTTAAGCAATTTCGAGATAATGGATATCAATTTATTACGAGCCTATAGAAGTGTGTTGCCGAGGTTTTGCCTGTCAGTCGCTATGCGGAGGACTAACAGACTTTAAATATTCTCGCTGCCCCTTTTTCCCACTTTTAAACACTTTCCTTTGTCATCTCACCCGGGAAGTATCTTTAATGGCAAATATTTTCCATCTTAATCTCCTCTGACGCCTGCCTGCATCATCGAATGTACCTCTTATTGGACTTTTTACCCTTTTTGGATTTTCTATTTTCGCCGTACCTGAAGTTGTGGCTTCTTGGAATTTAACTTTGAAACCTCTCTCATTACTTCTCGTGCCTCTAACGAACTACCTATCTACATCTGATTCTCTCCGCTGGACTCTTCGACACCGGACCTTTTTGCAATCGGACATTTGCTTACACCTTGGCACAGTTTTGCCCTGCGTTTCTGTCCCTACAACTTTTATTTTATTTTTTCAAATTTTAAATCTTGGCCATTGCCAACTTATCTATCCCAGCGACTTCCTCTGATAATAAGATTTTGATCTTTGAAAAGCCTGGCTTAAGGAAAATTTAACTTGAATAAATTGCCTTTTTGCGGAATATACCTTGCTTTGAACTTTTTAATTGAATTTTGATTTGGCTTTTGCTTTCTCTAATTCCTTTCCATTCTCCTTCATTTCTACCTGCTCTATCCTGGATATTGAGCTGTATACTCTTCACAATAGGGTTTTACCTTTCCTAAAAGTTCGCTTTTAGTACACCTCTTTATATATATATATATATATATATATATATATATATATATATATATATATATATATATATATATGTAGTTGTGCTGCACCTAACAAGTAAAGGTTTAGCTGCGTTCAAATGGAGTTTGTATTTGGAAAATGTGAGTAGAAAATTGGGGAGACCAACAGAGAAACAAACCTGTACATTTGAAACGGTTTTACTCCGTAAGGATTATATGTTATTTAACTTTAAACTCAGCATGTTGAACCGTTTACGGTGTAAAACCGGCAGTAATCCCTGCGTGTATTAATACTCTATCATGCTAATGATAAATGAAATTCGGAGTATCTTCGTTTATTTAAGAAATGTGCGTATGCGTAACACCGTGTTCTTGTTTTTTATCCGTCCGGTTTATTGATCGGGACGTTGTACTGTTTAGTGTCTAAAGCGGAAAATTATTCGCCTGAATTGTTTTTATCAAATCTAATTTTAATTTCATTTGTTAAATTGTTCCTCATATATCTAGTTGCGAATACGGCACAATGTTTTCTTTTGTTTGTTTTACAGAGATTTGTTCGCGTTCTGTCGTGACTACTTTGTAATTTTGTAATACTGTCCTAAAATAGTGGGATTGCTGAGACTAATAATATAACTAAATATTGTTATTCATGCAAGAGTCAGTCATGTTGTGTACTAATGTTTAGTAATAAGTTCTTTTAGGCTTTGAGTTATTTTTTGTCATAATGGAATGTGTGCAGAAACAAATTCTACTAGGTAACATTTTATCCTTTCTGTTTGCGATATAAATAAATAAGTCGTGGATAGCAACTGAGTTAAAATTTGGCTCGTAAACAGAATTACGTACATTACAAGAGATCAGTAGTTTAATGACAAAGCTTTAAAGATAACAGTTATATCAATTAAGTAATAGTAAGACGAAAAAGTAAAACTGAACTAACGCGAATTACAACACAGGAGCAGACACAAACGGAACGGATATAGATAAAGTAAAGCATGATATAAGTCGAAGGGTTTGATAATACTTTCACTATCTGATCACAACATACGTTTTTCCATGGTGATTGTCGGATTTCTCTCACTTCAGAAGAAAACGTTCCCGATGTCGTTGTTTAGATAACGAATCGTCACGTTTATATGTGAGAGTATTAACCTAACTTCTTTTGGATACTTATAAATTAAGTGAAATATTGATTTGTTTTAAAAAAACTGCGGGTCCACTATCTTAATTTCGAAACAGACATGTGTACTAATTTTAGAAACTGCATCTTTTCTCGAATGGCAAATCTGATTATCGGCTACATTTAATAAAGTAGCGTGTTCTTACATTGTAAATATATTGTATTCCTTTTACTGTACATACCATGAGTATTCCCCTGATCCTCACTGCATATGATAGGTTAAGTACTAAAAGTAAGTGATAACCTGCAACCCCATAGGTACAAAATTTTCGGGCTAATGCCACATTTTGTATTAGTTGTATAAAAATGTATATCGAAAATGTGTGCAATGTCGACGTAATTGGCTAAACCATTTAAAGGAGGCGGGCTGACGAGTCCGGAAATAAGTCGGTATAACTATCTCAGCCGATAAGATGCGGCACCTGAAATTGGCAGTGAATACAAGGCGCCGCTGAAGACCACCCTTGATGGATCTAGAACATGTTTTTTTTTTAACGCGATTATTTTTTGCATTCAAATGTAATGCAACGCGTGATGAACATAAATAAAGCGTGGGCTTCGTTTATCCTAATTCAACACTAATTAAATGTTGAAGCTATCAATTGAAATCTTATCAATGTAATAAATGAATAAAAACAAATTTTCATTGATTCAAATAGATTGCATAATTATCTATATTTTTTAAAATGTGACTTTTACAATTGTGCATAATTAACGGATATTTGAATTTGAAGTTTTCGGAAAAAGTATTTGACATTTTACAACGTGCATTTTATTATAAATATGATTGATTCGAACGGGTAAATTTAATCTGTGTATAATCTAGTGGACATAATAGACATAATGACATTTAATGTATGTTCAATAGGCTCAAAACTGTATCTTAATAGAATAATGCAGCTTCATTATTTTCTAATGTACATGAAGATATCAAGTGGTTTCTCTCTATTCACGAGAACAGACGTCTATCCCATCACTGCATACAGGAAACTGATTTGACAGCGCTTAAGTACAATACATGATACGGGTTCTCGGGAAATATGCATGCGTTTACATGGCCTTCAATATATGTTTACATTGTATCCTTAAGGAGATATTCTTTTAAAGTAGTCATCCATAGGCAAATTCCCATACTCCCACTCAGATATATTACCACTCACAGCCTTGCTTACTACCACATCTTTAATAAGGCAAGTACGTCTATGCAGTACTGTAATTTTTATACTTATTCGGCATTGCAATTATAAGTGCTATTTGATATTTTCGATCACAATACGGAACGATATATTTGGTTTCGGTTCGTATATCCTTCTAAAACTGGGTATGTTTATAGTGTAAATTAAGTAGCTTTTATATTTTTACTTAACATTTAAAATGTGTTAGTGTGTGTGTAGGCACCATTACTACACCAGAACATCATTTCTAATAAGTGTCGCCTTTTTTATAAACACGATGCTGTTATTATTATCTTTCGTAGTTTGGTAATATTAACATGGATTACTTGTTTATTTAGTATTAACTATTTAAAGACCACGCCATATATAGATAAGTAAATATGTATGTATGCATCGTGTATAGATCGCCTGAATATTTTAATCGGAGTTTTATTCTCTCAGAAAAAGCAGGTAATGCCAATTCGTAGGGTTCATTTGTGTTTTTTTTGTAAACTATAACCATTTTAGAAAAACTTATAAAAAATATAAGTTCACAAAGAACATACGACTGTTTAGGTGTTGGGTATATATGGACATCAGCTATTTCTGTCTACTAGACTTTTACATTAATTCATTCCAAATAAAACTTGCATATGTTATTTTCTTTTAAGAGAAAGAAATACAAAATTAATAGATACAATAATTAAACAAAAAACATTATACAATACTCCTAAAACGACACGTGCTCTTGTCAATGTTTCGTACGTGAGAACTATAGCAGGGCATGCCGCAATATCATCTGCCGAGCATAGATCAGAATTTTTACCATATTTGACCCACACTATACACTGACATTTTGTTGTGTTTTTAATATCAAATCTATGGCGGAATCCGGTGAACACCACAAACCAGTTTCTGAAACTATATTCATGAGTGTATGCAAGATTTGGAGTTGTCATACATTTGCCTTTATTGCAGTTATTATTTTTTGTTCAAGATGGCTGATTAATTATGTCGAGACTTTGGAGAAATCTATATAATATGTGGCGAGAGACTTTTGATAATCGACACGTTTCACAATTACACGACGCAGTGTAAACACTTCTGCTGCTCAAACAAGGTTTTGCCCGAAACCTTGGTCAACTACACGACACATACAGTCCAGCATCATTTCACAATAACGTTTCCCGTGTATACTGGGAAATGTCACCGACTCCAGTTCTCAAAATGGTCATGGTTTCTTCTTAGGAATGCATACCACCGCTCAGTTTTCTAATCTCCCGGAAATTCAGCTGTATTCCAACTCCTTTATAACTATATGACATAAGTTTCACCTCCCTTTGCCGATGCTATTACCTATTGACTAAACATTTTTGCAGACGCCATCAATCTCTGTTGATGTATTACGTTTGAGGGGGTTAATGACAAATCGAATGGTCCCCTCGGTAAATTCGTTGATGTTAATAGGGAGAAAGGTCGATAGTTCCTCATTAACTGACTGTGTGGTTGGCTTCGGTCTCTGGAATATTTGCTTCAAGTGTTCGGCCTATATTGCTACACTTGTATTATTACATCGTGTAAGTTAATCCAAACTTGCTAAAATCTTTGATACATTCTGTGTGTTTTAAAGTTAACTTGCACGGTATATATATATATATATATATATATATATATATATATATATATATATATATATATATATATATATAAATATATATATATATATATATATAAATGTTGAACTTTGGCTTTTTCTACTACCAACTTATCTATCTGTATACTTCCTCTGATAATAAGATATCGATCTTTGAAACGCCTTGGCTTAAGGAAAGAACAATAAACATAATTTTATTACAGAATATACCCTGATTTGAACATTTGAAGTTTGAAATAAATTTGGACATTCGTGCATGTTTATCACTCTTCGTCCATTTAACTTTATACTTGCTCTATCTCGTATATTGAGTTTTTACCATTTCCCTATAGGTTTTTCCTACTAAAAGTGTTACTTTTAGTTTCTTACTTATTACTTATATATTATATATATATATATATATGTGTATATATATATATATATATATATATATATATATATATATATAAGTAAATTTCGTGTACAACAGAATGGTAGGATTTATTTTAGAGGAAGCATTATTAAAATCAATGAAACAGACGAGTGGGGGAAAAAAAAACAAAAAGAAGGAAAATTGTTAAAATTACCTTAAGGCCTTGTCGTCTGACCCTCTGAGAGGAAACGTCAGAATGGTAAATTAAAAACTAAAAGTCGAATGAGAAATGAAGGGGAAAAAAAAAAACTTATTTCAGTTGGAGGAAACGATTGAGAAGGGAAAAAAAAAAAAAAAGTAAATCTCTCAACGTTATGGTGGCTTTGAATCATTAAAGATATCCAACTGATGTTTCAAAATCTTTTGTCTACACAGGCTAGGTCGATAGTTGTTAATGACTAACGCCTCAAGAATATTGAGATGGTAGTTCGACCTGGCACTGTATAAAACAGAAAACCACCCATCGGAATACCTGTTAGAACAACTATTTGTACTAACGAGGTGATTACCGATGGCTGATTCCTGTGCCTGGAAGTTCCCGGATGATCTCGAAACCTTGTGTAGGCGAATATCACGTGGTATGTGTTGGGATATTCTAAATTCTAATCTTTGGGATGTCTTGCCAACGTAGTCAGCTCCACACTGACACATTAATTTATAAACTACAGAATTCTTTTGAATGGCTGGCAAAACATCCTTACGAAAAGAAGAGAAAAAGGTTCGAGTCGTGTAAACTACCCTCAACATGGTTGCCGGAAAACAACGTTGAGTAGAAGAAGAAATCCTTTTAACAATGTCAAGGCCATCAGAACCCAACCAAGGGAGTTTCAAATAAATAGGGCAACGTGACGGGCCAATAAATTTACCACCATTAAATAAAGCAACTTTACGTGCAATGGTGCCTTTTATAGTATTGATGGAATATCCATTGGCAAGAAAAATATTAGTAATCTCACCAAGTTCTGCATCGAGTCGTGTTGGTGAACAAATCATAAGAGCTTGATGAGTGAGAGTACCAATAAGATTTATTGTTCTTGCTCTTGGGGCGAAGGAAAACCAATTTAGATAAAGGCCTGTAAATGTTGGTTTTCTATACACACAGGTTTCAAATGATAAACCAGATTTAGACACTAAAACATCGAGGAATGGTAAGGAACCACAATCCTCGACCTCCATAGTGAATTGCAACGATGGATGCAAGTCACAAAGAAGGAGAAGAAACTGTTCAGCATCACTCCGAGAGGGAAAACAAGCAAAAGTGTCATCAACGTAACGTGTGTAGAAAGCCGGCTCGGTCACTGTGGAAAATAATTGGTTTTCCAAAAATCCAACGAAAATGTTGGCTAACGATGGACCAAGAGGGCTGCCCATGGATATACCATCAATTTGCCGATACATAATATTTTTGAAACTGAAGGAAACTGATTTAGTAGCAAGTTCCATCAGTTCAACAAAAATTCGTTCAGGAAATTGTGGAGACTTTAAGGGGCCGCGGTAAAGATAATCTGCACATATACCAATGGTTTCATCCAAAGGTACATTGGTAAACAGACTACTAATGTCAAAGGAAGCCATTCATTTCTCATTCGACTTTTAGTTTTTAATTTACCATTCTGACGTTTCCTCTCAGAGAGTCAGACGACTAGGCCTTAAGGTAATTTTAACAATTTTCCTTTTTTTTTTCCCCCCCCCCACTCGTCTGCTTCATTGATTTTAATAATGCTTCCTCTAAAATTAATCCTACCATTCTGTTGTACACGAAATTTACTTACATATTCTCGAGGTCGGTACAACCCCCAATTCATCAAAACGTTAAATAACGTCATACGCATTAAAAATAAATTAATCGTTTTGAGGTGTAGGATAAATTTTCTCAAATCTTGCCGCTTAAATCATGTAGCTCCCGGTTATATCTGTCACCGAATTTCTAAAATTAAATGTAGAAATCCGTTGGCAGTTCAACGTGTATTTTTACAAGACGAAATCCTATTTAACTCCGATTCTTATAATTCGTTACGAAGTAAATATCTTATACTTTGGGCTATGGTTTGGAAGGAATTTTCTTTCTTTGACAAACTTCGCTTTTCAAAGTTTCTGTCTAATGGCGATATTTTCACCCTCAACAAAACCAATTCTTCATATAATAAATATTTGCAGAATTTGATTACCAAGAAGTTCGGCACTAGAGCATATTCGGATAAACATATATTTAATTATTCGTCTAATGCTCTATCAAATACTGAAAAATTTGTCTTGTCTGCCGGCTTAGAATGTTGCATTCCTCCCCTCCGCGTTGATAAAATCAACATATTTAGTGAGATTGAACTATTATATTCTCAACTAAAAAGACATTCGCCTATTTCCACTGATGAATTAACTAGCGTTAAAATCCAGTTGGGTGAATTAGGTCGGAGGTTTTCTGCTATACGTACTAAATCTAGCGATTGTATTTGGCAGAAAAATCATTTTGAAACTGCGAAATTACTTAAGTCGAACTCTGATATTTATATCACTCGTCCAGACAAAGGTTCCATCGTTGTAATCCTGAACCAAGTAGATTATATCTCCAAAATGTGTAACATTTTGGATGATAAAAATAAATTTTTCAAGATGGGTAGTTTAAGCCACGATGACACTTTTCGTATGGAAATAAAAATCCAGAAAAGGCTTCTTCAACTTTATAAAAGCAAGTTTATTCCTAAAGAGATATATGAAGGAATACGACCTATCGGCTCTCAAAGGCCTAGAATGTACGGCTTACCCAAGGTTAATAAACCTAACGTTCCTTTACGGCCTATTCTATCAATGTTGGGTTCTGCACAACATGCACTTGGTAAATGGTTAGTTGATATTCTTAAGCCCGTACTTAATTTTATTCGGACTATTGTATCTCTGATTCCTTCCAATTTGTGTCTTCTATACACAAATTATCTCTCTCAAAGGACACCGAGTTCTTGGCTTCCTTTGACATTAGTAGTCTGTTTACCAATGTACCTTTGGATGAAACCATTGGTATATGTGCAGATTATCTTTACCGCGGCCCCTTAAAGTCTCCACAATTTCCTGAACGAATTTTTGTTGAACTGATGAAACTTGCTACTAAATAAGTTTCCTTCAGTTTCAATAATATTATGTATCGGCAAATTGATGGTATATCCATGGGCAGCCCTCTTGGTCAATCGTTAGCCAACATTTTCGTTGGATTTTTGGAAAACCAATTATTTCCCACAGTGACCAAGCCGGCTTTCTACACACGTTACGTTGATGACACTTTTGCTTGTTTTCCCTCTCGGAGTGATGCTGAACAGTTTCTTCTCCTTCTTTGTGACTTGCATCCATCGTTGCAATTCACTATGGAGGTCGAGGATTGTGGTTCCTTACCATTCCTCGATGTTTTAGTGTCTAAATCTGGTTTATCATTTGAAACCTGTGTGTATAGAAAACCAACATTTACAGGCCTTTATCTAAATTGGTTTTCCTTCGCCCCAAGAGCAAGAACAATAAATCTTATTGGTACTCTCACTCATCCAGCTCTTATGATTTGTTCACCAACACGACTCGATGCAGAACTTGGTGAGATTACTAATATTTTTCTTGCCAATGGATATCCCATAAATACTATAACAGGCACCATTGCACGTAAAGTTGCTTTATTTAATGGTGGTAAATTTATTGGCCCGTCACGTTGCCCTATTTATTTGAAACTCCCTTGGTTGGGTTCTGACGGCCTTGACATTGTTAAAAGGATTTCTTCTTCTACTCAACGTTGTTTTCCGGCAACCATGTTGAGGGTAGATTACACGACTCGAACCTTTTTCTCTTCTTTTCGTAAGGATGTTTTGCCAGCCATTCAAAAGAATTCTGTAGTTTATAAATTCATGTGTCAGTGTGGAGCTGACTACGTTGGCAAGACCTCCCAAATATATATATATATATATATATATATATATATATATATATACACATAGATATATACATATATTTATGCATATATATACATATATATATATGCATATATACATATATGTATATGCATATATGTATGTATATATATATATGTATATATATATATATATATACCGGGTGATTCATAAGGCACATATATATATATGCATACATATATATATATATATATATATATGTATATATATACATATATATATATATATGCATATATATATATATATATGTATATATATGCATATATATATATGTGCATATATATATATATATGTGCATATATATATATATATATATATATATATATATTATTCATTATATAATTAGAGGGACTCAGTTGTGCTCAGGCGCAATAATATAAAAATACATTATGATATGCAAAGTGGTATATGTTAATCAAACATGCTTAATATCCTAGATAAATATAATGTGATTGGACCCTCATGTTCTATATTCAAACAAATTCTTGTGTTATTTCATAGTAATGTATACTATTTAGGAAACACGGCGCTATTGGGTACACTTGATGGTTAAACGCATTTACACTTGGAAACTTCTATAAGTTACCTCAATACTGATAAACATCATAGATAACGCAGGTGGGTGAAACTACCGCGTCATTCGAGAGAACTTCAATGTGTCGCCCGGAAGAAGTATTATTTATGATAAAGTATCAGATGTGATAAGTGTTATGTTTTAAAGTATTCTAGAAAGTGAGGGTGGGTTGAAACGGCGCTTCTGTTAAAAATATATATGAAAGATAATAAGGCAGTATGTTATTACGTGTATTTTTGTACGGCTCCAAATAAGACAATACACAAAACACCCGATCGGAGCTAGTATTTTCTCATCAATGTTACCTATCAAGAAATATTAAATGTTTGGATGTCTTCTGAAACATTATTCGTAAGCTTGGTAGACATTTTGAACGATTTGTTGATGATATAATCCATATATTTGGGAGCAAGTTAATGTTATTACTAAATAATTATATTGAACCTAATACAATTACTGTTATTTTAAATGTTTATTTGTTTTCTTCGGACAAACATCTTTATAAGCATAATTGCCCTTCAGATTATGGCGCGAGAGAGAGGTTTACAAAATACACTAGAGATTCATCCAGAGCAAAGATACTAATGTGAATTTATATTGTGTGGTATACTAGAAATAATAACAAGTATTGACGAAGAGAAAACTAGTAGTAATACCTTAATACAGTCGCTACTTGTTATTTATTAACCCAAGATTGTCCAGGTGTGTTCAAACGCCGCATTGCTCAGAATCACTCACTTCACTGTGTTTCATAATTGTATTTTACATGGGCCAAAGACAACAGTATTGTCGGGGAGATAAAAATGTAGTAAAACAATGCTACATTTATTAAGTCATAAGTGTTTATTTAAAAGTGCGAGTGGTGTTAAAACGTTGCATTGGGCGCGAGAAATGCAGTCAATTTTTTTTGTTTACTAATACCGTATACTAGACCTTAGCCGCGAGGCTACCCGTAATAAATACTCATTTTAGTATAATATTTCATTCATGTATTTGATGTATATTCATAATTGACCAACACTCTAAACTAAACAACCTTGCATTGCCCCAGGGAAAGAACTTCACAGCGATGGTATATGGTGTTTATAAATAGTATACAAGACTAGGAACCCTGGCAACTCTAGGAGCAATAATACAAATATAGTATCATATTTTGTAAGTGATATATTTCAATTAAGTGTATAATAAAAATAAAAGTGTTTGAACACCGCATTCTTCGACAGCAAATGATTTAGTGTGTTTTGGAATGGTAGTGTGTGTACGAAATGATCCCCGACGTTGGTCAGGAACAATAATAGGTATCATAGCGTCTGCCATTTGATAAATAATACATGCTTATTAAAAGTTCGCGATACCTTAAACGTATCAGGTTGTTTGAGACGTTGAATTGTAATTCAATGTGTTTCATAATAGGGTTGTTTTGTAGAAAGTTGGTGTTGCTCTAACAACCACCTTATTGTAATGGTGTATCGTATTGTATCTTAGACTTAAAATTCGGCGTTGTCCGTAAAAATAAGTTAGTTATAATAATAATAATAATAATAATAATAATAATAATAATGATAATAATAAAAATAATAATAATAATTTATGTTAATAATAATAATAATGACGATAATATTAATAATAATAATAAAGTATAACATCTGTTAAGTGGTATAGTTTAATCCATAGGTGATTAGTACCCAAAGAAAGCAGGTAGGTTCGAACGCCGAATTACATACAATGTAGTTCGTTGTAGTGGTTTACACTAATTATAAAACTTGCTGTTGCGCAAGGATGCATACAAATATATAGTTTTCATTAGTTCATTGATGTGAGGAAGAGAGATAACCAACGATCCACGTTTCCGAGAATACATATAAACGGACGTATGTTTTATTAGAGTGTTTTTTTTCATGAGGGATCTAAAAATGATACCCGGCATTGCCCGTAAATATATTAAACACATTTTTTGTTTTATCTTAAATTTTGTTCATGGAAACGAATGAGAAATGCGACGTGACCTCAGAATAAATGCAAATATGTGCCCGTTGTATAAGTGTAGAGTTGGAAGATCAAGACACATATTTAGAGTTACATATGAATACATTGAAATAATAATATTTATCATTATATTATGGATATATATACGGTACAATCACGTTGACACACTGGTTCCCGTAAGATCACCGAAGTTAAGCGACGTCGAACCTGGCCAGTATTAAATGGGTGACCATTTGGAAATACTAGGTGCTGTATGTGCTCTCTGTTTATCTCGGCATTGTTTCCAGTCGTCTTGAACTGTTTGCCATTACAATCAGGAGAGGTGGTGTTTGGGATTGCGCAACCCTTGCTTCATAATTACATGCACAGCAAGCCACTTATAGGGGTACCCATAGTGTATCTAGACTGAACGGAGGGCTTATGGATAAAGAGAGAAGATTGGCGACACAAAACTCAGCGTTCACAGAGAATACATATAAACCAGGATCTGCAAAAGTATCGTGTAAAGCCATGAGGAGGTAAGACAATATAAATATATCTATCCTTCATAATATGTGCAGTGTGCACTTATTTCGATCAGTTTCAAACCGTATAAATTACATATAACACATTGTTCATGACATTTTCCAACGGGTTGAACAATCGCCAGAGCCATGATGTGTGTATATGGGTGTGTGAGTGAGAACATTAGATATTGCCGATCAATGTGCCACTTATTCTACACGTTTGCAAGCGTGTTATTATGACACTTATCAGTGTTAGAGTTGTTTCCTAATTTTACTCA
>OY744526.1:142559007-142591507 GCA_963556195.1 Sepiola atlantica
TGTCCAAGTTTAGGATATATGCTGGTTAATTTAAAATAATATCAAAGAAAGGTCAATTCAATTCTTGAAAACTTTGAAACCTAGTTTTCACACACTAATTAATAAATATTCCCAACTGTGTTTTTAAAATATTATTTTAAGCTTAAGCATGATACTGGCAACATTTAAAAATTAAACCATGTCAGATTGGCATTAACATTGATGCATAGTCATTTTACACGAATTTATGGACATTAACTGCATTCACTTTTTTCTAAGATGCATTAAGCGCGAGTGTTATGTTTTAAGCATTCCTCTGGAATAAAAGTCATATTATGGTTTTATATAAACACAAGAATGAGAATACTATTCATGAAGTTTAGTGAAATTATATTCTCACTTTGATCTAAGTGCATGGAAATAAAAGTAGTACACACTTACTCTGTTCTCGTAAAATATAGTTTGCCTTTCTGTGACATATGTTATTTAGAGATGAATGTTCCACGTAAACACTTTTTACAGAGGTATATAATATCCCTGCCCCACAAAGAAGTGTATTTATTTTAATCTAAATCAGCTGGGGTCGGAAAAAAAGATAAATACGTAAATGTGTAAAAATATTAGATGGATTAAGATACATTTAGTTTAATGCAATAGTAAGAAAACCTGCAGTGAAACACGTCGTGAAATATAAACAAGACTTGAATTAGTAGATATCATCTTAATGTCCGGATTTTAGAAGTATCTTAAATATATTATAATAAAGAAAAAAATTAACAAAATATATAATTATATATATATACAAAATTATATATATTTATATATATATTTATATATATAATTATATATAAACCAAGCCGCGCATGCGTGGTCCCCTCTGTATGTGACTCAATGTGGCCAGTGTAAAGCGTAAAAATATTGGGCAATTTGGGGCATTTTGACCCCCACCCCCATTGTACCCCCTGTGGGCGCGAACCATAATTTTTCTGAGGTCAAGGATACTAATTCTATATCCAGCATAATTTCCTCTACATTTTGGCCAAGTTTCAGAAAAATTGAATAGATGGATAAAACGTTATGGGAGAAAAGGGTAATCTTTGGCCATTTGGGGGCTTTTTACCCCCTGGGGGTTCGAACCAGATTTTTTCCAAGGTAAGCGATACTTATTTTCTATTAGGTACAATTGCCTCTAAATTTTGGCCAAGTTTCAGAGAAATTGAATGGATGGATGAAAAGTTATGGGCTCAACAATGTAATTTTTTGCCATTTTGGGGCCTTTTGACCCCCTGGCGGGCAAACCAGATTTTTTTTCAAAAATCGTAGAATGTCACTTTCTAACCTGACAAAAGTTACAACGTCTTGCAAAATTTCAGAGAAATTCAATAGATGGTTGCGGAGAAAAATCCGGACGGACGGACGGACGGACAGACGGACAGACGGATGGAAATGCCTCAAAACATAAGTCTGCCGATTTTATAAATCAGGGGAACAATAAATATATATATATAAATGTGTATATATATATATATATATATATATACATATATATACATGTGTATATATATATATGTATATATACATTTAAATGTGTATATATAAATGTATATATATATATATATTTAATTGTATATATATATATACATGTATATATATAAATGTACATATATATATAAAAATATATATGTATATATGTGTGTATATAAATGTATATATACATATATATATATATATATATATATATATATATATACATATACACGTATATGTATATATGTGTATATATATATGTATATATGTGTATATATATATATATATACATATATATATGTATATATACTTAAATATATATATACATACATAAATATATACATATACCTACATAAATATATATATATATATATTTATACATGTATATATATTTATATATATATATATATAGGTGTATATATATAATATATATACATGTGTATATAAGTATATGTATATAAATGTATATGCATATAAATGTATATATATACATGTTTATATATATGTATATATATACATGTATATTGTATAAATATATATAAATGTATATATATATGTATGTATATATATATATATATATATATGTATATATATATATATAAGTATATATATATATATATATATATATATATATATATATATATATATATATATATATATATATATAAAGAGGTGTACTAAAAGCGAACTTTTAGGAAAGGTAAAACCCTGTTGAAGTAGATAAGCAGTTGCGGGATGTTGGTTCAGAGGGGTGTGGGAAGGTGTAAACTTTGAAATTTTGTTATGGGGAGTTGTATGGAGGTTGCTTGGGAGGATTGTTGAATAGGTTAGTGAAGTATCTTTAATGGCGAATATTTTACTTCTTAATCTGCTCTGACGCCTGCCTGCATCATCGAATGTACCTCTGATTTAACTTTTTACTCTTTTTGGATTTTCTATTTTCGCCGTACCTGAAGTTGTGGCTTCTTGGAATTTAACTTTGAAGCCTTTCTCATTACTTCTCGTGCCTCTAACGACCTACCTATCTACATCTTATTCTCTCCGCTGGACTCTTCGACACCGAACTTTTTGGCATTCGGACATTTGCTTGCACCCTGGCACAGTTTTGCCTTACGTTTCTTTCCCTACAACTTTTATTTTATTTCATTTTTTCAAATTTTAAATCTTGGCCATTGCCAACTAATCTATCCCAGCGACTTCCTCTGATGATAAGATTTTGATCTTTGAAAAGCCTGGCTTAAGGAAAATTTAACTTGAATAAATTGCCTTTTTGCGGAATATACCTTGCTTTGAACTTTTGAATTGAATTTTTATTTGGCTTTTGCTTTCTCTAATTCCTTTCCATTCTCCTTCATTTATATATATATATATATATATATATATAAGAATATATACATTTATAGTTGGAAGGTGTACCGTTGCTGTACTTTTAGCAGCATAGTAACCCTTATATCCCTTATGTTGTCCTTTAGTCTTCAGATTTCAAGAGCAATATTTTTGACTAAGAAGGGAGAATTGCTGCTTTCTGCGTCGGAATTCATCAAGCTAGCCCGTTAACCTTGAAGTAGTTTCTTTTAATAGAATCTCCTTATATCAATAGGCTGCATGCCTTGTCTTGAGCTATTGGCATACATAAAAAAATGTATGTATAGAGAGAGGAACCGACATTTAGGTCATCTATACAAGTTTGGATTTCTTTTTCTACTATAACTAGAGAGGGCAGTTAAGTAAATACACTAGTTTACAGCGGTTTTATGATTTTTAGAAAACTTTCGGTTTAATTTAAACATATAACTGATATTCTTATGAATAATGTTTTCCCCGAGGACATCATGTTCAGTTTTATTCGCTAAAACTTGCGAAATAAAATACCTACATCTTATTTGCCCCTCCCAAGTGTCGGGTTTATTTGAAACGATCTTTTATTGGTTCTGTCTGTACACGCATTTATGGAAAAAAATACGTATGTTGCATCGCGTTGTTTTCATGGAGTATTACCGCCTTTTGGCAATAGGATAAGCTTTCCAGCCTTTCAGAAATATATACGTCCAACTTAAAAAAAAGGGTCGGTGATATAGAAAGTATAATGCCGATATGGAATTAACTATGTTAGTCAAATGCTCTTACGTCAGAGTGCCACAGCACCCGTCCATGTTTTCGCTAATCACAGATGGGGACAAGAAATAAATTACCTGACGCCTATCAGTGTCTAAAAGGAACATTGAAAGGATTACAATGCATATACGGCGGTTCAAATATGCATTCACAATTAAATTGTCAGTACATGATTATAATAAATAGTGCGGCTAGGCGTATGCTGATGATTGCTTTCGCATCCTGTGCAAGTCCCGCTCTAAACAGCACTTGGACGGTGTTTTCCCCCGAACACAAGTAAGATCTATTCAGTAAGCTCTAATAGTAACATATATCTCTCCTTACACACACACACACACACCCACACACACAGACACACCCACACCCATACACACGTATATATATATATATATATATATATATATATATATTCAATATAAACTCATAGACACATGTGTTTCCTGCCAGACTGCAAACATCAGTTTGAGTATAGAGAATCGTTTCTGTTCACACGGTTCGAATCCTGATAGGAAAATTATGTTTTACTCAGTAGCGAAAACGTGTACCAATGCACCATTGCGCATTGTCTTGTAATTGGAAGTAAAGTAACATCCAAAGGGGAAACACGGGGGTTATTAAACAAGCAGTCTAGAGTATACTATAGGTGGGACCTAGATGCATGCAATATACAAAATAACGGGTTGTTGTAAACTTAAGTTAAATTTCGCCTTACTAATAAGAATATATATTGAATATATAGGGTGGGCAAAAATAAGGGTCCTATTTTAAAAAATTCATAACTTTTTTATTTATTGATTTTTTTTTTTTTTTAGAATAAGTAAAGGACCCCTTCCGAAGCAAGCATGAGCCGTATTAGCCCTAAGGAACGCACCCTCATTTAGAAAACATTATTTTTGCTTAAAAAACTCAAACAGTGTAAAAAACAATACTTTAGTTTTTGTAAGTTTAAAGAAGTGTTTTTCGGCTAAAATTTGTTTTGTTTATTTCAAAAAATCTCGGAAGGGTCAGTCTACACACACATGAAGTTTGGTGAGTTTAACTTTTATTTTGTGGAAGTTATTCAAATTCAAGTTATTCAAATTTAAAGATAGGACCCTTATTTTGGCCCACCCTGTATATATATATATATATATATATATATATATATATATATATATATATATACATATATATATATATATATATATATATGCATGCACATATAGATATATATATATATATATATATAGATAACTTTTTAAAAAATACGCGGAAATCTCTCTAAGGCCCTTTCGACTATCATCTCATCAGGAGAAAATCGATAGTTTTAATTAATAATAACTTCGAAAGAAAGAGCAAATTATTTTTTGGCACACTCAATTTCCCCATTTGCTCTTTCTTTCGAAGTTATTATTAATTAAAACTATCGATTTTCTCCTGGTGAGATGATAGTCGAAAGGGCCTTAGAGAGATTTCCGCGTATTTTTTAAAAAGTTATCTATAAATTTTGTACCTCAAAACATTTATATATATATATATATATATATATATATATATATATATATATATATATATATATATATATATATATATATATATATATATATACATATATATATATATATATATATATATATATATATATATTGTATCGACGGTATCCTGTATCGCCTTACATTGGCGAAAGATCATGGTTTTCACAATAAAGCTGGACACTACAAATACTATTTCATCAGACTCCTGTAAATTCGTATCAGGAACGGGATATAGGTGTTGAAGGCTGCATATGCACATAATATGTTCATGTATCCTTGTAGTTCTGTTTTCAAGAACTAGTCATTGAATTCTTAAATATTCGACTTATTGAACAGATTGGTATGCCTTTAGGTCATTTGCAAAAGCGCGGGTGGGCTTCACGTGATATAAGACTAGGCAGTAAGATATCTATGAAAGGTACATGGTGTGTACACTTAGTTATATGCTGGTTAGACATATACTACTTACAGAGCTCATAATTTTCTGCTAGAGCGTTTTATAGCAGTATGGCTTAAAGCACTTTCAAAACACATGTAGGCCGAGCTTTACTGCTGACACGAACATGTTAGAACGGGGTGATATGTCAATGGTAATCTTCTGCTTTTTCCTTATGAGGACACACCGCCTAAGCAGGTGTTTCATGGGTAATACTCACACACCGTGTAAGCGATTAAAAGATTGTCTTAAATATGATTTCAAATGCTCATATATTGATGTTGGTAATGGAAGGAGGCAACTGTAGATATGTCATAATGTATTTAAGCGATTTTTTAAAGCAGCTCATTTAAAAGTAAAACATTAAACAACATCAGCACGAGAAAGGAGCAATGACTGTCCGATACGTGGAAATTACAACACAGGAAGGAAATATGGAACACATGAGAGTCAAAGCTTTTCATTTGGTAACTATGCCATGTGAAGGTTAGTTTTATAACTAACGAGTACATGTTTGGCCAAAACAAGCACGGAAAAGAAGTAGTTTCATCACTGGCATCTTTTCAGATCATTACACCATCTGCCACTTCTATGTAATTGTCTTGAAATATCTGGCAGGCTTAAAGAGCAATATCGTTGACTATCACTGGTGAATGTTGCACTCATATGCCATGAATACGACAATAGTATTCATATTCGAATCGAATGGCATTCAGGATAGAATGGATTCTACTGATTGAAAGCGTGAAACACTAGTTTTGATTGTATTTCTATTAAAGAGTTCTTGAAGCATATTTGATGGTGAAAAGTGTGTGTCTATTAATTAGAAAAATAGCTTGCCTATGTTATATTTTGCACTGAGGAAATCCACGGGAGTAAATAACATGATGTTTCTTTGCCTAGTGTGTCTGTGTTTTGTGGTAGATTAGAGAGCTAGATAAGAGATGTATTCGCTATAGACGTTTTCGAAGAAGGGTTTGTAGTAATCTGGGCCGGCTTGTTGAAATATTTCGGAGCTGGATGAAAAAAAGGTGGAGCCGCTTGCTTATGTTATGATCTTTAATGTAAGCGGGGGTTTGCAGTGTTTGGTCTTTATATTTCTGTGTGTTGGTGGTATGGATCATTGTAGTTGTTAGCGTCTAAGCAACTCACACTAGTTTGATTGGTAGCAATGGTGATATAAAATCTAAGCTTTTTGATGAATTCTGTTCATTGCTTCCTAAATATGTGAATTCTTGCCCGTTATTGTTGCGGGATAGGCACTACTTTTGGACGAAATTTAGAGATAAGAATAGCTTCCGAAATTCGGTTGAGGTCGAACTCTTGGTTAGGTAATCTGGTGTGTAGAGAGTGTAGGGTGAAGAGACCAATCAGGTTGCCTATATCCGCACTATTGTAAAGTTCAATTGCTACATAAAATGGGTCGTCAGGGTTAGATGTTTGAACCCAGAGTATATTGCATGTACGGTTGTGTCTACTTCTAGATGTTTGATTTTTACAATGGTGTTGAGAAAAATACGGTTTCATTGAAAGAATGCCCCTTCTATGTAATCGTCTTGAAATATCTGGCAGGCTTAAAGAGCAATATCGGTGACTATCACTGTTGAATGTTGCACTTATATGCCATGAATACGACAAAAGTATTCATATTCGAATCGAATGGAATTGTAGAATCAGCATTGCTTTTATATAAAAAATAGTTTTTAAACCAATCGATAGCGGGGTGAGTATTAGTCTAAAGTCCAGCATTTGTGTTTTTTAATGTGTAAATGTGTACTGATTTTTATTGTGTTTACTAACTTACCCTATTTTACTTTTGGCTTAATATTGCCCTATATACACCACTGAAATATGTAAGCGTCTACAGCCAATCAATAGAATAACCCTTAAACAAACGTCATTAACAATAAAACCGAGGTATTTTAAAATGCCCTACGAAAGAAAATATATGTTATCACAATGGCCCAACAATGCTATACATAACTCACTAATAATCCCATAATAACTATTTTGTCCACATTTAAAAAAATTATATATGTCATAGCTACCCACCCAAAGACATTTCCAAAATGATGTTTACTTTATTTGCAAAGTAACACGCACCATATCTATTGTATATGTTACAACTACACACACGCCCTTACCAACCCCAATAGTACTTATATAAGCTATAAACCCCTCCAACACAAACATAACAGTAATCTATAGATACTACATCGCATTTAAAATATCTAACACAGTAAATACATGAATATCTCTAAGGAAAAGCAAAGAAATATAACTATCGGACCCTATTGAATTAAAGTAAGTATAGATGACTGAGACTTGACCACCTTGTGCCAAACACATAACTAATAATGCTCTCATAAACATTTATAGATAAAGAATACTCAATTAAATAATTACATGATCCCAACACGAATGCAATGTTAAACCGTTAGATATCCTTTAAATGAACCTTTTCAGTGATAAAATATGCCAGCCTCAACATGCATATGCAACAAAAACGCAATACTATAAATACATAAATTTAAAAAAACCTTGTATATTTCACTCAAAGCCTTATTAAAAACTACGCCACACATTGACCCCTAAATATCAACACACGTTCAAAGCAGTAAAACAGACACCATCTATCATTAATAATTACATTATTTTCAATAACGTTTAATTATGATTAAGATCAATATATTAGTGTATAAGTCGAACCGGGTGATTTATTTAAAGGAAAGCTTAAGGAAGTCACTGTTTTACCTGTCGATGCAAACGCCATTCCCTTTGTCTGTTGTTTGTTTTCGAAGCGCCGATAACTTTTTATCAAATACAAAAGGCAAAAAGGCAACTTTTAAAAAACATAAACCACTATAAATAAATAAACTATAACATAAAACACATACTGACAAAACACAACTTTTGCTGAAACACAAAACTATATTTAAATAATAAGTAATAGATACAATAGAACTCTTAATATGTATCACTCAATAAATAAATATCTGAAATCGGTACCTTCCACAATGCACCGTTTTTAATGGTGAACCCACACGCTGTTGACCCCTTTTTTATTTCGGGACGCAGATGATTCCTTTATTTGCTATATAGTTTTCTATTTATGTAAAACTCAATCTATATGGATGCACTCGCAGTATGGCTCTAGAGTTTGTATCATGTAGCGTTTTTAAATAAGTATTTGTGTTAGATTTCACTTTACTTCGATGGAGCACTTTATTGTTTTTGTTTCAAACATAAATTTACACACATTATATATATATATATATATATATGTATATATATATATATGTATATATACATATATATATGTGTATATATATGTATATATATATATAAATAAATAAATATATATATATAAATAAATATATATATATATATAAATAAATATATATATATATATAAATAAATAAATATATATATAAATATATATATATATATATATATATATATATATATATATATATATATATATATATATATATATATATATAAAAGAAGATATGTCCTGTCGTTGCCCTCGGTGAATAGAAAAGTATAGTTTAACTTTAAATGATGAATATCAGAGTATTTTGCTTATATATTCAACTCTTTTATATTTTGATTTTTTATTCAAAAATCCAATATATATCTAGAAGAGTAATTTATTCACTGCCAGACCATAGAATATTTGAAGTATAGTATACTGCACTTCGACGGTAATTTTATATTTAAAAAAGAAAAAAAAGGAAAGCACAGCAATATAGGAACATTTGGTTAACCATTAACAATGAGGGCAGAGTATAAGGCGGGAAGTTACGGGGCTAAAGAATACTGTCGAATAAAATCAATTAATTGTGTGTATAACATCTAAAACATATTTTGTTTTTATGCAGTAAAGACGCTATCGGCTTATTTCTGAGATGGCATACTTAACTGTTCGATAAAATACGTAATGTCTGTTAGTGAGTTATGAAAAACATTATCTAAGTAAAAATATTGGTTTAAAAGATGATTTTTTTCTATTTTTGCGACACAAGATGTTTAAAGAAAATAGTGACAACATTTCAAATTCTAAAATAAAGTTTCGTGTGTATTTCCCACTTCAACATTCTAAATGTCAGATATGGAATCATTTCATAAATATTTGAATTTTTAAATAAAATATTTATATGACTTACTAAAATCATTTTTAACTCCAAATGTAATACATAACAACAGTGTTATATCCTATTAGAGCTACGCAAATATTGGAGACTCAAAAATAAAACTGTGACATATTTACGTCAATACAAAAATATATAATCTTTTTTGTGATACTATACATTTGTTTGCTTACCGGTCAGGGATGATGAAAATCTTAGCGATTTAGAAAAGTCGCAAGCATATAGTTTGTAAGAAATTATATAAATATTGTTAATAATGCTCAAAGAAGGCATATTAGGCGAATTGTCGTTCTTACAGTGAGTAGCAGTCTGTATATCTGATTTTAATGCGATATTCGGTCGTGTATTTAATATGTCTCCGATATTCTTTAATTAAGCGAGTACGAAATAAAATATGTATAGGTATAAGTATTTTTCAAACATAATAGTGCCTGTTCGCTACAAAAGTTGTAGTAAAAAAAAGTAAAATATTTAAAGTAATTTTGAAAAACATGCACGAAGACAACATAAATAGTGAAAAATTAACCTGCTCACCACGACTAACGATCCGTGAAGGTCACATGTAATCCGATAAACCTATATTTTGAGAATAGTCATAATATATCGCAGCGTTAGTGTAGAGAGCATCTACTGACATATACATTGATTACAAGAATAGTCATAACAGGTCCCGGCGTTGTGTGCTAAACAGATGCAATAATGTTTTAATTTTAAAAATAAATAATAAGTGTATCAATTCTTAGAAGACAACATAACTTTGATGAAATAAATAATCGAAAACGCGTGTGTACGCATATACTTAAGCACATGGCGGGCATTGTGATATTTGAAGAAATGCGAAAGTTAAGCGTTCGTTTTGTATTCTAGAATAAGTGTTATTTGTGGTATTCTGATGACATTCAAAATGTGCAAACAATTCATCTGGTAGTGGTGGGAGTAGATAATGTGGTGTCAGTAAACATTGCCACAACTTTCTCTTTTTAAGAGTTTTGAGGTGTCAGGTGCCCGGACAAAATATAATAACTGTTGAAAGAAGTAGAAATAAATACACAATTTCTGGAAACGCCCATGGCGGAGTAGATTAATGTATGCCTGAATATATTAGCATATTAATGTTACAGTTCGTAAGCTATTATATGTAAAGTGAGGGAGGGGGTTAGTCGAAATTATTAGAAAAAAATCAAGATGAAAAAAAAATAGTAGTTTGATTTTAATAAACATATCTTCATCTAACACATGTTTTTCTGAACGCATTGTGCCTCTTTCTTAAAGTTTAAAATTTTAAAGATTCTTAGAAAATGAACTTTCTCAAATCCATACCTCCCAGCGACCATGCGTCATTTAAGTCCAAATTTAAAAGAGACATTTACCCCTGTAACTCCACACAACATAGGGCGTCACTTTTACATGCCAACGAACAATTCTTATTTAAAAAAATAAATGTTAATACCTTTTCTTTGTTTAAATCCCTGGTGAAGCTTGTGATACCGAACGAAATTATTAGAAAAAAGTCAAGATGAAAATAAAAAAAATGTTGATTTTAATAAAAATATCTGCCTCAAACAAATGTTTTTTGGAAGGCATTTTACTTATCTCTTCAAGTTTTAAATTGGAAATAAGCTTACTAAATGATATGTTTCTAATTTATATGTATATACATATATATATATATATATATATATATATATATATATATATATATATATATATATATATATATATATATATATATATATATATATATATACATATATATATGTATATATATATATATATATATATACATAAATATATATATATATATATAAATATACATAAATACACACACACATATATCTATATATATATGTATATATATATATATATATATATATATATATATATATATATATATATATATATATATATATATATATATATACATGGTGTTTCAAAAGTCTTGGGAACATAACAAATGCGTATATCTCATGAACTATTCCAGGTAGCAAAATGAAACTGGTGCCATTTTAAAGCTTGCTTAATCAAGTTTTTGGTCATACTAATGATGTTCGTGTTATCTTTCCAGGTGCAGCAATGACGTTCTCTAAACAAGACAAGGTTTTTGCGTCCTCCAATTTGCAAAGACTGAATCGTGGACATGTGTTCAGCGTGCATTTTGCAGGAAATTTTAAAAAGAAGCCCCTGAAAGGAAATCCATTGTCAGATGGCATGCTAAATTTGTGAAAGATGGGTGTTTGTGCCCAAGTAAGCGAACAGGTCGCCCTTCAACTTCAGAAGATGCAGTTGAGCAATTTCGGACAGCCTTTCAGCGGAGCCCCCGTAAACCAGTGAGAAGAGCCAGCAGGGAACTTCAGCTTGCTCCAACAACTGTCTGGCGTGTCTTAAGGAAACGACTGCAAATGGTACCTTACAAGCTCAAGTTGGTCCAAAAGTTGAAGGACACTGATAAGCCACTTCGCAATGCAAGAGAAGTTGGAAGATAACGGCGTTGATGACCGGCTTGTTTTTAGCGATGAGGCGACCTTCCATCTGAATGGCAAAGTTAACAAGCATAACACTCGCATATGGGGTACTGAGAATCCTCATGAACTTCTTGAGCACGAGCGAGATTCACCAAAAGTGAACGTGTTTTGTGCAATTTCCAAGAAAGGTGTCTATGGACCGTTCTTCTTTTAAGAGGCAACTATCACTGGTGAATCCTATCTCAACCTGCTGGAAGACTGGTTAATGGCTCAGTTGGAACAAGCAGAATCCGATAACTTCATTTTTCAACAAGATGGTGCACCACCAAACTGGAGTCTTAGAGTAAGGCAGTTTCTTAACACAAGGCTGTCTGGTAGATGGATTGGGAGATCTGGGCGATGTGAGTATGTTCTCATGCCCTGGCCTCCTAGGTCTCCAGATCTTACCCCGTGTGACTTTTTCCTTTAGGGCTTTGTCAAGCAACAAGTCTATGTGCCGCCCCTTCCAAGAGATATTGACGAACTAAAGGCTCGAGTAACGGCAGTTGTGGGAACCATTGACGTCAAGATGCTGGAACGCGTTTGGCAGGAAATGGACTATCGACTAGATGTCTGCCGTGTGACGAATGGTGCTCATATTGAGCAACGTTGAAGATTCCCCACAAAACATGAAACCTTAACCTTTCCAACGGTACCAATTTCATTTTTCAACTCCTAATAGTTTTTGAGTTATTAAAAATCGTTTTGTTCCCAAGACTTTTGAAACACCCTGTATATATATATATATATATATATATATATATATATATAGTTACCAAAATGGCCCACTTTCATAAGCCTAGCATTTTTGGTCCTCCAAAATGTCCGGCGTTCCTCAGATTACCTTGATTAGTTAATATTAGCATAACATTTGCTAATAAAATGTATGTAGCTGTGCGTCGTTGTTAGTAGGCATCGACCATAAATTGTTTTTTTTCTAGCTTGCCATGTATTAAAATTGGGTCACAAACATGTTCTCCGACCCCAACATACCAGGAATACCACTTATGAATTTAACTAACGGTTCGATGCCGTATACGTGGTAAGAACAGTGCAAAGGTTTAAATCCAGAATAAAACAACACATCCCACCTTGCAATACGCTAGAGCCGACAAAAACAATTCAAATAATTTAGTCAACAACTCCGGTTCAGCTATTGCATCGGCTTACACTAGTGACAGGTGTTCTGTAATAAGTAGATAACCTTCGTTATTCCACCTTACATTCCTTGAAGCAATATATATTAAATCATCAAATCCTTCCCTTTGTAAACAAAAGAAGTGGTGTCTAGGACTCAATGGAATCAACTTGTGAGCCTCCCCCTTATTGCTTTCTCTAAACTTGTCACTGGTAGCCATTTTACTATTGTAAGTTTTTAGTCGTAATACTTGAATTATTTCCACGTATTTACCCTGATAAATGTAGACGAAAGCCGGCATAATATATTCATGTATTATTTTTCCTCTTTGTTTTATACTTTTGAATTTCATTCCACCAAAAAATGGCATACACGTCTATATTTAATATATACATATATATATATATATATATATATATATATATATATATATATGTAAAAATAAAAATGGAATAAAGAATAAGCAATTCAACAACTAACAAAATAACTCAAAAACTCATCTTGTAAAGTTCCACCGAGATATTTCGGTCGTGGATACGGCCATTTTCGATCAGTTAATAAACTTTATTTCAAAACGGAAAAGTTTTCAAATTCATACAGAGAATGCGATTGGAAGAAATTGTCACGTGCAGAGAACAACAAAACGGGGAGAAAAAGGAATGCGAGGAATGTTATAAAAAGAGAAAGAAAAAGAAGAAGAAGAAGAAGAAGAAGAATAAGAAGAAAAAGATACCAATCAACCGGAAAGTTGGGAACGTCAGTTGAAGAAGACAAAACGAAGAAGAAGAGAAAGCGAGAGAAAACGTGGGGAAGGGTAAATCGACATGTTTTTGTCGAAACCTATTAAAGAATAAAAAATAAAAATAAAAATAAAAATAAAAAGAGAGAGAAAAAAAATCAGTGCTTAGATATCGCCTGCTGATTGAATTCGGGTTGAGAACGTCGGAAGTCTACAGGATTAGTAGTAATTGGAGTAGTTATCGTCGAGGGACGAAACAAGGGAAGAGGAGGAGGCAGGGGAGGGGAAAGGGGGGAAGAAGGGAGACAAGGGTTAAAAGTTAGCCAGAGTCGTATTCATTTAGATTCATCTCGTATAAAATCGATCTAGCCGTAGGAAAATAAATATTATAGAAGCCTTGTCTTTGGGCAATGGTGTTTTTATGACATAGGATCAGACAGGATTCTGTGAGACGTCGAAGTTTGGTGTCATGAATATTTTTGATAGGGATTGCTTTATGGGTATTGAAGTGGTGGCCGGAAGAAATCATATGAGTGCATAGTGCATTTGAGGTGTCGCCGTTTTTTATGGCACGATTATGTTCATATATTCGTTTCTTCAACGGACGTTGTGTCTCGCCGAAATATATTTTTCCACAGTCGGCGCAGGGAATAGTATAAATACCAGCTGTAGTGGGTGATGAAAGGACTTTACTTTTGTTTTTCTTCTTCTTCTTCTTCTTCTTCTTTTTCTTTCTCTTTTTATAACATTCCTCGCATTCCTTTTTCTCCCCGTTTTGTTGTTCTCTGCACGTGACAATTTCTTCCAATCGCATTCTCTGTATGAATTTGAAAACTTTTCCGTTTTGAAATAAAGTTTATTAACTGATCGAAAATGGCCGTATCCACGACCGAAATATCTCGGTGGAACTTTACAAGATGAGTTTTTGAGTTATTTTGTTAGTTGTTGAATTGCTTATTCTTTATTCCATTTTTATTTTTACATATTGTCTGAAACATTGTTTCTATTTTCCCATATATATATATATATATATGTGTGTGTGTGTGTGTGTATGTGTGTATGTAGGTGGGTTACACGTATTGTATTAGTGTCTGTAGATGTAAATCCGTTGAAACTGAAATGTTTATGAAAAGTTCTCAATAACTGATACAGTTGTTCTTAAGTATATGTATTCATACAAACATTATTGGTTACCTATGTGCACACATGTTTCAGTTTCACTCTTCACAGAGACTCAACCTTTTCAGACCAAAGAAGACACAGAAGTTCGATACATTTTTCTGTCTTCTTTGGTCTGACGATGTTGACTTGCTGTCAAGAGTACACCCGAAATAAGTATGCACATATGTCACCAATTATTTTTGTATGAATAGAAAATTATACATATATATATATATATAAATAACAAATGTTGATTTTAATAAAAATATCTGCATCTAACAAATGTTTTTTCGAAGGCATTTTACTTATCTCTTCAAGTTTTAAATTGGAAATAGGCTTTAAATTGGAAATAGGCCTATATATATATATATATATATATTTATTTATTCTGGTACAGAAAAATTAGTACAACATTCGTACCGTCGGTTTCAAGCACGGAAGGTCTTACCCATCCGGCTCTCTTCAGCTTCTGTTGTCATCTGTTTTGGAAATGTTAGGTCACATGACACTCTTGTTGGGACGCGTTATTTGCTCAGTGTGTTGTGTGTGTTTGTTTAAATTTGAATTTAGTGTAATAAGACCGTTGAGATTTAAAACACGAGGGAATTCAAGATTAAAGGGAATAAAAAAGGGGGGGGGTAAAAATATATGAAAAAAAATATATATATATAAATAAATATAAAAAAACCTATATATATAAAAAAACATCTCAATACTAAGAATAAAAGAATAAAAAAATAAATAGAATAAAAAAATAAAAAGAGAAAGAGTATAAAAAGGTATACCAAAGAATAAAAAAGAATAAAAAAAGGGATTAAAAAATAATAAGAAAATATAGAGAATAAAAATGTAGAGAATAAAGAGTGAGAGAGAGAGAAAGAATAAAAATAGAAAGAATAAAAATATATAATAAATAAAATAAATAAAAATAAAAATCAATTAAAAATGAATTTAAAGATTAAAAAATATTAATAATAATAAAAAATAAAATTAAAAATTAAAAATTAAAAATTAAAGATTAAAAACAAAAATAAAGAAAGGGTTTCTCTGAAATTCCCGTGAGCCAAATTATGAATTTGTATCATTAGCCGTTATATTTTTGAAGGTATGCGTTCTAAAAAACGGTTAGTGTGTAAAAATCTTTTCCCCAGATTGGAGTGATTTTGATGAAGAAATTCGGATCTAAGGGAGCTAACTTAGTTGGAAATATGAAATATTTGAGTTTGTTAAAATGGGTTTGTAGATTTAGATTAATAAGTTAAATGATAAATAAATTAAATATTTTTGCATTATTGTATTTTGGTGAAAGTCGAAGTTTTTGCTCTTGGAATTTATGTGGATATAGTTTGTTTAAACTAGTGACTGATAAATAAATTAAATATTTTTGTATTTTTGTGAAAGTCGGAGTTTTTGCTCTTGAAGTTTAAGTGGATATAGGTTGATGAGGTATTTGTTCGTTTTTATTGTGTTTATATAAGTAGAGGGGGGTAGTTAGACATTATGTGAATCGGTCAGACCAGTTTATAAGCAATGCTTGGCTCTTGTGGACACATCCCCTGAATATTTCATCGCGGACATTTAAACAGGCTGTATTCGGATCGATGATGGCCTTTGAGATGTGGTATTTTTCAGCGTCACATAGAGGACATCTGTTTATGGCTGGAGAGAAGGATGGTTTTCTCTCAATTATTTTCCATTTGATGGTGAAGGGTGTATTTTCTTCTTTAAGCTGCCATATTCGGGTCGCGAGTGCCGTATTAGCCTTGTTTTTGTATCTGAAGGAGTTTCTGTGTGCGTATAGCCTTTGTTTGAAGTTTCCCTTCGTCATCCCAATATATTTTTCTGCACTACTGGTATTCTGGTCTGTGACGGTTGCTTCATATATGATTGAATTGATTTTGCAATTTCCCTCCAGGGGGCAGTTGTTTTTGTCTTGGCATGAGCAGCCTGCGTTTGTAATTGTTTTGGGTTCTGCAGAGATATTTTTTCTTATTGAAGGGGCAGTGGAATAGCTGACCTTAACAGAATTTCTGTTAAAAAGTTTGTGTAATTCATTTGTGGGTGGGAAGTGTTTGTCGAGTAACTTGAGGAAAAGTTGACCTACCTTTGTTTTGGTATTGGTCGAATAGGGTGGGGAAAACCAGATCACCGATCTCCTTCTATTGCGGGTCCCCCGTGGTTGGTCTCGGTTGGGGGTGTATGAGATTTCTTCTCTGAACCCGCTGTCGCGGAGTGCTTTGTTGTAATATGGTGCTGCTTGGTTGAAAATTTCGGGACTGGATGAGAGGTTTGAAATTCTTTGGCTAATATTATTGATTAAATTTTTAAAGTTGGTGGGGGGGGCGGCAGGATTCCTTTGTGTATGTATTGGAGTGTTTCATTGGGTTTGTGGAAAGGTTTGTGTGTATTGTTTTTAAGGTTCAGTGTGGTATCTAGGAAGTTTACTTGGTCTAAATTTGTTTTAATTGTAATTTTGAAGCCGAGATTATGGAAGGTGTTTGTTAATTCTTTTCTAAATCTATCTAATGTGTTTCCGTTGTGGTTGCGTGACAGACAAAGTCCGTCATCTCTATAGAGACCAAAGAAATGGTCTGGAAATTTATTTTGGAGTGTATCTAATATAAGCAAGCCGACTAAGTCACAGATGTCTGCACTGTCGTAGGCCCCCATTGCAACATCAAATGGGTCCTCTGGGTTTGATTTTTTAACCCAAGCCCTTCCCTCGAAGAAGAGAAGGGTTTGTCTTGCTTGCAGTATTGTGTCCCTTTCTAGTTGACTGATGTTTGTGTGTGAAAGTGCAAATGTTAAGGCCTTATCTAGGGTGTCTTTTGTAATGGATGGGTAGAAGTCTACTATATCTAATTGTGTGAATTTGCATCTGTGTTTATCTTGTATGTTATGGAACCAATTTAGGACTGAGTTAGTATTGCCCCACAGACTTAGGTTTATTTTTTCCTTAATTTTATTAACTATATTTTTAACAATGGATTTGCTTGCTAGTCCTAGTTCGCTTTTAGCTGGGTTGATAAGTCTGCATGAGGGTTTATTTGTGAAGTTTTCTTTGTGGTCTTTTAAAGTAACAAAGGCCTTCCTCTTATCTAAATAATTAATTCTATATTCGACGCCTAGTCAAGTAGCTATTTCAGTAGTATCATTATTAATAGATGTATATGTATCTGCCTTTGCTAATTGATATTTATCGGTAATAGAGCTAATTGTTAGGTCTGTTTTTTCCTTTTTAGTAATTTTATAAATATTTTTAGTTTTGTCGGAGAATACAAGTGCGTTATTTTCTCTTTTAAGTGTTTTTATGTCGGCGGTAAGTGTCTTCTGAAATGGATTTTGCTTGTTTGTAAAAACTAGGTTGTGAGTAATGTTGAGTAGGTCTTTTTCGAAGTTGTCTAAGGCCTCTACTTTTGGCGGGTATTTACCAGATTTTAAGCCGTAGTAGTTTTTTTCCGTTTGCCTCTGTTCTGTATTCAACACTTTCCACCTCATTCTTCCTATGACGTCCACTATTTTTGTCAGGAGTATCCTGGTATATGTTTGTTTTTTGGGGGTTGGGATATTTTTGGTAGAATATCCGAGAGTGTATAGTTCCATTTCCCAGTGTATAGGTGGTAATCCCTGTTAATTAGTTTTTCCGTGGTGTTGGTAATTTCCCGAGAGTGCTCGACTACGAGGCTAATATAAGTTAGCCAAGGCAGATACATATAAATCTATTAAAAATGATACTACTGAAATAGCTACTAGACTAGGCGTCGAATATAGAATTAATTATTTAGATAAGAGGAAGGCCTTTGTTACTTTAAAAGACCACAAAGACAACTTCACAAATTAACCCTCATGCAGACTTATCAACCCAGCTAAAAGCGAACTAGGACTAGCAAGCAAATCCATTGTTAAAAATATAGTTAATAAAATTAAGGAAAAAATAAACATAAGTCTGTGGGGCAATACTAACTCAGTCCTAAATTGGTTCCATAACATACAAGATAAACACAGATGCAAATTCACACAATTAGATATAGTAGACTTCTACCCATCCATTACAAAAGACACCCTAGATAAGGCCTGAACATTTGCACTTTCACACACAAACATCAGTCAACTAGAAAGGGACACAATACTGCAAGCAAGACAAACCCTTCTCTTCTTCGAGGGAAGGGCTTGGGTTAAAAAATCAAACCCAGAGGACCCAATTGATGTTGCAATGGGGGCCTACGACAGTGCAGACATCTGTGACTTAGTCGGCTTGCTTATATTAGATACACTCCAAAATAAATTTCCAGACCATTTCTTTGGTCTCTATGGAGATGACGGACTTTGTCTGCCACGCAACCACAACGGAAACACATTAGATAGATTTAGAAAAGAATTAACAAACACCTTCCATAATCTCGGCTTCAAAATTACCATTAAAACAAATTTAGACCAAGTAAACTTCCTAGATACCACACTGAACCTTAAAAACAATACACACAAACCTTTCCACAAACCCAATGAAACACTCCAATACATACAGAAGGGATCCTGCCACCAACTTTAAAAATGTAATCAATAATATTAGCCAAAGAATTTCAAACCTCTCATCCAGTCCCGAAATTTTCAACCAAGCAGCACCATATTACAACAAAGCACTCCGCGACAGCGGGTTCAGAGAAGAAATCTCATACACCCCCAACCGAGACCAACCACGGGGGACCCGCAATAGAAGGAGATCGGTGATCTGGTTTTCCCCACCCTATTCGACCAATACCAAAACAAAGGTAGGTCAACTTTTCCTCAAGTTACTCGACAAACACTTCCCACCCACAAATGAATTACACAAACTTTTTAACAGAAATTCTGTTAAGGTCAGCTATTCCACTGCCCCTTCAATAAGAAAAATTATCTCTGCAGAACCCAAAACAATTACAAACGCAGGCTGCTCATGCCAAGACAAAAACAACTGCCCCCTGGAGGGAAATTGCAAAATCAATTCAATCATATATGAAGCAACCGTCACAGACCAGAATACCAGTAATGCAGAAAAATAAATTGGGATGACGAAGGGAAACTTCAAACAAAGGCTATACGCACACAGAAACTCCTTCAGATACAAAAACAAGGCTAATACGGCACTCGCGACCCGAATATGGCAGCTTAAAAGAGAAAATACACCCTTCACCATCAAATGGAAAATAATTGAGAGAAAACCATCCTTCTCTCCAGCCATAAACAGATGTCCTCTATGTGACGCTGAAAAATACCACATCTCAAAGGCCATCATCGATCCGAATACAGCCTGTTTAAATGTCCGCGATGAAATATTCAGGGGATGTGTCCACAAGAGCCAAGCATTGCTTATAAACTGGTCTGACCGATTCACATAATGTCTAACTACCCCCCCCCCCTCTACTAATATAAACACAATAAAAACGAACAAATACCTCATCAACCTATATCCACTTAAACTTCAAGAGCAAAAACTCCGACCTTCACAAAAATACAAAAATATTTAATTTATTTATCAGTCACTAGTTTAAACAAACTATATCCACATAAATTCCAAGAGCAAAAACTTCGACTTTCACCAAAATACAATAATGCAAAAATATTTAATTTATTTATCATTTAACTTATTAATCTAAATCTACAAACCCATTTTAACAAACTCAAATATTTCATATTTCCAACTAAGTTAGCTCCCTTAGATCCGAATTTCTTCATCAAAATCACTCCAATCTGGGGAAAAGATTTTTACACACTAACCGTTTTTTAGAACGCATACCTTCAAAAATATAACGGCTAATGATACAAATTCATAATTTGGCTCACGGGAATTTCAGAGAAACCCTTTCTTTATTTTTGTTTTTAATCTTTAATTTTTAATTTTTAATTTTTAATTTTATTTTTTATTATTATTAATATTTTTTAATCTTTAAATTCATTTTTAATTGATTTTTATTTTTATTTATTTTATTTATTATATATTTTTATTCTTTCTATTTTTATTCTTTCTCTCTCTCTCACTCTTTATTCTCTACATTTTTATTCTCTATATTTTCTTATTATTTTTTAATCCCTTTTTTATTCTTTTTTATTCTTTGTTATACCTTTTTATACTCTTTCTCTTTTTATTTTTTTATTCTATTTATTTTTTTATTGTTTTATTCTTAGTATTGAGATGTTTTTATATATATATAGGTTTTTTTATATTTATTTATATATATATATATTTTTTCATATATTTTTTACCGCCCCCCCCCTTTTTTATTCCCTTTAATCTTGAATTCCCTCGTGTTTTAAATCTCAACGGTCTTATTACACTAAATTCAAATTTAAACAAACACACACAACACACTGAGCAAATAACGCGTCCCAACAAGAGTGTCATGTGACCTCACATTTCCAAAACAGATGACAACAGAAGCTGAAGAGAGCCGGATGGGTAAGACCTTCCGTGCTTGAAACCGACGGTACGAATGTTGTACTAATTTTTCTGTACCAGAATAAATAAATATTATGCTCTTAATTTTTAACTTTAATTCTTAATTAATCGAGCACTCTGCTGGGATTTTTCCTACCATTCTACAAAGAAGTTATATATATATATATATATATATATATATATATATATATATATATATATATATATATCAATTTGAAAGGGGTACACATCCTTTCAAAAACGTTCTTTTGAATTGTATTTTATGATTTTAAAAAAAAGCAAGAAACGTTATATTTTTATATAGATTTATTAAATGAATAAAACACTTTTTAATAAATATATGTATGTGAGACCTACGCCGTTAAACTGCCTTGACGAAAACTGATTTACTTGCTGTTATTCGTAAACAACTCTTCGTCAAAGCCGCCCTACGGTTTAAGTCTCGGAGACATATATTCATGAAATATGAGTGTATTGATTGAATACATATATATGCGGAATGCAACGTTTATTGTTTTTTCTAAAATTTTACAATATACATATATATATTCATATATATACATATATATATATATATATATATATATATATATATAGAGAGAGAGAGAGAGAGAGAGATACATGTATACACATATATATATATATATAGGGTATACTATTAAATTTTGTGATAAACAAGTTTTAGAGTTATACGTACTCCTACTCGCTATCTATCTCTCTGTCCATATATATATATATATATATATATATATATATATATATATATATATATATATATATATATATATATATATATATATACTAGCTGTACCCGGCCACGCGTTGCTGTGGCTGTTACTTGAAATGAAGAGGTTTCCTTTTGGAGTTGATTTTGATCCAGTTCCATAAGTTTCCATTTAATATGAATGGTTTAATTTTCCAATACTTGTGGATACACAATATTCTTAGTGGTTACCGTTTCAGTGTAGATGAAGAGATTGTCCGGTTTGCCGACTCTAGAACATGCAACGTATAATTGCCCATGTGAGAAGCAATCAGAAGCCAGAAAATTGTAAAGATTGTCCCTGTGCTTTATTGATTGTGATAGCAAATGCCAATCGAATTGGGAATTGTAATCTCTTAAATTGAAAGGGCAGATCTGTTGGAATCATGGGAATGGGCGGAATTAGGACATCTTCACCTTTGAAAGGCCCTGTAAGAATTGTTGCTTCAATGATGTTGGTCATTAATTTTTTTACTGAAAGACGTGTGCCATTACAAAGCTTAGGCTGGTTGATATTTCGCAACATGATAATTGGTACACCAATTTTTAATTGCAGTACATGTGGTGGAATACATGGCAAATCTAGCGAATTCAAAAACTCTGAGGGATAATTGACTGCTTCATCTGCTTCAACAACAGTGTCGACTGACTTGTATGTGACTAACTCACCATGAATGTTCAACTGAATATTATTGTTGAGTTCGTGGACATCTTTGTTCTTCGGTGCCAGAATTGCTTGGTCACTCAGCCAACTGTGATTCTTAAAATGAATGTGGATGTCCGGGAATACTTTTGTAATTAATTCGTCTTTTGATGTAACTAAATTACAGAAGTTGTGTGGCAATGAAATTCGCCCTGAAGTGAGATTAGCCGGCACTTTTCCATTCCCAATTTCCAACAATTGTTTTGAAAAGAATTCTGGTGATAGATTATTTTGCTGCTGGACACGCATATTTATAGTCAAATTTAATGTCTTAACATGTCGCCAAAAAGTGGAGTATTTGAGGCAAGCATTTATTTCATCTGCTGGTGTTGATCGAGGAATTATAGGTAATGTTTGCCTGAAATCTTAAGCTAGCAATATCACTGCATTCCCAAATAATCTACCATTTCCACGATAATCTTGCAATGACCGATCAAGAGCCTCCAGTGATTTTTTGTGTGCCATTGTGCATTCATCCCAAACAATAAGTTTACATTTTTGTAATACCTTTCCCATACCTGATGTGTTGGAAATATTGCACATGGGAGTTTCAATAAATTGCATGTTTAAAGGTAGTTTCAAAGCTGAATGAGCAGTTCGTCCACCTGGTAGCAATGTTGCAGCTATTCCTGAAGATGCAAGAGCTAAGGCTATGCCGTTTTGTGATCGAATGGCTGCCAAAATAAATTTAATTAAGAAGGTTTTACCAGTTCCTCCTTGCGCATCTAAGAAAAATATATTTCCCACTCCATTATTTACAGTCTGCATTATTTTGTTGTAAATGGCTTTTTACTCAGGTGTTAGTTTGTGAATATTTTCTTGCACATACAACAAAAGATCATCTGTGTTGTAATTGTGTTCCCTATGTAATTCTACATCAAACAAAGCAGCAGCAGGTCGTGTCGGGGAGGTAATTCCTAATTGATTGAGAACTTTGTTGTCAATTTCTAAGCACAAATTTTCAATTCTTATCAATGCCTCATTATAGATTTCTGATGTAAAGTCCAGACAGGTATTTGGATCTTCATCGCGTATTTGATGGAAAATGTCTTCGGCCATGTGTGATTTATATTTCTCCCATAACTCTATTGGAGATGAAGGGGAGCAATTGGTCAAGATAGTTGCAAACAATGCACGAATATTATTAGGATGAGATGTGTTGCACGCATCATTAATGCATTCATCCCAGTGTCTGTCATTTTCCAATAAATTCAGAGCTTGAGATGCACTGCGAAAAGTGGCATGTGTAATGCTATTGACAATTTTTAATTGCTGGAATGATGTTGGACCAGGCACATTTACAAACAACATGCGAAGAAAGAAACATTCATCTTGTTTGGGATGGATAGTATACAGTCTGCCTATTGTGTTTTCTTTGAATATTCCAGGTTGTCCTTCAATTTGCTGTCCTCGTTTGCGTCGTTCAAATGAATGTCTACTCCTATTCCATGTGTAATACTGAGGCACTTCCGAATAGAGGGGTGTTTTTGCAAATGTGTCAGTTTGACATAACATGAAGAAAGCCGTTAATGTTGTAGCCGGTGGATTCAAAGCTATTTGTTCAACATTCGAAGCTGTAAAGTAAACACGTTGTCCATTTTCAAGATGTACCGCTAAGTGCACAATAGCCGAACTTCGTTCTAGTATGGGAAAGGAAAGAATTCGCCATACTGCTTCATTGCTGCTTATGTATCTTCCAGTTTGATACTGTGTGATTTCATCAATATGATGGCTTCTATCTAGATCATTTCTACGTTTTTGCACGGCAAACACTGCCATATCGCTGCCTTTATTCACATACTTACAAATGTATTTGATGGACTTAACAGAGTTACAGTATTCCACATTGATGTGTGATTTGTAGGTTTTTGATAGCAAAGGTGAATATGGGACAACCCATCGGTTATCAACTTCTATATTGCCATTTCGCATTTGTAAAGTTGCTAATTTACCGCCATCTTCTAACGACCTTCTTTTGTATAAAGGGTATCCATTATTTCCGGTAAGTGTGTTGGGTAGTAATGCTCGGGGATATCGCTTTGAGCATTTTCCATCAAGCATGCATGGTGAATTTAGATTAATTATACCGCAAGGTCCGTGTATCATATGTTTAATTACAATTTCATGCAAATCCTTGTCAATGTCAGCATCAGGTAATTCAGCAGATATTACATTGTCGATTTCGTTTGGACTGATTTTGTTGTAGAGCCAGATTAGGATATGGGAGTGTGGCAATCCTCTCTTTTGCCATTCCACTGAATACATCCAGCAGCACACAGCACCAAGTACTTTATGTTTTACAATGAAATTTATTAGCGATTTAAGCTTTTGTCTGAATACACGCGCTGTAATATCATGTCTATCTACTGATGATTGGCCAGGAAGTAAAAGTTGTTTTATATTATTCCAAGCTGGGTTGCATGTAAAAGTAATCAAGAGGTCAGGACGCCCATAGAGACGAACATATGAAAATGCATCTTGAGTGTACTCATGCATATGACGTGGACTGTCTAAATATGAAGATGGTAAAATTGTTAGTTTTCCAACATTAGTTGTATTACCATCATTTACAACTGCATCTCGCAAATGAACATATTCTTCAGAACGAAGTTTGGACTGATTCAAACGGATGAATAGCAGACGTTCAGTTTCAATTTTTGCATACATGTCTACAATGTATTGGTGGAACAATTTGCGGCATTTCAGAATGTGATTGTTTTCGTTCTCTCGAATCATAATTCGGTATGAGTAATAATTCATTGCGCTGCATTTCTTATCCATTTCTTCGCCACTAACTGGATTTATCATGGTAACATTGAAATGATAACTATCAGCACCATCCCTAAAAAGGAGTGGATATTGCAGGGCATCGTAGCATCGATGAGTTGCAGCAATGTTTGTTAATTGGTCATTCCTCCTATGAAGAACAATATCCCTAGGTTGAAATTGATCTCCAACTATAACAATTGCCACTTCATCTATACTTGGAGCATTGAATCTTCGCACATGTTCTCCAGCAGGCGTTTTGTCAGCATGAATAATAAATTTGTGTGTATCAGATGGCATCATTTCAATGGCAGTTTTGAATAAAAGAACTAAATTGTTTTTATTAGGGAGCATATCTTGCAGTTGGGAAACAATGGACCTTTTTATACTAGTTGAAATTCCACAGCGTCCATTCAGTTCATCATTGTTATCAACGATAAAATACATTTGTAGAAATTTATGTTGAGCATCTGGATATGGAAGCAGAGATCCAACTTTATAGTAAATTTGTCCTTTTACTTTAAAAGTAGGCATGAATTGAGCTGTAATAGTTTCTGCAGCGAACGACGTCATTTGGAAGCATGAGTTGTAGTTCCTGATGTTTGATAAAAAATGCTTTGATTCAGCCGTATTACCAGCAAGCAAAGTTTTTAATGGTTCTGGTGGATTTGCAAGTAATCGACGCCTTGTTTCTGCACGGTGAGTATGACGACCTAAGTTTGATTTTCGGGGGGGGGGCATGTTTGTTAGTTACGTATTAAATTTTACCTGTATAAATGTGACAGTAGGAAAGAATAATTGTATAAAGGTAAATGGATTAAAAAAAACAATCAATTATAACCCGCTTCAGGGTTGTCGAAGAAATGCAAGTATGGTTTTTTTTATAGATGAAGCATGTAAAAAGTAAGAAAATGAGGAATAAGGCAGGTTTAAAAAACAACGAAGTAGATACGAAATGAAATTAAAGCACGTCTGTTAAGTATTAAATGGTACCTGAATGATGGTTAAAGTCTAAAAAATGAGTAAATTCGAAATGAAATTAAAGAACGTGGGTTATGTATTAAATCCTACCTGTAAAAATGCAACAGTAGGAATGAATAATTTTATAAAGGTAACTGGTTTTAAAATAAACAATCAATTATAACGCGCGAGTAAGGGTTGTGTAAGAAATGAAAGTTGTGTTGTTTTTTTTTTTTTAGATGAAACATGATTAAAGGGGAGAAAATGATGAAGGAAGCAGGTTTTAAAAACATCGAAGTAAAGAGGAAATGAAATTAACGCACGTTGAGTTTTTTTTTAGAGAGGAAGCATGGTAAAAGTTAAAAAAATGAGTAGATGCGAAATGCACTTAAAGCACGTGGTTTATGTATTACATCTTAACTGTAAAAATAAAAACTGGTTTTAAAATAAACAATCAATTATAACACGCGAGTAAGGGTTGTGTAAGAAATGCAAGTAGTATTGTTTTTTTTAGAGATGAAGCATGATTAAAGGGAAGAAAATGAGGAATGAAGCAGGTTTTAAAAACATCGAAGTAGAGAGGAAATGAAATTAACGCACGTTGAGTTTTTTTTTTAGAGAGGAAGCATGGTTAAAGTCAAAAAAATGAGTAGATGCGAAATGTACTTAAAGAACGTGCGTTATGTATTAAATCTTGCCTGTAAAAATAAAACAGTAGGAATGAATAATTTTATAAAGATAACTGGTTTTAAAATAAACAATCAATTATAACGCGCGAGTAAAGGTTGTGTAAGAAATGCAAGTAGTGTTGTTTTTTTTTAGAGATGAAGCATGATTAAAGGGAAGAAAATGAGGAAGGAAGCAGGTTTTAAAAACATCGAAGTAGAGAGGAAATGAAATTAACGCACGTTGAGTTTTTTTTTTTAGAGAGGAAGCATGGTTAAAGTCAAAAAAATGAGTAGATGCGAAATGTACTTAAAGAACGTGCGTTATGTATTAAATCTTGCCTGTAAAAATAAAACAGTAGGAATGAATAATTTTATAAAGATAACTGGTTTTAAAATAAACAATCAATTATAACGCGCGAGTAAAGGTTGTGTAAGAAATGCAAGTAGTGTTGTTTTTTTTTAGAGATGAAGCATGATTAAAGGGAAGAAAATGAGGAAGGAAGCAGGTTTTAAAAACATCGAAGTAGAGAGGAAATGAAATTAACGCACGTTGAGTTTTTTTTTTTAGAGAGGAAGCATGGTTAAAGTCAAAAAAATGAGTAGATGCGAAATGTACTTAAAGAACGTGCGTTATGTATTAAATCTTAACTGTAAAAATAAAACAGTAGGAATGAATAATTTTATAAAGATAACTGGTTTTAAAATAAACAATCAATTATAACGCGCGAGTAAAGGTTGTGTAAGAAATGCAAGTAGTGTTGTTTTTTTTTAGAGATGAAGCATGATTAAAGGGAAGAAAATGAGGAATGAAGCAGGTTTTAAAAACATCGAAGTAGAGAGGAAATGAAATTAACGCACGTTTGTTAGGTAAGTATTAGTGTAAACGTTTGTTTAGGGAAACTAACAACGAATAAGGAAAACACTTTTTACGTATGAAGTAGATACGTGACAGCGGGAGGAGGAAGGTCAATCCGGAAGTGAAGTTGGACATGCAGGTTCGCAGAAACGGATTGTAAACCGGTAGTGCAACTTAGTAGGAACGAATTGTAATAAAAAGTGTTTTTTTATTTGTAAAGTAAAAATTATGTTAATAACATAAAAACATAGCTCGGATGTAAGGATTTGCTATAAAAAAATTTCAGTGGTAATGGTATAGTGGAAGTATATTTCCATGGGAAACGAACAAACCCACTTTACATTTTTATATATATAGATATATATATATATATATATATATATATATATATTTATATATATACAATTATTCATATGTATATGTATGTACATATGTAAGCATTACATATGATATTTAAAAGTGAATTTTTATCTCTTACTTATCTGAGGGAAATGACTGCACCTGTGGCACATAAATCAGTTTGCTGGCTTTATATGCGCAGTGACGGAGAATAAAGACCTGGAACTATTTATCATTCTTCGGTGTGAAGACATAAACAGCGCAGAAGTATCGATCGATGTCGTAAACATATTTGCCTTATCGATCAATCTCTTAAAACGAAAGTAAACTTTTTCTAAAAATCACCTGCCCTCAGTTTTGCTATTTTAACTGCTGTAATATACAGTGTTAGAAAAAAATAAAATGCACATAAAGTGGGTTAGAAAAATATATATCATTCTTTTATATTATGTATATATATATATATATATATATATATATATTAACATATATTATATATATATATACGTATATATATATATATATATATATATATATATATATATATATATATATATATGTATACATATATATATATATATATCGCTTTTACTTTTTTCATTTATGCTACATGTAAAACTTAAAGAAAACGTTGAAAACATTGTTAAAAATAACATAATTTTTCTGTTTCATTACACCCTCTTTATTGTTTGTGATGCACTAGTACCTGGACTTTTCTTGCTGTTTAGACTAACAATCCGATTGTGATAAAATATTGCCACGTTTTATTTGAAGGTATATACTATTGGAATATGATATTGAGTGTATTTATTAAAAAACTATCTATAGGTCATAGATTGATGGATTATGCACATATATATATATATATCTATATATATATATATATATATATATGTATATATATATATATGCATATATGTATATATAAATATACTCGAATGTGCAATTAAATCAAAGATAATTGAATTATCATTTAATAATAATCTATCGTGGTGATATAAAGCTCAATATATTGAATAGAGCAATCAATCTTAGAGATGAAAATGATGATACAATATTGTAAAGATACAATATTTATTAGAACATCAAAAGTCCAGAGCAATGAGTTTCATATACTAAATCGATGGAGTACAAAGACAGACTTTTTCATCGGAGGATACAGAAAAACGGACAATGTTATTTTAAATGTAATCGCCAACATTTAACTTTCAAAATTTCACATGAAATAAAACGAAATAGTGACCACAAGGTACATAGTCTTATGTTGAGATGAAAGTCAAAGTTGAAGCCGTCCAAAAAACGTCAAAAATAAAAACAGCTGTTATATTGGAAGATTAATGTTTTAAAACTAATAATACGCAAATTGTTTAGGAATCCAAATGTTTTTGAAAAGAGGATACCATTCAGACGACAATTGGTAACATCTCGTTTACCATGTATGTGCAGCAGTTTGGTATTGGAGTTATCTGTTTACCAGGGTTCATAATGAAGTGTGTCAGTTAGAATTCGGTGCATTACGAAGACCTTTGGCCCCATGGTAAATCAGTGTATCGATAGATTATAGATATACATTTAGATCCGAGATATGTTCTATATTAATGAAGATTAATGGATAAAGGATATGAAGCTATTGGCTCTGAACTTTTAATTTTCTAATGAATATTGTATATTTACAATTTTGTATTCTCATCTTTCATCTCTAGAAAAACAATAATATATATATATATATATATATATATATATGTATGTATATATATATATATATATATATATATATATGTATACCCAAATACATATGCGCGTATATGTATATACATATTAATATATATATATATATATATATATATATATATATATATATATATATATATATATATATATATTGCATTGAACAATTGAAGTTTGAAATAAATTTGGACATTCGTGCATGTTTATCAGTCTTCGTCCATCTATCTTTATATATATATATATATATATATATATATATATATATATATATATATATATATATATATATATACATATATATGTATATATGTATATTATTTATTTTATACGTACATGAAAGTTCTCCATGGGCACGTGTTTCTTGCTCACAGCCGTCATCAGCATGACTAACTTAGATAAGGATCGCACCTACGATATTGAGATATTTACGACAGCGTTTTACCATCGAACCACTACCCTTGTCTACAAAATGTGTACGATTTTTAATAGCGAAATATTTAATGTATTTTCATACAATTATTTTTACTGGTGATTGCAGCGTTCCTCGTTGTTTAGCTTACAACTGATTTGTTTGTCTCACATCCTAAGTGATTAAGATGCAGAAGATTGCATTATTAGTCGCCCTTTACTTTATAGCACGTATTTATCGTTAATATATATATATATATATATATATATATATATATATATTATTTATTTTACACATACAAAAAAGTAATCTATGGACACATGTTTCTTGCTCACAACTGTATTAGTATGGCTTACTTAGACAAGGATCGAACCTTCGCTATTGACGTCTGTAGTTCAGCGTTTCACCATCGGACAAAGAAACCCTCTCTAGAAATATGCACGATGTTTATCCCCTAAATATTTCATGCATTTATATGTAATCATCTTCTACATCGGGGGGGGGGGGTACGTGTGCGCAAGCGGTTTACTTTTTTTCGGAGATATGACAATTGCGTATCAATGTGATTTTGGTGTAAAATCCCACGCTAAGAAGCGCGGATCTGGCCACATATGTGACAGGCGTTGCCATTATCTGATCGACTGCCATTATCGAAGCTAATACTTGCCTGCATTTGATGGTGTTGCACGTTTACTCGTAAGCGATTCACTATATCGACACGTGACATAGTTAGCAAATTGCCACCTCCGCATATTAGTTGTAGTTACCACGTTGTAAAAGGTGTTCAAAAAGTTAGTATCTCCAAAAATATCACACACTAATGAAGTGAAAGTACAACAACAGGGTTATAGTGACAAACGCTTGTGCGACACGACAACAACGTATAAAGGCTACACGGAATTCTGTTACAGACAACACGTTGGACGATGTGATGCCACTTAAACGTCAAGATTAATATCAATGTTTATTTCTTCAAGATTTCAGCCTTGACAAAGGCTAAAGTATACACCCCTCATATATACTATATTGAGTATAAATATAGATATCTATTATATAAATCCCACCTGTCTGTCTGTAGGTGTGTATGCATGTATGCATGTATGTATGTATGCAAGTATGTAAAGCTTCCCACCGAGGCTACCCATCAAACGGTCACGCGGAGTATTTATATCATACATACCCTACTACAGCGGGCGATCCACTACAGTGTTCAAATAACTAATTCACAAGAAATAATAAGTATGATTTTCTTTGAACAAACATTGTATAATACTATTTAACAAATTCTTACAAGAGGGTTGATGATCAACAAAGAGGTTTACACTCACCTATGCCGTGTTTCTCGAACTCAACCTATCTTTTATACGCCATTTTTTCCAATTTGAGAAACCGTCAACTTACGTCCGTTTATATGACGACCTACGTTCTCCGTCTGTTTGTATGTCTGTCCAGCAACATCAGTCAATCTCTCGACCTATGTTAAGCAATACATGTCCCGCCAAATGGGTGATTATTTTGGAAAAATAAATGACAGGAAATTAGTAAGAGTTATTTTAGTAGTGCTCTGAAGGCCTCATTGATTTGCTAAGTATTCCGCGTTGTATCGGGGAA
>OY744526.1:142596507-142626507 GCA_963556195.1 Sepiola atlantica
AAAAGTGAAAAAATATATAGAGTCACGGGTCTAATAAACAACCTCAACATACGCATTCTTATAGATATGCTCAGCATACCCTGTTCATATAGAATATACTTAATTACATACAAAGAAAAGTGAAGCTGAATATATATTTTCGGATAAAACTTATAACTTATAAAAAAAGTTGACAATGTATTTTTTAAAAAGTCGATAATAAAATATTTAATCATTTCTTGGAATTATTTAAATTCCTTGCAAGCATCTAAAAATACATTTTTTTATATCGATTATTTAAATATATTGTGGTTTACATATAGTCGCTATTCATACTCCATATGGGCATATATTAATTCATTTTTCATGTGTCTCTACGAATCTTTTTAATATTGTGTCAAATAATTACCATACAATTAGTCATGAATGTTGGGCGCGTGAGTACATAAAAGTGCACTTCATCATTAGCAATGCATAATAAATAAGAATATATTTGTAAAAATACATTACTAAAAAAGGAACATACTAAAATGTGTAACTGTCTAGTTTACTTGCGTTATTATGTGTATCGAACATAGTATGCATACGAATGTTTTTTTCTTAAAACACATTCCTGTATTATATGTGAGTATTCCTTTTTTAGGATAGTGTAACTTATTCCCAGGTCATGCATTATGGATGTTAAATTAAGATTCAATGTATAACTGTGAATAAAAATAGAATAGTTTACTGTAAAAACGTAGATATATTATGGAAAATCCCGTTATCTTCTCTCACAATCAAAATCTATGCCAAACATGCTCGGAATACGACGAAAAAGATTTCCCTGATAAAACTAAGTAATATCACTAAGAAGGGATATAACCTAATTAGAACGCACCTTGTTTCGATATATATGTAATGCGATTATCACATCCTTTAAGGAATATATTTCGTAAACAAAATAAAGACACGCACAAGAGAATCTGTGTATGCTGTTCTGCTTTCACAATAACGCGATCTGATAATGCACTGACAGCACCTACATTATATATATATATATATATATATATATGTATATATATAAATACAGCTTTTTACCAATAATAAGACACAGCCTCCTTAAGACGGTCGCGAGACCGATAGCCCTAGTAAATGCCCACGATACAACGTTAGGTGCCATACTCCACCAATTGACACAGGAAAACCGACGAATTGCTCGCCGCGTCGAGAAATAAACCAGAAAGATAGCGAAGAAGGAACACTCCGAGGTCTTGAACGCTGTATCTATAATATATATATATATATATATATATATATATATATATATATACACATATATATATATATATATATATATATATATATATATATATATATATATATATATATATATATATATATATATATGACATACTTCGCCCCAAAGAAGGCAGGCCGCCACTGTAAACGTAAGGGGCTACTGAGAATAAGGGTGTATATTAAAGGGGTGACTCTAATTCGGCAGCTGTGTAGTGAAATGTCTGTTTACATTAGTTATACATTCATGTGTGTCGCTACAGTGTAGGAAACAGTAAACAGGGAGGGATTTCTAGAAGCCGACAGCACGAGAAAATAAGCTATTGGAGTTGTAGGATAACCTCCACTGTTAATAAATTGGATTTAGCTGACTGTCGAGTTCGTCTAATGTATTAACGTGGAAGTGGCACTAGAGCATACCGTTCATCGAGCACAATCCATTGAAATATTTGTAACACAAGCACAATAATGCATCATTGTAGCTTTAGGACAGGGGCTGGAGCTTGGTGGATAGTAAGGGACCTATTAATTTGGCGACTCTTTTTTGGACATTGTTTAAAAAGAACGACTAGTGTTCCAGCCCATATGTGGCAACAAACTGCATGCATGGATAACGGTTGCTTTGTAAAGTACAGGATGATGTCGATTGCAAAACATTTAGTAGTACGGTAGAATGAGCCAACTTTTATTGTTGCAGTTTTGGAAATGCATTTAATCTATTTGTTCCGATTCATGTTGCCTATGAAGATTAGCCTCAGGTCGTTGAATGTTGAACTCTCAGGTTTCGTTTTATTTGCCATGCCAATCTGTGGTTGAAGGGTTAGTTGTAGTTACTGAAAGAAAGGAGTTTGTCTATAAAAATAATCGAGAGTATACTGATTAGGCGGTAGTTCAGAAGAGCAGATCTATCGCCAGAATTCTTGAAGACTGGTACCGTAGGGGCAGGGTTCCAGCTACCGAGGAAGCAATATTCGGCTAGGAATGCGTTGTAGAATTTAGACAAGGCACCCACCAGTTCAGCAGAGCGTTTCTCTATAACAATTACAGGTATACAATCAGGCCGACAAGCTTTGGAGGAGCCGAGGTTTTTTTAATATCCTTTACCTGGGATGGGGTAATGAGCAGGTTTTCAAGTGTGGATTCGGTCTGCAATTGGTATTCATGGAGTTCAAAGTTGGGTTTAAGGCGAAACGATGGGCAAGCATCAGTTGTCATGCTAACGTCATCGTTGTGAGTTGATAGCGGGGGAATCGTTTATTGTCAATTGATAACCACACTATTGTGATATTCCAGAAATAGAATACGTTTTTTTGTGACTGAATGCGTTTTATTTTGGTTATATATGTATACCTTCTATCCGCTTAATCTAACAGTGGCTTACAATTATTTTTTCACTCTATGTACTTTCTCTATTCGCAACTGATTATGGCGGCTGGATCTACGGAAAGTTTGCTGTCTGCAAGCAATTGCAGCTGCACATTACGAACCATGAAAGAGGAGTGGGGTTTGCCGAGAAATGTTCGCATGTGGAGATAAAATTCAATGCCTGCTTTGACCCATTCGGTTAACTCATTTGCACACTGATATACACTGATGCACACGCACCCCCCACACACACCCACACCCACACACACACACACTCATATATATATATATATATATATATATATATATATATATATATATATATAATGATATATGGTAGAATGTAACACTTATAATAATGAAATCGCTAATTGTTACATTAGTGTACAACCACTAGCTGAACCAGCGGAGTAGGATTGCATCTCATAAATTCTAGCTCAATTATCTTACATTTACAAAACATAACTGCCCTTCGTCTTATTAATTGCAAATTTTAATAAATAGTACTAAAATAAGGCATTCCGAAACAAAGCTGTCTTCATTTAAACCAATCTACCTAATTATTGCATCACATATGTAACAAGTAAAACAATGGTGACAATGATACTTACCGAGTTGCCTCGTCATATATTATTTACAGTCTAATGAGCGGTTCATTGTATATATGCAAACTCAAATGTTATCATTAAACAAATTACGCCCATGTATGAATATTTCAAAATTCTTAATGAGCTGATAGTTACAGTAGGATATTACCCAGTACATACACACATACACATAGATATATATATATATATATATATATATATATATATATATATATATATATATATATATATATATATATAAACATATCTTTTTGTTATCTTATTCATTTTTTGGAGTAAACTTATAGTTTCCTCTTCTAATGGTTCGACGTAGTTTCTGTAGCTGTTTTGTTCATGTTTTGTCGAGAGTACTTTCGATGGGCTTCCACGAATCGTTTCAGGTAGACAGTTTGCGTTTCATATTCATAAGTACAAGTTGTGCAATAGGTTTGTTTTAAAATTACTTATGTGTGATTAGGTCTTTTTATTTTGAACGTGGTTACGCGTTTAGTTCGTTGTTGATTGAAATTTACACTATTTCAATTTATTTTATATTCTAAAATGTACAAGGTACTTTCTTTCAGAATAGTTAAACGTAGAATTTTTTTAGCATTTCAATCAATTTTCATGTGTGTCGTGGTGTAGACTGTTAGTGGTATTGATTAACAGCTGTCTTAGTTTCGAATGAGGGGACATGTGTTTCTTAAAGTGGTTGTTTAATTGCACTTGAGTGAGAAAAATATACGTGTAGTCTTTAGGAAAGTGTAGCAAAAGTTTGGCCGACGAAGCAGTTAGTTTTATTATTAGAGAAGATACATTCTCTCAAGAGCACTAGCACTGGCGGTTTACATTGGTGTGAGTATGGAATATATATATATATATATATATATATATATATATATATATATATATATATATATACATATATATATATATGTATATATTAGGTTTGATTTCGACGTTTCCTTCTTTTATGTATTGTTCAGTAGATTATAACCAGCTGTGTCTATTGGGCACAGTCAGTTTTCCTATATCTGTAAGTACTACAATTAATGTTATCAGAGTTGTACTCACTATAAGTTCTCACAAAAGTAATCCGCAGTGATTGCTCACTAATAATAACCGGTGGTGTTTCCTGGCGTAGGGAACACTATAAGCCACCCACGATTTCCAGTACACCCAATCGATCACTGACAATAATTGCAAACCGCTTTTTGCTATCGCAGCAGTCGCTTACCATTGATTACTCGTTGGTAAAAACTGTTGGTCTCCTCTGGTTTATGTTTGTACAAGTTGTCCGCGTGATACTAAAGCAGTCGTTTGCATAATTCCTAGTACCCTGCTTTCTCCACGCAGATGTGTATGTTCTGATATTGTGTTGAGCAAGTTTGCTGCATTTTATTATTATCTGATATACTGTTGCGTCTCTTCGTCAACACAATTTGCAGTTATGTTTGTCTGGGTTTTCTGTATTTTAGCATTAAAGTGTTTTTTCCTAATTGAATTGATTGATGCTGTTCTCAGTAGTGATTGACTTTCTCTGTCATATTAATGTATGTTGTTGGGTATCTTCTTTTGTCATTCTTACGAAACCTCTATATAGTTGTTCTCTATGTAGTCGTCTATGTACATGATATTGGTTCATCTTAATCCTGTGTCTTTAAACTTAAAATGTAATTTAGTGTTATCGTGGCTACAGGAAACAGTAGTTGTAATAAGGAGTCTCCTTAAAAATTGCATATTGGTATTTTTATCTCAGTCATGTGTTGTCTTCCAGCTGTCAGTTCTAGTCTCCATGTTTGTATATGTGTCTAAATTAGATTAATAATCTTGTCGTGTATGTTGTGCATTTTAAAAAATCGACGATCGGGCAGGGTGCATTTTATTTGTTCCGTCAGTTGTGCCGTTAGAATTGTCCACACTGTTGGTAAGTATGTTATTGGACTTGTTCGATGTTGGACGAATGTTTGTTTTAGTCTTGCTCCCCTTGAAATCATCCACTCCAAAACGTATGCGTTGTTGATACATTCTCTCAGATTCAGCGATAGCTTTTCATGTACGGTCGTGAATTTTTAATCCCAGAATACATGTATTCCATTCTGGTTCTTTCTAGTTTGCCATTTCATTACATCACACTTCATTGTTACTTCATCATTAATTTTCGTTGTTGTTCGTTTTCAATCCCCTGTAGATCAGTGTGTATATATATTTTCGCTATTTTTACATGTTTGCTGTGTTTTTAATCGTGTTGCCATATCTTGACTCGTAAGTGTTTAGTTCCGTTGTTATGTACCTGTTCCTTCATCGTTTATGTGTTTGTTAAGCTGACTTTCATTGTTTCCAAAAGTTCCTTTTTTCTTCTGTTCATATTTACTATATTTTTCTTTAGTTCTTCATATGTCTTATTTAGTGTTTCCTTACGAGTTAGATGTCAACTCTACTATTGTGTCCTGTTATCTGACATCCTGATTACGATTTTAGCTTCTTTGTGAAGTGTGATGATGTGGGATTGAGTCTGCTTTTCGCATCTAGGCATTGTCGGCCCATTTTTCTGCCAGTCTTTGTTATACTTTAAGTGTAATACTTTAATTGTTTCGCCAACATATATCACGTTGTTTAGTTTTGTCATAATATCTTTTGAGACGTTTGTGATGAGTCTGTTTACTTTCGCTGTTTCTAATTTTTATTTATTTCAATCTTCGTTACATTATGGTGGGAGTTTTTTTTTCACTGGTGTTTTACTCATTGAAGTATGTTGTTTAGTTGTGTTCGACCTCGTCAGTTTCAGTTGTTATCCTTTAGTTGATGTCTAGCCAAATTGTGGTTCTTGATCCGTCACGCCATTTCATTTTTCTTTGGATTTTCTTAATTCCAGCTCCGATAACCACACCCCTAAGGATCGATCATGCTTGATAACCTATCGTTTTCTATATTTTCGGTGGCCAAAAGAAATATCCCATATAGTGTTCATTCGTTTCCGATAAACCCTTTATGTTGGGTGGCGGTTTCTGCGGAATCATTCTATTACAAGTTTATTCTTTTTATTATTTATTTATTTCTATGCTTTTTGTTGTTCATTTAATTGTCGGTGTTTTCAGTTCGGTATGTGTCCGTGTTTTATCTGGAATTAACTCTTACTTATCTTATTTTCCGTGATCTTGTCCGTGAAATTAAAACAGATTATTATTATTTGTATTATTATTATTATTATTAGTAGTAGTAGTAGTAGTAGTAGTAGTAGTAGTAGTAGTAGTAGTAGTAGTGGTAGTAGTAGTAGTAGTAATAGTGGTAGTAGTAGTAGCAGTTGTATTCCTATCATCATCATCATCATCACCATCATCACTATCATCAGCATCATCATCATCATCATAATCATCGGCATCGTCATCATCAACATCATCATAATCATCATCATCATCATCATCATGAGTATTATTATTATAATTATTATTATTATTATCATCATCATGACCATTATTATTATTATTATTATTATTATTATTATTATTATTATTATCATTATTACTATCATAACTATTATTATTATCATCATTAACATCATTATTATTTTACTAGAGTCTGGTTTCCGAGAAATAGGAGGATATAAAAATATATGGAATTAATTATATGAACTGTAAACGAGTGTTCCAAACACTATTTGTGAGAGATGTCCTTATATGAATATACGAAGACTAAAAGCTATATGTTGAAATAAAAAAAATATATATGTTAGTTCTAAAAGAACTGAAACTGATCTGATATAAACAGGACAACACATCAAAAAATAAAACGAACGCAATTAATTGTTGTAGAGATAGAGACGGGTAATAATACAGGCTACATAATTAGTCTCGAATTTGAAGAAAAACGCGATGAAAACTAAAGTCTGAACAAAAAGAGAAAGCATACATGAAAATAGGATATTCAGTAACACAGATTCGCTGTCTCAACAACCGTTTACAGCCCGAAACGCTAAGCTCTCTTCCACAATGTGTTTCAAACTTGGCGTAATTTCATGTGTCGAGCCACGACTTTTGACATAGCTGCCAAGTTGATAGCTTGTTGACGAGAAATAAGTCGGGTCGAGTGCGATCAAGGTAGTGATATTCTATGGACGAAACAATAGAGCATTTCCTTTCGAATAGAATTACATTAATAATTCAATTTGCAACTACAATCAACAATCCGTGGACGAAATAGATGAGTAATTCGATATGAGGCATACTAAAGGATACGCACACATGCATGGACACATAGAGAAACCCACACGTGCAATATATATATATATATATATAAATATATATATATATATATATACATACATATATATATATATATATATATATGTATATATATATATATATATATATATATATATATATATATATATATATATATATATATATATATATATATATATATATATATGGGAAGAGAAGGATGAAGGTAATCCGACAGAAACAGAGAGCGAAATAGAGCAGTAGAATAGGAACGACCCAGACACTTACAGAACAAGAGGCATAGATATAGATATCTTTACATAAATGCAATTAACTATCAAACATTTTCTAAAAATGTTTATAAAATCCGGAGTTCTCAATAAGATCCTAAATATAACTAAATAAAAACGCGTTATTAACTAGTGTTACTGTGCTACAATGAATTAAGACAAGTAGCTGAGCATGTGCGAGAGTTGTTCTTTTTAGACTCAATGTTTTTTTTTGTGTCTAACAACATCGACGAAACTACAAAAGACGACACATGTGTTGGTGGATAACAGTATTATATCTATATATTTATCTCTGTCTCTGTCTCTCCATCTCTCTTTCTCTCTCTCTCTCTCTCTCCCTCTTTATATATATATATATATATATATATATATATATATATATATATATATATGCGGCTCTCTTAATCTGGGGTACTAGGTTGCAGTTTCTACGTAAGCTGAGAACCAATCTGCTTACCTTAGAATATTAACTCATGTAAGGTTTCCGATATCTCAGAATGATTAAAAAATAAAGTGTATTGCATATTACTACTGTGTAACTATTATAACATCTAAAAGCCACTCCTAGATTCATGTGATGGGATATATCTTTTTTTTTCAAAAGATAAATAATATTATGAGAACCAATGATCAATTGTAATAAAAACATGTTTACTTATCAAGACGTTAATGGACAACATCATTTTGATAATGAATTCAAAGACAATGATGTTACACCCCGGTAGACATATGTGTGTTGTTACGTGTTTTCAGATGCAAAATTCATAGAATTAAACACTCTTTATACAAATGTTGTTTTATGTTAAGCCCACACGTGAAAAAACTCAAGGTATTAACAAAGTGTTTATACAGTAGTTGTGAATGCTGTATATTGTCATACATTTTAATATCAGTGAAATGGGTCGGCATGGCAGTGGTGTAGGTTTTTCTCTATCAGTCGTGTCGAAAGTACAGGCTTCTCACACCCATGTTCATGTTAATGTTTATAATCAGACTGAAAACCCGGACTACATGTATTTGTATTATAAAATATTATATATCCACATACACACGCGCACACACACACATACACATACACACACACAACTATATATATATATATATATGTATATATATAATTATATTTATCCATACAGCAATGCCAATTATTCGCGACACTAGCATGCCGATCTTAGTGATAAACAGCTGTTTGTAACTGTAATCTCATCAGCGGAAAAATAAAATGTTGTCCTTCCCTCAGATCATATTTGGAAAGAATAAAGTGGAAAGACAATAAAATAGAAAGGAAATTTAAAATTTAAGATAAGAGGGTGACGTGGTCAGATGTAAATATATATATATATATATATATATATATAGAGAGAGAGAGAGAGAGAGAGAAAGAAAGTGAGAGAGAGAGAGAGACTGTTATAAAATAATAAACACTAGAGGAAAATTTCGTCTGTGCAGAGAATCTATCAAAATGGTAGATTGTTGGTAGATTCTCGGCAAAGACGGAGTTTTCCTCTGGTGTATATTATTTTTGACAAAGGGGAATTTCTTTTCCTGAAATATTAAACAAATGATGTTTAATAATCATCCGGGCAACACACAAACAGCTAACACCACATTTGCTGTTATATAAGATTTTAAGAAAAAAATAAATAGTAATTCCCATTTCGAATTTGATTTATTATTTTTGTTCCTTCCAGCTAACATCCTACCCGGGAGTTTGCATTTTGCCGACAACCTTTTAAAAACATACTTCTAATATACATATATATATATATATATATATATATATATATATATATATATATATATATATATATATATATATATATATATACATTCCCGAAACAATTTTTCATGGGAAACAACTGATGATCCCTTAAATAATGTTAGAAGCAACAAAATATGATGACTGAAAAGTTAAATTGACTTACATAGGTGATTTACCACTGAACGACTTGGGACTTAAGGGATTTTCTTTTTCTTTAATATAGTTTTGATGTTTGAAAACCCCCAAGACTATATATATATATATATATATATATATATATATATATATATATATATATATATATATATATATATATATATATATATATATATGGGATCTATTTCTATATGGGATCTATATTTCTATCGGATCTGTCCTTGGACCGACCTTTAGTAATTTTTACATGGCCGACCTCGAAAATAAAATATTTAATATAATCACTAAACCTTCCATTTATGCCCGTTACGTTTATTATATTCTTATTTCAGTAAATAGTATAGATGAAATTTAAAAAACTACAATATACTTTTCAAAATAATTCAGTTTTTAAAATCACTCATGAGCTTAATGTTTACAATAACATTCCGTTTTTAGATGTTCTCATTGACTTCAACAGTAATGCATTCATCACCTCCCCCTATCAGAAACCTACATTTATTAACACTTGTATTTTAAGTTTTAAAAGTGAATGCCCATATATATATCAAATTGCTATGGTCAAAAATATATTAAACCGTGGAAAATTAATCCCCTCATCCAAAAAAATATGTGTTAATGAATTAAAAAACATAAAGCAAGTCCTAATTAATAATCAATTTCCCAAGTATATGGTTGATGAACAATAACATTAGCAATTTAGATAATCCTACTAATAATAAGCTAAATAATTCCCACTACATAAATCTATTCTATTGTAACCAAATGCATCCACACTCTAAATTGGATGAAAAAGCTCTTAAAAATATAATACATCGCTATATATCCCCCACCAATTCTGATGATAAAATACGATTTATTATTTATTATAAAAAAATGAAAACATCAAACTATGTTGTTAAAAATAACACTTCTCAAACCCAAAATACATTAGGAAGAACCAATGTAATATATCAGTTCTAATGCCCTATGGGAGAATGTATCTCCGACAACAATAAAAAACTAATTCTTACATAGGTTTCACTTCCACAACACTATCCCGAAGACTCCCCCTACATCCCTCCGACACTACCTCTATATGCCAACACCTAAAAAACATAACTGTACCCCCTCCCAATATAGAAACATCCTTGTAACAATATAAAAATAATACACCACGATACCAATATAAAAAAATTAAAAATACTCGAGCCCTCTACATAAAAACTAAACATCCCACAATTAATAATGTCAAGTATGTAACTAGTCGCAACATGTTTAAGTGTCTAGCATAATAATTAACATTACCAAATTCTTAGCCATTAGGTAGTTATGCGTTTGAATTGTATGCCCTTTCTTTAACGTCATCAATTTCTTAACGGTTTAAACAGTCAAAATTTTAAGTCTCTCATATGTGTAGAACGCCATCACGCTCTCATGTACATTTCAACTTTACATACGCTTTTTCTGTTATAAACTACTTGCCGTTATGATTAAAAAATGAACACAACAGTAAAGTCATAATGTGTAAAGACACTAAAACTAATACGCCTGAAGATGATTTGACGATTCAAATCGAAAGTACTTGCAAAAAAGAAAAACGAATGGAACAAGAAACCCATGGATAATATTTACCGAAACATTAGATGGACAATTCGGAAAATTAGAAAAAATAAAAAAAGTCGCATCAAACAAAACCACTCCGTGTTATTTAATAATGATTGCCTAAATGAAAATATGCTGCCTAAATACACACAATATATATATATATATATATATATATATATATATATATATATATATATATATATAAAAAGGCAACAATTGAAATTCCGCTCTATCAACTATACTAATGCGCTGGGTAATTCATGCGACTGCATTATGCGCTACGCTTATAACTCTGTCAGAGCGAATCAAACCTGGGATTTAATTCTCGATATCATAATATGGAGACATGTGCATCGCTATCGAAGCTGCGTGATATGCATAATTGATATTTTCCCAGACACGATAATTAGTTACAACGAGTTTAACCTCTATGTGATCTCTACCGTTCAGTTTCTGTTACGATCAATGTTGCCACATTTTTAAGCCACAATTGTGAATTAGTGATGTGTTCTAATAATCATAAAGCAGTAAATGTTTCTAATAGATATAACACAGCCCGACTAAAAGCCGATCGTCGTGAAACGCAATCACATAAAGTGATAGCATGTTGGTATTATAATAATAACTATGCTGAACACATACAAATGGATACAGGTTGACATTTATACTCAAAAATACTGATTCATAAAATATGCGAAACAATTAGGGAAGTCGTACATTTAATTATCATTTTTCCGATTGAGAGAAAATCGTTACTTTTTTAAGATTGTGTTCATGTGTTCTATTTTTTATAAATACTAGTCTCACTAACTGCCAATAAATCTGCCAACTTTCAGTCGTAATTGCTGTTTTATATCCAGTCTGACAAGTGAATAGACGTTAAATGTACATTAATTATAGTATATGTAACGTGGTAAGATGCATGTGTTTTTTAAACAATTATAACTTTTATAAAATGAACAAAAATGGATTTAAAGTATGTACATTCAACGTCTCGTGTTCTGTTGGTGTTGTTGTTATTGTTACATTATTTTACTAAGTTATTTTAGTTGTTCTCTTTGTACGTTTCTCCGATGACTTATCTACGTATACTCTTTAATGTAGGCCTTTATTTTGATTACTAAGTAGAGTGTTGTTATTTCCACGACCAGAAAACTCTAGATATATTGTACTTATTGTTTTGCTACATTCCTTCACAAAATGTGAACTGAAAACACTTATAAAAAATCCACTTTAACAACCGGAAATTCTGGAAAGAAAAACTTTATTTTATCAACTGTAGAACACTGTATAAATTGAATCAGAATCTTGCCCCCTCTAGTAAGGAATAGTAAGGAATACATTTATAATCAAACTATGATATTCGTAAATCTCTCTATCCCTCTTTCTCAACGATAGCAAAACACCTCCACGAAATAGAAACTGCCGCCGAATAAAAAAAAGTAATTAAAAGTAAAAAGAGTGTTGTCTTATGAAGCGAGAAAGCTATGTTGTTACAGACAGCTCACGGAGATGGCCACTACAGTGCAGAGGCGAGGAAGGTGCTCAACCACCAGACGACAAAGCAAACCGAGAAGATACGTAGGTATTAATTATATAAAGGGCTATACAACAATATGAGAAAACATTAAAGATATGTGTGTTAATTGGAGCCAGTCTATTTTTTAAAAAAACTAAGGATAGATCATCTTTATATCATGGGCCAAGTTAACCATAAAACGTTTTGTGGTCAATAACAGGGTTTATGGGCGTTGAGCCCTGTTAATGCACACCACGTACATATTGAAACAGATTTTAATTATAATCGAGATAATTTAATATTAATTTTCTTGTTTAAGTGTAATAAAACAAATTCTATATCTGAGTGAAAATCCACTGCTTTCATGGAAGATTCATCAACCCCACAGCGGGTAGTATGTTGATTCATATATGTTTTGTTTTGGTTTCACCTATATTTTTAAATTGCCAATTTTCCCAAGTTTATTAAGCTTGAATGTCAAGTAGTGTTTTCGATGAGCTGAGTAATTTGTATATAACATGAAACACGTTGTTGTCATTGTAAGTTTGTCACGCTTTAGGTTTCGTCGAAATCGTATCTGATGCAATGGACGCACTTTCAAATCACCATGTTATACTATAGAACGCAAATCTTAGGCAACATTTTGCCGATTGCAATTGTTAATATGTAAGACTACAACTGAGACACACACAATAACCATTATTCACGTTTTTTTCACGTCGCTCGTCTATTCTAAGCCAATATTCAATCTCCAAATCTGATTTAAACATATCAGCGAACACAGTTAAATTTGAGCATAGAAAATATGTGTTAACCAATGATCGAAGTCGTGAACTTTTTTGTCGGCTATTCTGTAAACTCAAACATCCGCGATCATGGTATATGCTATAATTAAGGTCAAAGCGTAATCACATGAAGGTTATGAAATGTGATGGGATATTGTTGAAAGGGTTGACTCTTGCAACAGTGATTAGCGTTATTTTCCACATGTAAATAATTATGCCGTCTAAATAAACGGTTCATAACAATTATATAGTCAACAACAATATGTCGATGATTTAAATAATCATTATTCTGCCTCACTTGACGAAAGAAAACTAATGCTTTATTCGATTAATCTCTATAAAAATCATTTTCTGGAAACATATACACGTGTGTAATACTTTCATCGAGAGGCATGTATTCGGCTCATGTGTATGCTTACATGTACCCAGCGCATAATACGTTTATAATAGAGTATTGAGTTACTTCTCTCCAGGAGTTAGGCACAAGGCCAGTTTTTATCTTACTCCCACAAGTAAAATGTGACCCAATGTCGGGTCGGGAAAGTCGGGTTTAAAAATTGCCTGGGCAGCCCCGCCGGTATTCCCCGGTAGGGGCGCCTCAAGCAGTAAGCAATAAACTTACTCCTCCCCAAAGAGGAGAGGCGAAGCCTGGAAGGATCGACCTCCTAGAACTGCACAGGACAGACCCATAGACCGGCGTAAATCAAACCCCGAAGGCCAAGACAATACCAGTCTATGGGGTGCAGTATCCATCGGAACAGATACTACACTTTGATATAATAGAGTAGATGGTACTTAAACTAATTGTATGTTGTTTGATTGTCGACATTTCCATGTAGTTGTATGATTGTTATATTGTTTACCACACGGATAACAAGTCAGTTTTCTTCTTGTTTTTATTCTTTGAATGCCCACTTGCGGTGGCTAATTCTGACTCGAATACTGTGCTGTTTGCTTAATTAAGCTGATACTGCTGCCATCATCATCATCATCATCATCATCATCATCATCATCCTCATCATCATCATCGTAATCATCATCATCATCATCATCATCAGCAGCAGCAGCAGTATTAGTAGAATTATCATCAGCATCATCATCCCCATCATTATTATTAGTATTATTATTAGTATTATTATTATGTAAACTCACTAAAAGTTCTCAGACAGACCGTCATAAGTGATTATTACCAGTGGTGTTTCTTAGAGTCTGAGTGAGAAAAAGTCTATGGATTCTGTCTTTCTTTACTGTTTTATATCTTTGTTCGTACAATCTACATTTACTGTTTTCCTGGTGTTTATCTATTTAGCTATAATGTGGTTGGTACTAATAGCATTATTTAGTGCAGTCGTCAGTAGCTATCCGTTTCTCTCTTTAGGTGGCATTTTCGCAGTCATAGTCTATTTTCGTACGTATCTAATCTTATCATTGTAATAAAACAATTATGTTGTCGTTTTTCTCCCCATATTTTTTCCTGTTTGTTTCCGTTCTCAGTGGTGTCTGCTTTGTTCGTTTAGACGACGGCTCTTGCTACAGTGGTCATACTTACTGTCTTGTGGTTCATGTATTTCTCCAGCTTTTTTTAGTATCGTCCACACAGTCTTGTAAACTTACCAGTCTCTTCGTCCTTCGTTTCTCGTCACGTAGAGTATGCATGCATCATCTTTTGCATGCAATAACTTGTGAACACCTTTTAATGTTCTAGTCCTTTGGTCAAGGTGAATGAGTTCTTCTTTTATCCAGAAATTTAATATTATTAGTATTATTATCATAATTATTGTACTTATTGTTGTTAGCATTAGTATTATTATCATCATCGTCAACGTCGTTGTTGTTTTTGTTATGTTTACTCATTGGGAATTCTAACAGAGGTCGTGATCAGGGATTGCCTACTGATAACAACCGGTGGTGTTCACTGCAGTCTGAGTAAACAAACATATCTACAGAGTTCACGTGCTCTCTACCTATTTCGATAACTACTTCAAATCAATGTGCGTCATCAGGACATACGATTACCATCGATTTCTCGTTGGCAACGACCATTGGTCTTCTCTGGCATGTGGATATCAATACAATTCCCTAGTTATCAACGCACTCCTCCAACGGAAGCCTGGTTAGTGCTATCCATCCTCGGTCTTTCTATCCTACTTTACCCTTTCACGACTGTTTTTTGTGGTATCATCCGGAGCTGGTGCGCTCAAGGTGTGTGTGTATGGGGGGTAGTGTATGCACTTCCTTGCAGATTCTGTTCCTTAATATATGGTGGTGCTCATTTTGTGATTTTGTTTTTATCTTATTGCACGTGGCATGGGAAAATTGTGTGTTCGTAGTGTATGTCGAAATGTTTTCGCATTCAAAGATGTTGCTTAAGAATTCAACGGTGTTAATCATCGCCGTCCGTTGTATAGTCTTAGTCCTCCTTTTGATTTAAATTGTCCATGTCTGTTTTTAAGTTCTTCGGAACTGTTTCTAGTGCTCCTACGAGTATTGGTATTATATTTACTTTCTTCAAACTTCCTATCTCTTTCAATTACTTGGCAAATTGAGTGCATTAGCTCATTTCTCTGTCACCTTGGTCTTCACCCTGTGTTCGCCTGTGACTGCAACATCTCCGACATGCCATAATTTTATATTTGTGTTGCCTATTATGACATCCGGTCTCCTTGCTTGTATGTGCCTTCATATTCCAGAGGAGTTTGTGTGTGTTTGTTTTCGAATAGTGTCTCTGATTCATGCTTGTACCGTTTGTCTTAGTGTTCCAAATGTGCTTGTTTGTATAGCTTCAAGTATACTGCTTTTTCCACGCAGTCATGCATAGTTTTGCATTATTTTAGAGCTAGTTTGAGACATCCAGTTATATTGTGATTTACTGTTTGTTAATTTGACCGCGCAATCTGGATTTAATTTTTCCCTGAGTGGTTATCTATTTCAGATTTGATGTAGTTGGTCTTGAATGGTTTGTTTTGTGCAGTCGTCAGTATGGATTTTGAATAAACTTAAATCGTAAACTAAACTATAAAATTATTCTAATAACTTCGTAATTTTTCATTTCATAAACTTTCTATATTATTTGATAGGGCTAGGTTTGTGAAATCCGTTTTTTATGCGTAAGCTAGACATTTAAGTAGCTACTTGAATGTGAGCGTGATTAGACGCTCTGACCTAAATTTGCCCATACCTTTCCCTTTGACGTAGAGTTATGATTTGACCCAGACAAGTAATGTTCGGTATTGGTTTAATGGATTTGACATATCTGTCGATATAAGATGGCGTTTCTTTCTATGTTAACTTAGATATGTGACCTCCGCTCTGAGAAAGTCGTTCGGATGAGTAGGCATTTAGCGCCTCTAGTATTCCTTTCTGAGCGACGAGAAAAGGTTTTGTTTATTTGGCTCGCGAGAGAGTGAATACTTTCAAACTTTGCTGATTAGAATTAACTTTGTTGGACCCGAGGGAAGAGATGACCGTGTGTGTCGGCCTAATTCAATTTTAGTTTCATTGAAATTGGATTTAACGGATTTTCCATTTAACCAGCAAATTTTGATTTATTCTGCGCCGATCAAATTATCGGAACCCTAAATGTTAAACCGTATGATTTCTACACATAGTGAGTTTACTGAACTTTTTATTTGATAAGGTTTATTTATCGTTGTAATAATTAACATAAACATTGGATGTATTTTTCACTGCATCGATTGCGGACGCATCTCACGATGAGGTAACTTTTTCAAAGTTTTCAATTGTTTTCAATTTTTAATTTGTGGACTGTCACTAATACCTGGATCAACTTCAGTCAACCTCCTTGATATCTTTCCTCAATATGTTTTAAAATTGTATGACTTGGATGTTTTTTATAGATTTTTAAAAAAAGTATGTTTTGTGGGTCATATATTTGATGTTGTATACTTTTCTGTATTTTTGTATATATTTTTATATACTTTCAAAGTGTAATTGTATTACATGCAGTAATCTCACTGGGGTAATAGCCCTCTGAGGAGAAGAAGTATCTTTGAAAACTCATGAGTTAAGGATGTTAAGATACTTTTCTTGAACTTTGAATTCTAATACAATTTGATTGGCACCTTATTTTATTATGTCATTTGTTGTCATGATATTAATGCTCTATCCAGTATATTGAGCGTTAGTTTTTATCCGGATGTTTCACTAATTATAAGATATTAGTTTACTTTTAAATATTTTGTTAGATTACTTTATATATATATATATATATATATATATATATATATATATAAATGTATATATATATATATAAATGTATACATATATATATAAATGTATACATATATATATATACATACATATAAATGTATATATACACATATAAATGAATATATATATATACATATATATGTATATATATATACATATATATATATATATAAATATATATATTTATACATATAAGTATATATATATATATATATATATATATATATATATATATATATTATCTTAAATAGTTTTGAGTACTTTGGGCTAAGACAGCAAACATACAGTTTTGATCGAATAATCACTTGACTAATAATTAAACACACACATATATATATATATATATATATATATATATATATATATATATATATGTGTGTGTGTTTATATATTACACATTTTAAGTCACTATTTAATTTTAGAAAATGTTTCTTTTTACGTTTCATTAATACATAATTTATTTAACATTGAATGGATAGAATTAATGAAATATTGCCCTATCTGGGGGATTTTAGTTAACCAGTTTCAGGAAACCATTTACTTTGTATGCATGATGTACTAATCGATCCCTATAGAACTATGTCAGGTTTAATGTTCATAGAAGTTTCTCTATGAAATAGATAAGGAATGCACAGCTCTCAATAATATATAGTTTAGTAGTAATACCCACTGCTTAGGTTAAGGATATGCTGACGTATCGGTACGGATAATATATATATAAACAGACGATAGTCGGAATACATACATAACATGTTTATTTCGACGATGTCTTATAGATTGCAACCAAATAACCACTCTTAATGTCTTCATTGAACTAATTCCAACTCAACTAATCACGTAAGATTACTGAGCTTAAAGAAGGTGTTAAGCTCTAATCCATGGAATCATACACTTGGCTGTACTTTCTTAGTATTATAAGCTACTTGATGAGGTATCATTAAGATCAGATCAAGATAGAATAAATATTTAGAAATTCAAATCATAATTGGAAAGGCTTTACACCGAAAATAGGGTGATACATTATCAAAAAGATACTGAATCTTAATAACGTGTAAAATGTCCCAAATCCTTGTTATTAAAGTGTAAGTGTTTCTCTATTTCGTTATTTTCGCTCTCTTCTTCACTCACTCTCTGTCTTTTACTTATACATATATATATATATATATATATTAGTAAGTTTTTGAAAGGCTGTGGGCAATGCAATTCCGGGTAAGATGCAAGTTGAAAGGAAAGGAACAAAAACAATAACAATAAATCGTGGGATGCGATATAAGACTTACTATTTATTTTTCCTTTTCTTTTTATTTTTTTTTCTTACATAACAGCAAGAGTGTTTTAGCTGTTCGTGTGATAGCCGGGTGATTAAAAATCACTATTTGATATTTCGGGAAAAGACATCCCTTTGTCAAAAATAATTAGACCAGAAGAAGAATATGTTATTCTTCTCCGACTGTGTAGAGAATAATACAAAACAAAATGGCTGCCAGATATAGACCGCAGCAAATAAAGCAGTTTCACAGGGAATATAAGTTAAATTAAGTTTTATTTTAATATTATGTTAAATATATGATTTGGTGTTTAAAATATTTGTGTAATGTTGGTTAGGTGTATGGTGTTCGATAAACTGTTAGTGTTGATAATATATATATATAATTTTTTTTATTTTTTTATATTTGAATATTTACTTTGTTTTATCTTCGTATTTTTTATTTTGTTTATCTTTTAATCGTAATTTCAGAATTTTAATATAAAGTAAAGTAATTAGTCTCATATTTTAAATATTCTAGATCTATCTACTTATCGATTTCGATTATCATCTATTAAAGATGTGTTATTAATTACTAATTGTGAGTTTCGTCAATTAGATTAACGAATTAACTTATTAACTTGATATATTTACTATAAGATAAAGGGGAGTAACTCTGGATTTTTTAAATATTTTTTTTTTATAATTAATTTTTATTTATTTTTTTATTTAAAAAAATTTTTTTTTTAGGTGGAGATCTGTATAACAATAGTAGTATATATATACAACATATATACACATAATGCATATATACATATATATACATATCTATGTATTATTGTTTGTTTAATTGTTTATCTATATATATTCATCAATTTCTTTACATATTTGTTTGTTTTCTTTTTGTTTTCTTTTGTTGTTTATTTTATTTATTTATTTATTTATTTTTTATTATTATTATTTACTTGTTTAATTTATTTTATGAATTATTTATTTAATATTTGCATGTTATTTGTATACATTCTATATGTGTTTGGATTTATTAATTAATAATGCTAGGTTATGGGGTGACTTGGTTTGGTGGGTTAGAAGAGTATGTTGAATATGGTTTTTGGTTTGTGGTTGAAAGTGTGTAAGGATGGAAGTTCATATGGGGAGGGGCCTGTTTGATTGTTTGGGTGTGTGGTGAGTTTATTATAGGAGGTGAGTAATGAGTGAAGTGGTGGAAACGGACTCTGTTAAGTGGTAGATATGGGGGTGTGTTGGTGGATGGGGGGTAGATATTATAGAATGAATGGTGAGTAGAGCTCGTGACGTTGATTGAGTGAGGGGTTTAATCTGGAGATGAGGATTGATTCTGTGATTCTAAGGTCACCAATGTTTCTGACAGACGCTAAGATGGAGACGTGAATATCGCGCTGAGTGTTTGAGCAAATCTCTATGTGTTTGTGGAAAGAGGATATACGGGTATTCAAGTGCTCCTTTATGCGCAAGTGTAGCGGTCTTGTAGTGTTGCCGATGTAAAAATTTTTGCATTTGGCACAGACCTGTGTTGGGGATAGGGCAATTGGCCAGGGAGCAGGGTTCGGGTGTGTGGTTAGTGTGTTTATTAGATAGATGTTGGCGTAAGGAGGTGCCAGTATGTGTTAGTTGTATGTTAAGGTTATCCTTATGTATTGCCTTGCGGATGGAGGTGGTGATCTTATCGCTGAAGAAAGGGAGTTTTAAGAAGCATGTGTTAGCGAGGGTGCGGTGTCTACGTGTTTTGGGCTTATTTAGGTGGGTTATGGTGGGGGCGGGGTAGCCATTATTTTGGAGGGTTTTGTGGAAGTTTTTAGTGTGTGATATTTTGTCAGCAGCAGAATACCATTTATTTTGTATTCGGGTGATTTCATTATGGGCATAACTTAATTTGGCTTTTGTGGGCAGGGCAGACTTATAGTGTATGAAAAGGTTTTTGCAGGCAGGTTTCCTATAGAAGTTAGTGTGTATAGAGCCATCTTCGGTGATGTTAAGGTTGAAATCAAGGAGAGAGAGTGAGCCGGACTCGTTTGGGTGTTCTATGGTGAATTGTATTTGGAGGTCGGTGTTGTTAAGTTAATTCGTTAATCTAATTGACGAAACTCACAATTAGTAATTAATAACACTTCTTTAATAGATGATAATCGAAATCGATAAGTAGATAGATCTAGAATATTTAAAATATGAGACTAATTACTTTACTTTATATTAAAATTCTTAAATTACGATTAAAAGATAAACAAAATAAAAAATACGAAGATAAAACAAAGTAAATATTCAAATATAAAAAAATAAAAAAAATTATATATATATATATTATCAACACTAACAGTTTATCGAACACCATACACCTAACCAACATTACACAAATATTTTAAACACCAAATCATATATTTAACATAATATTAAAATAAAACTTAATTTAACTTATATTCCCTGTGAAACTTCTTTATTTGCTGCGGTCTATATCTGGCAGCCATTGTGTTTTGTATTGTTTTCTACACAGTCGGAGAAGAATAACATATTCTTCTTCTGGTCTAATTATTTTTGACAAAGGGATGTCTTTTCCCGAAATATCAAATAGTGATTTTTAATCACCCGGACATCACACGAACAGCTAAAACACTCTTGCTGTTATGTAAGAAAAAAAAAAAGAAAAGGAAAAATAAATAGTAAGTCTTATATCGTATTCGATTTATTGTTATTGTTTTTGTTCCTTTCCTTTCAACTTGCATCTTACCCGGAATTGCATTGCCCACAGCCTTTCAAAAACTTACTACTACTATACCCAGCAATGCTTCAAGCAAACTACCATTCTCTAATATATATATATATATATATGTATGTATATATATATATATATATATATATATATATATATATATATATATATATATATATATACATATGTATATATATTGTGTGTGTATTTAGGCAGCATATTATTATTTAGGCAAACATTATTACATGACACGGAGTGGTTTTGTTTGATGCGACTTCTTTTTATTTTTTCAAGTTTCCGAATTGTCCATCTGATGTTTCGGTCAAATTGATGTAAATATGATCCATGGGTTTCTTGTTCCATTCTTTTTTCTTTTTTGCATGAACTTTCGATTTGAATCGTCAACTCATCTTCAGGCGGTATTAGTTTTAGTGTCTTTAGAAATTATAACTTTACTGTTATGCTCATTTTTCAATTATAACGGCAAGTATTTTATAACTTAAAAAAGCGTCTGTAAAGTCGAAATGTACATGAGAGCGTGATGGCGTTCTACACATATGAGAGATTTAAGAGTAAGACTGTTTAAAATGTTAAGAAACTGATGACCTTAAAGAAAGTGCATACAATTCAAACGCATAACTACCTAATGGCTAAGAATTTGGTGATGTTAATTATAATGCTAGACACTTAAAAATGTTGCGACTAGTTTCATAATTGACATTATTAATTGTGGGATGTTTAGTTTTTATGTAGAAGGGTTCGAGTATTTTTAATTTTTGTATATTGGTATCGTGGTGTATTATTTTGGTATTGTTAACAATGATGTTCTCATATTAGGAGGGGGTGCAATTATGTTTTTTTAGGTGTTGGCATATAGAGCTAGTGTCGGAGAAATGTAGGGTGAGTCTTAGGGATAGTGTTGTGGAAATGAAACCTATGTAAGAATTATTTTTTTTATTGTTGTCGGAGATACATTCTCCCATAGGGTATTGGAACTGATACATTATATTGGTTCTTCCTAACAATACCAAGATAATACACCCCGATACTAATATCTAAAAATTAAAAATATTCGAAACCCTCTACATAAAAACTAAACATCCCACAAATAATTATGTCAATTATTACACTAGTCGCAACATGTTTATGTGTCTAGCATGATAAGTAACATTCATTCAAATCGAAAGTACTTGCAACAAGAAAAAAGAATGGAACAACGAGCACATGGATCATATTTACATCAATTTGACCGACACATTAGATGGACAATTCGGTAAATTGAATATATATATATATATATATATATATATATATATATATATATATATATATATATATATATAATAAAATTGACAACATCTTTGAGGCAGGCATGAGAATTTATTTAAGTGCAATATTTTGAAAATCAACAATGGAGCAATGTAATAAAAAATCTCATTTATCTATTTTAACTTGCAAGTTTTCGCTGTAGACCAATCTTGCCAGGCGAGACTGTATTATAGTTTCTTCTTCTTTTATTCATCCTAATGGTTATGGTATTAACTCCGAAGGGTCGAATCACGATATCAGAAGAAAGCCTTATATATATATATATATATATATATATATATATATATATATATATATATATACATATATATTTCTATATATATATATATAGCTAGCTAGCTAGTTAGATAGATAGATATACATATATTTATATATATATATAGTATATCTATATATAGTATATATATATATATGTGTATATATATATATATATATATATATATATATAGTAGACTGATAATGCGAACGAATGTGTATTAATTATTATGAATAACTATAAACTGTGAAATGTACAAGAGTAGTGGGATTAACTCTTAAAGTATTTATGCCAGGATTTAGATTTGAACAGTGCAATATACAATTATAAAATCAAACTTAACCACATGATTGTTAAAATAGCGGATATATGCAATGCATTTTCTGAGCTCTGTTGTGCGCATTGGTATTTTGATTTACACAATAAACACCATACACTTTCTAAATATGTATTGTCTTTAATTATACAGTATATGTTATATATATATATATATATATATATATATATATATATATATATATATGTACTTATTACTTAATCAAATTAGCAAGTTATGCTTACTGATCATGTGACTTGATTAAGTGACTTGATAACTTTCTATTTTACCACTTGATCCCTTCATCAGTTAATTTGTAAAGTTTCTCTTTTAAATAAAGTTAGAATATTGTTGAAATTTGTTTAACTAAAAAATACATCTATAGGCCACTTTAAATATATCAGGAAATTCTACAATAAATACAAGTTAAAAATAAAATTATAAAAAAATGGTGGTAGACATTTTGAGAGAGGCATCTATTAGTATACGTTCAATAACACACATGTTTAATATTCTTTTATTTTGTTTAGATTTAAAATAAGAACCCACAATTGATTTGCAGGCAACACAGAGCATCAACAATATTTTAGCTGTACATTATATTAATATTGTTAAATGTAAACAGACTCCCTCACATAGAGGAGTCAGCCATATAATCCTCTTTACTGAAGTAATGTGGTAAAGAGCAATCTCTCATGCATATACATTAGAAAATGAATCACCTCATTCATTGCATTGCACATTTTACTCTAAATTGAATTCTTCAAATCTCAATTCCAGCTTCAATTTATTTAAAATTACGTTTAATATCTTTCTAAAAGCAATAATAAGTAATTCTGACTTTAGTTTTAAAAGTTATACATAAATCACTATATTTAGTATAATTATTAAATATTGGTACTTTTCTGGTTACCCTTCTACATTATATAGTACTGACTATAGAACCACAGTTACAAGAAGCCTTTCTGTAACAGACCTAACTTATATTTTCAAAAAAAATAATAGAATATTATTAAATAAAACATTTGCCTTTTCTGATAAGCCTTACTACATGCTCCAGTACTGGACAAAAGGCAGCACACACCTTAGTAGACACTAATAATGTAAAAGAAAACGAATTAAGTTATCGATTTCATAATAAAGCTTGCAATTTAAAAAAAAATCAGTGTATAATTTTATGTAAATAAATGAAGAGTATCATCACTTAAAACATTGCAATTTTATGACAGCCATACTACACGATTAAGTACTGCATATCGAGACAGCATTACATTTGACTATAATTTAGTAATACATTCAGAGCTAAAGTGTTAAACAAATAAATTTAGCAATAATAAATAGACACACAATAAATACATATTTACTCATATAATGTATACAATAATATATTGTAATATAATCCAAAAATAACCTCACTCTTTTGTAGACATCCCTATTAACATTACTCAGTACTGGCATTACAGATAAAGTCAGAAAATGGCACTCTTCTATTAAATAATGTAGAGTTTAACTTAAATACGTGAATTTATTAAAAATAAGTAAACAAGGAAAATAAATAACGAGATAATTAAAAATCATTATTTCCATTTAACCTTCTTAAATAACTTAAAGTAGTATGATTTTAATTTTTCAAATCTTCATTTGGTCGTATGTTCTTTTTTAAAAACATTTCTTCTTCTGTTCAATGGTTAAATACTGAATTATTGGTAAGTTAAGAATTAAAAAAAATGATACTAGTTTTAATGATAAAATACACATTTTTTAAATGTTATATTTAATAATTCAGGTGATGTTCTGGTTTAAAATTATAATTTCTATATTCCAATAACAATAACATAATGAATATATGTTTTAACATTTTTAGAATTGGAATGTGTTAATAAAAATATAATAAGATCAAAATATGATGAATATTTAACATTCAAATATTAACAAGTTAAGGAAAACTTAGATTATAAGCATAAGTTTTAGAATGATAAAAATGAATTCTAATTTCTGAGTCTCACATGAGTTCAAATAATTGTAATTATTACAGAATGAATTCAAATATCATGAATCAATTATTATAATAATTCATTATTAATTTTATGTTTGGAGTCGTAATTTTCAGAATAACGCAAAACTATGTTTAACATTTCGAATTAAACATGTCTGATTTATCAGAAAAAGGTCAGACTTATAAAAAAACTTCAAATTGGTGGGTTTCAAGTAATTTTTAAAACATTGTAAAATACTTTAGAAATCTTCTAAATCATGGCTTAAAACAAAAATTCAATTTTAATTTCAAAATAAAATAAAATGTATAGATTATCTAGTAAGTTAGAATATATTAAAACAATGAGCAAATAGGTTATATTAAAAAAACACATTCTTAAAATGTCAAAACAAATTATAATATTTTTATTTCTGTAATAGTATATCATTATTGGCTTCAGTGCCCATATTATATTCAGAATACATTTTAAGATATATTTTCAATTTAAAGTTCATATTTTTATGAAACATACTTCCGCATTTGATAACTTATGAGGGCATTTATTGTGGCTATACTAAATAATAGTGTTACTACTTTAATGAACATGTTCAGCACCATTTTACTATACACGTTTCATGGCCGGCCGTATATTATGTTCTTTTATGAAAAACGCCAGCTTTTGATGTTGAAATAAATATTTACTGCTTTTTGAACTGAAGTTATAATATCATAATTAATAGTTGTTTCTCTTTCGTTATTAATCGCTAACCTATTAGTTAAGATGACTTGATGTTTGAAATAATTAGTGGAGTTTATTTTTAGTAAACTGATACCCTGTATTTACTGAACAAGTATAGCAGGAGTAAATCTATACAGTCTTTGTTGATAGTTCATATGAAAATGGATGTATTGTCCTAATAAGATTAACCACTGAACTAGTTATTATAACCATTGTACATCATTATCAAAAGAATCAAAATCAAACGTACGCTCTTCTAAAGTTCAAAAGAATCGAAAGTGTAAGTATGCACTTCTGATGTTCAAAAGAATCGAAAGTTGAAGTATGCACTTCTGATGGTCAAAATAATCAAAAGTTTAAGTGTGCACTGATGATGTTCAAAAGAATCGAAAGTGTTAGTACGCGCTTCTGGTGTTCAAAATAATCGAAAGTTTAAGTACGCACTTCTAGTGTTCAAAAAAATCGCAAGTGTAAGTATGCGTTTCTGGTGTACAAAAAATCATAAGTTTAAGTACGGGCTTGTGGTGTACAAAATATTCGACCGTTAAAGTACGCTTCTTTTTTACAAAATAATCACAAGTTTAAGTACGCGCTTTTTGTCTGCAAAAGTTTTAGTATGCGCTTTTGTTGTAAAAAAAATATCAAATATTTTAGAACGCACTTCTTGTGTACAGAAGAATGACAAGTTTAATTCCGTGTTTCTTGTGTACTAAAAAATCAAACGTTAAGTACGCGCTTCTGATTTACAAAAAGAATAACAAATTTAAGTGCGCGCGTCTGGTGTAAGAAAAAAATAAAATTTTGTTAGTGCTGCGAGTGTAAAAATAATCGTAAGTTTACGTACGCACCTCTGGTGTTAGGAGAAAATCGAAAGTTTAAGTACGCGGTTCTTGTGTTCAAAACTATATAAAGTTAGTGTACGCGTTTCTGGTGTTCAAAAGAATCGAATCTTTATGTATGCGCTTCTTATAGTTACAACGATATAAAGTTAGAGTAGGCGTTTCTGATGTTAAAAAGAATCTAACGTTTAAGTACGCGCGTCTTGTGTCCAAAACAGTATTAAGTTAGAGTACGCGCTTCTGGTTTTCAAAAGAATCGAATGTTTAAGTACGCGCGTCTTGTGTTGAAAATAATCGAAAGGTTAAGTACGCGCTGCTCGTGTTAGAACCATTTTATAAAAAGTTAAAGTGCAAAATACTAGGTACGTGCTTTTGGTGTGCAAAACAATCAAAAGTTTTAGTAAGAATTTTTGTGTGCAAAAAAGAAGAGTTTTAGTTTGCACTTTTGTCTAACAAAATAATCAACAGTTAAAGTTCAAAATAATCGAACTGTTAAGTACGCGCTTCTAGTGTTACATGAATCAAACATTTTAGTACGCCCTACTAGTCTACAAAAAAGTTTTTTTTATGCGCTTATGAAGTTTAAAAAAAATGTAAGTACGCGCTTCTTTTGTACACTAAAAATATAAACTTTACATACGCGCTTCTGGTGTTCAAAATAATCGAAAGTTTAAGTATGCGCTTCTTGTGTTACAAAAGAATAAAAAGTGTAAGTACACGCGTCTGGTGTTCAAAAGAATCGGAAGTTTAAGTACGCGCTTCTTTTGTACAGAAAAAATCTAAACTTTACATACGCGCTTCTGGTGTTCAAAAATAATCGAATGTTTAAGTATGCGCTTCTGGTGTTGAAAAAGAATCAAAACTGTTCGTACGCGCTTCTGGTGTTCCAAAAATCGAATGTTTTAGTCCGGTCTTCGGGTGTACACAAGACTCGAGTTTTTAGCACGCGATCTTGGCGTACTATTGTACGCCAAAATCGAAAGTTTTTTTACGCGCTCCTGGTGTACAAAAAGTCTCAAATGTAAGTGAACGCTAAAGTTGTTCAAATAATCGAAATTTCCAGTACAAAAGTAACGAAAGTTTTGGTAAACGCTTCTGATGTACAAATAAATCGAAAGTTTAACTACGCACTTCTAATTTCCAAAATAATCAATAGTTTTAGTACGTGCGTGTAGTGTGCAAAATCATCGAAAGTTTAAGTACGCAGCTATGGTGTACAAAATAATATAAATATTATTACGGGTTTCTGATGTACAAAATAATCCAATGTCTAAATACACGCTTCTGGTGTTCAAAATAATCGAAAGCTTAAGTACGCGTAACTGGTATTCAAAAAAATCGACAGTTTTGCTGTTTAAACGAACTGGACTTTTAAATACGCGTCTAGTTTACTAAAGAATCGATAGTCTAATTACGCGTTCATGTGTTCAATAATAATCGAAAGTTTAAGTACGCGCTTCTAGAGTTCTAAATAATTAAAAGTTTAATTACGCGCTTATGGTGTACAATGAAATCAAAAGTGTAAGTATGCGCTCATGGTGTACAAAAAGAATAAAAAGTTTTAGTACGCGATTCTTGTGTACAAAAAAAATGCGTACGCCCTTCAGGTATATAAGAGAATGAAAAGTGTTACTACACGCTTCTGGAATCACAAAATATCGGACGTTTAAGTACGCGCTTCAAGTGTGTAAAATATTCATATAGTACGCGCTTCTAGTTTACAAAATAATAAATGGTTTTAATACCAGAGGCACTCTGGTTTTCAAATTAATCAGAAGGTTTAGTAAGCGTTTCTGGTGTACAAAATCATCAAAAGTTAAAATACACGCTTCTGGTGTTCAAAAGAATACAAAAGTTTTGTACGCGATTTTGGTGTACAAAAAAAAAGTTTTAGTATGCGCTTTTGGTTGACAAAATAAATTACGCGTTTCTGGTGCACGAAACACTCGAAAGTTTAAGTACGCGCTTCTGGTGTAACAACTATTTTGGGTGTTCAAAAGAATCGATAGTTTAAGTACGCGCGTGTAGTGTGCAAAAAGATCAAAAGTAAAGTACACACAGTTGGTGGGCAAAAGAATTACAACTTTAAGTACGCGCTTCCGGTGGAAAACATATATAGGGAACGAAAGAATCGAACATTTTAGTACGTTCTTTTGGAGTTCCAAAAAATCGAAAGTTTTAGTAGTCGCTTCTGATGCACAAAATAATAAAATGTTTAAATACGCTCTTCTGGTGTGAAAATCTCATCGAAAGTTTATGTACGCAGATAAGATGTACAACATAATCTAAAAATTATTAGGCGCTTCTGGTGTACACAACAAATGAAAAGGTTAAGTAAACGCTTCTGGTGTACAGCATAATCGAAAGTTTAAGGATGCGCTTCTAGTGTACAAAAAATCGATAATTTACGTACGCACTTCTTGTGTTCAAAACAAACGAAAGTTTTACTACGTGCTTCTGGTGTTCAAAATGTTATTTAATAATGTGCGAAACTTCTGGCATTATAGAAAACCTTTATGAGAGTGTTAGATGATGGCCCTGTGAGAGACGGACGTATCTGTTGAAGTAGGGTTTGACTTGCGCGAATTAACGCGGGGCAGTCGAGTGCAGAACAAGACTTGTTCTCACAGACGGAGCTGGCAGACATGACAAGGTTACCGAGTGATGACACCTGAGTTCAGAGATGCAGTCTGCAGCTGTGAAGGGCTCTGTGACTTCGCGTGGGAAACAAAGGGGTATGTGACGTCACTCGTTCTCGCGATAAGCGAATTTGATTCAATCTGTTTTCAGAAGTCGACC
>OY744526.1:142631507-142684007 GCA_963556195.1 Sepiola atlantica
CTTTGTGGGCAGGCCCATCGACACCTGGTGATCAATTACAAATTACTCAACCACCCCTAAGGACCTTAAATCTACTTTAAACACATTTTATGTTTGAAAAAAAAATCTATTGAATATAAAGCTATTCGGATTATATACATTTCGTATTTTGGGACACAAAGCGTTGCCTGAAAAAAATTCCAAATTTGAAATGTTTCTCATTTCTAAGTTAACATATATTCTCAATCATCTAATATTATATCTCCTGCATTTATAGAAGTACTTGATGATATGATGAATTTTGAAGTATATATTTTCATCAATTCCGTACTTCAATTATTTATGTTTTGTCAACCATCAACCTGTTGTTCACTTTTTTTCATATTCTCTGAGTATATGGACTCTCTTTTGGTCTAGGGTATGTGTTGCAATGGGGAGGGGGTTAATTAATTTAAACAGTTTGCACACTCAGTCTTTCTTAATTAATAATTAAAGTTACAATACTTGTTTACCTCCAGTAAAAAATGGCAATCATTTGAGGACACCCTTTGTTTTTACGAGATTATATGCTGATTTCGATTCCAGATGTAACACATTCGTAATGTGACTTACACATAATGGCAACTTAATGAGACAACGGCTATAAGGAATGGGTGTGCATTCTACTGCTTTAAAGTACACAGCATCTTAGAACAAAATGACCGTAACATACTAAACGAAACTGCGGATGTAATAATTATATGAGATAATCGTTAGAATTAATTAATCAATGTAGAGCTTACACAGGCAATGCTCTTAGTGTTTATGCGGAAATCAGAAATGTTTTTCAGAGAACGTAAAATAGCATGCAACTGTTACTTCATGAATCTTTGAAATTAAGTTGCATTTACTAGTATTCTTTACTTTTGGATATGGTGTGTATATTTCTTATACTTACACGTATTCTTTGTCATTATGAATACTCGAAATGTATAAATATTTATGTATGTTTTTACCCATCATTTTATAATACGCTGGAAACTTATGACACCGTATCACTTTTAGTAGAATGTACATTACTTAATTACAAATGGCGGTCACGTTAACCAGCGATTATGTACATATTCTATTCTTTGTTCGCAATAAAAATATATTACATTTTTATTTTATTTTACGACCCATAACCTTTAAGTGTTATTTAATGCTGGGCCTATTTATTGTAAAATCAGTGCATGCCCGATAGTAGCCCCTACTGTTCATCAGCATCTCCCATTCCTTATACATGGTAGATGGTTTGAGGATAAAATTAGTTAATTTATTTAGATTTCTGATTGATTAGGTTTGGTTCTGATTTTCTTTTAAAGATGTGCTCCTGATTGTTACCATTTGCTTTGATTTTAGTAGATATGTCTATTTCCTATGTGTTAATTACTATTAAGTCATTTTAAAATGTTCAATTATATTTTGAGGTTTCGTAATTTTTTTACTGTTTGTTTAGTAAGATTGGTTTGATGTTTGTAGACTTTTGCTTTTTGATAGGATGCCACTAATTTTCTTTACTCTGACGACAATTGTCTTTTCTTGTATTTTACTAATGTGTTTTCCCTTCCTTTTGTAAATGTTTACCATATTTAAAGTACGCTGGATGATTTTTCTGACAGTTGAAGATTGTTGCTTCGTTTGAGCATTCTTCTCTGGTATGATTATATTATTTTCAGCACATGTCCCGCATACTTTGTGCATTCTGCAAGTTTCACTGTGGAAGTGTAAGCTCTCAAGGAGGATTGTATATATTGGTAAACTTGTTCAATTAAACATCTTATTTCGATTTTATTTTGTATAATAGAAGTGTTTAAAGTAAGAATGTTAGTATTTGTTGCTATAGATTTCCCGTGTTGTAGGTTCATCCGGACGTGATCTATTACCCCTATTTTTCTATAAGTAGTTTTAATTTCCCCGAGTGGTGCTATAGTATGCTAACAATATGCTAACAATATTCTAACAATATTTTTGAAGTATTACATTTTTCAAGAGCCACATCATTTACATTTGTAAGTGTGAAATTTATCCTATTGTAAATAACATCTACATTTGTGGAGTAATCTACTTCGATAGATTTCAATTCATAATTAATGGAACTGTTTTAGGGTTATTTTTCGATAATTTCTATCCAGTAAGAACAGAAGATTAGGGTTGGAGTAAGAGTGAGGGTTATACTTTTTCCATTCTATGGGTTCAATGACTAAAGTCTTTTTCTATCTGTTTTTTTTCTCGATATTGTACAGTATCATTCGATATGTGACTTATAAGCGTGCCAATACCATTTTGTTTTCATTCTGAGTAATTGTATAGATGTTGCACGTTTGCTTGAAATTCCTGATATAAAATGATGTAGAGAGTGTATCTGTGTTAAGTTTTATGTGTAACAATTATTGTTATTAATAATGTCGTTTTCGTTTGCATTTAGATTCAGGCACAAATGGTATGCCTTTTATAAAGTCTCATGAATACAGACATGTGTTATAAGTTAAGAAGAATATGAGGCTGGGTTCATTGGCTTGTTTAAAAAAACAACAGAGTTGAACTCCATTATAGGTATGTTTGATATGGTTGATTGGGTTCATACCAGGAGATAATTGTTCTTATAGTGCTCCTAGAATGGAAAAAAATATAACCCTTACTCATACTATTAAGTAAAAGGCACGAACAAACATACTAGACATAGATAAATAAATTTATGAATTCTAAATAAAAAGTAATCAGAACGACTAGAATGTTAGTATAACAACAACTGGTAAAACACTAGCAATGCGTGAGAAAAAACACAAATACGAATTTCGTGTAAACGCCATTCAAGGTAAACATTGAAAGTAATATGAGAGAATAGCCAGCAATGTATATTACAATCAAACTTGGGGCGTGATGAATTAAACACACGTCTAACTTATAACATCTTCCCTTACACATTTGATGTAATACAATTATATATTAACAAAATGCTAAACTTGTTGGGTATCATTATTAAAATACAGCGAACTATTTTAATGCCACTTAAACGAAGCTTGTTAAAGTTTCGGAAAAAATACTAAATATATAAAAGCCACAGTGGGCATTATATATACACTCACGAATACATACAATGTGTCATCAATCAACTTATAAAATCTCTCTCTCTCTCTCTCTCTCTCTCTATATATATATATATATATATATATATATATTGATATACTTATGAACAATATATATATATATATATATTCATATATATGGGGAATACATAAGGAAAAAAGCAAGAAATATATTTTGTATATATATTTATCAACGTTGAGTCTTTATTTGTTAGATGATAATTACAAAAAGGGACATGCAAGTATAGAGGTCCCCCCTCTCATATTTTCCTCGTTAACTAACACTCCCACCTTCCCCTTTTCACGAATTAACATCCACATTAATTTCACTTCCTGCTACAAACTTATCCCAGCCCGGACCTTGGTCCAGTGCTGTCAGTAGCATTGGCTACTACTTTTTCTCATCGACCGATCATGTCTACCCAATATTTCGATGTACTTGCATTATATTTTTCTTAACATTATAATCATGAGGAAGTCTTACATATATATATATATATACATATATATATATATATATATATACATATTCATATATACACAAACATACCTATATATATATATATACATATAAATATATACATATAAATATATACATATATATATATAATATATACATATTTATATATATATATATATATATTTTTAAAATACAGATTTTAATCAGACATGGACCAATGGTTTCTGACAAGAAACGGGTTAAATTCTCGATTCCGTCTTCTTCAGCATAGTCTGAAATAGTAAATGAAGGAATTTCTTTAAAAAACACTTATAATCGTTATGAAACGCTATGTACACAGAATTTTCAAATGGAGGGCCGACGAGACGCATAGATCAAAAATAGCCGTTAAGTAAAAGATTCTATATTTAGAAGTGAAGAACGAGAAGGAAGGAAGAAATACAGAAAGAAAGAAAAGAGAGAAAGAAAGAAAGAAAGAAAGGAAGGGAAAAATAAAATAAAATAAAATAAAATAAAATTTATAATAATAAAATATTATTTTTATATTTATATATATTATTTTTATATGTAGAACATAATTAAGGGTACGCAACGCTAATTAATTAAATTATCAAAAAAGGGGGAGGTAACTATTTATTATTATATAAAATATATATATATATCTATATATAAATTTCCGATTGTTTCAATTAATAAATATCAATTAAAAGTAAAAATATAAATATAGATAATTATATAAATAAAAAATCAATAAATAAAAAATCAATATATAAACAAAAAAATCAATCAATATATAATTAAAATATCAATATATAAATGAAAAATCAATATATAAATAAAAAATCAATATATAAATAAAAAATCAATATATAAATAAAAAATAAAAAATCTATATATAAATAAAATAAAATGAAAAAAATCAATTACAAAAATCAATATATAAATAAAAAAATTCGATATATAAATAAAATCAATATATAAATAAAAAATCAATATATAAATAAATTAAAATTCATATATAAATAAAAAAATAAAAATTCATATATAAATAAAATATATATATATATAAAAAAATCAATATATAAATAAAAAATCCATGTATAAATAAAAAAAAAAAAAAAATATACACATACACACGTACATATACACATATACATATACATATATATATATATATATATATATATATATATATTTATATATATATATATATACATATATACACACATATACACACGTATGCATGTGTAAATAAAAAAATCAATATATAAATAAAAAAATCAATATATAAATAAAAATCAATATATAAATAAATAAAAATTCGAAAAATAAAATTTACAAATTTAAAAATTTAAAATTTTAATAAGAAAGTGGGAAAAATGGAGAAAGGAAAAGAGGGTTGTGATCAGGTTCGTAGAACGAGAAGTCTGCAGTGGAATTATATAAGTGTCTGAAAAATATATGTAGGGCTTTAGGAAGGCTTAAGTCACTCGATCCATCCAATAAATAAGGAGTGATTGTTTACGATGTATACCGCCCTTAAAAACCCCATCGCGTACGTGTACACATCTGGTGTTTGGGTTAATGATGGCCTTAAAAATATTGAACTTCTCAGCATTACACAAATGGCAAACATTAGATATAGGTGAATAAATGAGTTTTCTCTCAATGATTTTCCAATTTATAGAAAAGGGAGTTCCTTCATCTTTTAGTTCCCAAATTCGTGTATATATATATACAAACATACATATATATGTATATATATATATACACATATATATATAGTTATATATATATATATATATATATATATATATATATATATATATATATATATATATATATATATTTGAGAAGAACATAGAATAGACACATAGAATCCTTAATTATAATATCATAAATTATTATCTATTTAACAATGAAACAAAGAAAATAGATAACAACACCTGTTATCTTTTTCGTTACATGAAGGATATATATATATATATATATATATATATATATATATATATATATATATATATATATATATGCATGAGAAAAGAAGGATAAAGGTAATCCGACGTAATTTGAAATGAAAAAGGAAAGTAAGGCCAGCGGACCAAATGCAGCAAAGGACTATAACCTGCCACAGCGACGATTCTCCTATGCTTGGTTTGCTAGTAGTATGCAGTGTTAGAGTTGAACTGTAAGTGTGTTATGTTAGTATACTCTCTCTCTCTTCTCTCTCTCACTCTTTCAATATATATATATATATATATATATATATATATATATATATATATATATATATATATATAAAAGCACATTTCAAAATGTTCCTTCTAACTTACTTATATCCACACACTCCTGACATAGCCAGCTGGTCAAACAATCCTACCATCTAAAAATGCCAAGCCTAAAACACCAGTGTCATCCCTCTACCCCACCCATTTCACCATTTCTACTACTTATGTCACAATCTTTCGCATCAACCTTTCCCACTTCCAATCACCTTCATGTTTTCAAATCTTTTCTAAAAACCTACACACCAAAAACACAGAGCCTTCCCCCTCCACTCCTCTTTCCCCAGCACTCCACTGTTTCACTCCCAACCATCCACATTAATTTCATTCACCTTCACCACTCCACCTTTTCACTCACAGACATCCACTTTATTTTAATTCCATGCCACCGACTTCCTTCAACCCGAACCTCGGTCCTGTGCTCCCAGTGGGGGCTACTACTTCCTCTCATTAACCCATCATGTCAACCCAATATTTACATGTTCTTGTAAGACATTTTTCTTAACATTATCATCCTAAGGAAGTTTTATAAATAAAGACAAAACGTTGATGAATACATAAGAAAACATCTTTTTGGTGTTTCCATTTTCATTTCCCATATATATATATATATATATATATATATATATATATATATATATATATATATATATGTGCGTGTGTGTGTGTGGGGGGTGTATGTGGGGGTGTTCATGTATGTTCGCATATATGCATGTGTATGAATATATGTACACATGTTACATTGTTAATTGACGTGTATCGGAACACGGTTACATTCACTACTATGAACTATGTGAGTAGGCGGATATTGCAAAGCGCAGGGACTCGTGCACTAAAAATAAACAACTAGTTTCCAGAAGAAATAGCCGGTAGAGCTCAAGTATAGTGCTCAATTTCAAAGTATTATATAAAATTAGGTTACACAAAGGAATATATTACACAAGTAGGGAGCATATCTTTAATAAAGACGGAACGTAGGTTTTACAATGTGTCGTTGATGGAAGCTTGGCCAGAAATAAATTGCCAATACTGCTGTAATACTAAAAAAAATAAACTGCACGAAGGATAAGTGTATCCCCTAAATATATTTCTGCTTGTTATGTGTTAGTTAGCTTTCAAATAATGACGACTACGGAAGTGGGTCTATCTCTTGAGAAAGAATGTGTACTCTTTAAATATCAATGATCTATGTCTTTGGTGTTCTTTCTATACAAGATACAAAGTTATATGCCATAGGAATCTCTAGCCCAATTGATGACGATACACAGCTATAGATAAAAGAGCACGATGAAAACATGCATTAACAAAAATTAATGAAGCGGGGACAGTCTAATGAAAAGATACGATGAAGAGATTAAAGTCAGCAATGAAGGCGAACAGAAAGAGATAGTTGACGAGAAATGTATTTCACGTACTATGAGTGACAGTTCAATGCTTGTCGTTGACAATGATCAACAATTAATGTAGCGGGGACAGTCTAATAAAAAGAAACGATCAAGAGATTAAAGTCAGCAATTAAGGCGAACAGAAAGAGATAGTAGACGAGAAAAGTATTTCACGTACAATGAGTGACATTTCAATGCTTGTCGTTGACAATGAACACCAATTAATGAAGCGGGGACAGTCTAATGAAAAGATACGATAAAGAGATTAAAGTCAGCAATGAAGGCGAACAGAAAGAGACAGTTGACGAGAAATGTATTTCACGTACTCTTAGTGACAGTTCAATGCTTGTCGTTGACAATGAACAACAATTAATTAAGCGGGGACAGTCTAATGAAAAGAAACGATGAAGAGCTTAAAGTCAGCAATGAAGACTAACAGAAAGAGATAGTTGACGATAAATGTATTTCACGTACTATGAGTGACAGTTCAATGCTTGTCGTTGACAATGAACAACAATTAATGAAGCGGGGACAGTCTAATGAAAAGAAACGATGAAGAGATTAAAGTCAGCAACGAATGCGAACAGAAAGAGATAGTTAACGAGAAATGTATTCCACGTACTATGAGTGACAGTTCAATGCTTGTCGTTGACAATGAACAACAATTAATTAAGCGGGGACAGTCTAATGAAAAGCAACGATCAATAGTTTAAAGTCAGCAATGAAGGCGAACAGAAAGAGATAGTTAACGAGAAATGTGTTTCACGTACTATGAGTGACAGTTCAATGCTTGTCGTTGACAATGAACACCAATTAAGGTGCCGCTAGTAGTTCACATACATCACTGTTTATTGAATGCATCGTTGCAGATATTAATATGCATCATGTTTATATATACTAGCAAATATATTCTCCCCAGATCGCATATTTTTGCTACGCTGCCGCGTCAAAGTTAACACTCACCCGTTAATCGATGGAGCCCTAGTCATATTTCTTGGGTGGTTAGACATTGATTTTCTTTGTTTTCGACCAACAATGTATTTAGTTAAATACAAAGAAAAATAAAATTCCGACCGCACTCTTATTTTTTTACCCTCCCCTATTAATAGACATATTTTTAGCAGAATAAAAAAATGGTTTGCCCCCTTCAATTTCTTTTTTACCCCCTAGATGTATAACTTTTTTTGATTATAAAGAAAACAAAAACAAATAAATGTTTGACCACCTAACTTTGTTTTACCCTACCCCATACATAAGAATATTTTAATTAAAAAAAACAAAACAAACAAGAAAAATTGATTCCACCCCTAAAACAATATAATTTACCCTCCCCATACATAGTTAAACAAAGAACAAAAGAAATAACGAGACGCCTCGGTCCTATCAAATATCTCATGTTTAAATATGCAATTGAAGCCGCCTACATCATATAAAATAACCAGTTTAGTTATTCTTCCAAAATGGGTACGCATTTAGTAAGGGCGAGATATTTGTTGCTTAACTTCAATTTACAACAAAACATCTTGTCTGAACAACGTAAATAAAATAAAGTATTTTTATGTGAAAAATAAACTTACAATTACGTCACATCCGGAAGAATGAATCAGCAGTTAATTCTTCCTAAATAGTCACTCATTTTGTAATGGCCAGGATATGTGTTGCTTAACTTTAATTCACAACAAAACACGGAAGGACGGGAAGGATGAGTCAGCCATTATTTTTTTTAAATTGTCACACATTTGCTAATTGCTGGGGGATGCCTTGCTTAACTTTTAAACCACCTTCTCTTAACAACGTAATGAAAATAAAGAATTATAATGGGAAAACAATCCACTGAAAATGGTGTCACATCCGAAAGGATGACTTTGCAATTTCTATCAGAAGTTGTCATTCAAAGTATGGTTTAGAAACACGCTGCTTTCTTAATTAAATGTGTTTAATAAAGTGCATGAATAATTTTAATTAACATCAACTTATCGAACAATATTGTAAATACGTATGTAAATTTGATAATAGCAGTTATAAGTGTATATTTGTAAATATGAATTTAATTGAAGTTTAAAAGGAATGTAAATGGCAAACTCCGTGTAGTGTATGAGCGACTTTTTGTAACAGTATATAAGGGAGTTGAAAAAGTTTTAGTTCAAGTAAGATTGTTAACACGGGTTCTGTTCTAATCGCAGTCTTCTCTTGAAATGGCTTTCTACTTCATGCATATGTTTACGGCGGTTGTTGTAGTACTATATATAGACACTGGCAGACTAAGTAAATATAAAAACTACTCTGATGGAGTTTCGGCTTCAGACAGACAGACGGAGAGATAGACATATACATAATTGCCATTGTATATTTAGCTCCTCAAACAGTTTAGCACTCTCACAAGAATTTATTTAACCACTAAAAAATAATATGGAAAAAAATAACTTAGAACCATCACTTAAGAATATCCCAACACCTAGCAAGCATGGATACATTATTAAATTCATTAAAAAACGGACGAACTAATACGCCGAATGCGATCGTGAGCACCCTTCTTCATTAACAATAAAGATAAACACGTAGATACAAAAGAATCTTACGGATTCAAAAGCCTAAAAACGCTAAACCAATATATCTCATGACTAGCTTTGAAAATGCCCTCTTAAATGTAATTAAAAACTTAGAATTTCACAAACAACAGAATAATTTCCAAAAACAATTAAACACCATCGTTAAAAACATCAAACACTCCAACAAAATATTCGTAAAACGGACAAAACTAGAATTTTTTACAAAATAGATAAACAAGAGTATAACAAACTACTAACAGAAAATATTACAAAAAACTACAAAAAACTAGATACAAGCGAACATAACTACATAGATATAATACATACTGAAAGTAAACACATTATAGATAAACAAAAATTAGCAACAAAGTTAGTAAGTTAAAACCTAAGAGAGCATATATCTTATTTAAAGAGCTCAAAAGTAACTTTAACAATAACCCTGGCGCTCGCTTAATGAATCCGACCAAACCATAAATAGGAGGTATCAGCCAAACAATTATATCTAGAATTAACAAACAAATTAGAAAATACCTAGAATTAAAACAATGGGTTAATACTGCCGACGCAATCACTCGGTTTTACAGTATAGAAAATAAGAACAATTGTACCTTCTTAACATTTGACATAGTGGGCTTCTACCTATCCATATCAGAAGAACTCTTCAATATCGCCCTAAAATTCGCCGAGATATATACCGATATATCCAAAGATGAAATGCACATCATTAAAAAATGTTGGAGATCAGTTTAAATCAACAAGGACCAATTGATTAAAACGAATATGACCAACTCCTTTGATTTGGCTATGGGTGCCCTTGACTCTGCGGAGGCATCTGATCTTGTGGGGTTATTCATTATATATTCGATAATACGGATATCGGCCTTTATAGAGATGATGGATTAGCGATAATAAGAGACTCCCACAAAGTCAAGGGAGGAAACCTCAAGAAAATTATACATATGGAAATGAAAAAAAATAGGCCTAAAAGTAGAAGTAATGGCTAACATAAAAACAACGAACTTTCTAGACGTGACATTAAACTTAAGTAAAATCACTTACGAACCATACCTAAAAGATAACGTCAACCCAATATACGTACACCCAAAGTCTAATCACCCCCATGAATCATAAAACATATTCCGAATTCGATCGAAAGTAGGCTTATCAACAATTCTAGCAACGAAAACGTTTTTCCAATACAGCTCTAAAAAATAGTGGTTACCATGATACCGAAATTAAATATGAAAAAAACAGGACACCAATACTTACAACAAAATTAAAAATACAAACAAAAGAAAAAGAAAATATAATCTACTATACCCCTCCCTATAACCAGATGCTAAAAACTAAACTAGGCAAAAAATTCCTAAATCTGATTGAAAAACACTTCCCCGTAACCAACCCTCTAAATAACATATTCAACAAAAATAATCTAAAACTATCCTACAGCTGCTGTGAAAACCTAGAAATGATAATTAAGGCACACAACAACAAAATACTAAAATACAACAACAGAGAAGAAAAAATAAACAAAGTGGAAAAAACACAACGAAGAACAAAAATATAAACAATACTGATAGAGATAAACAAAACACTAATAATAACAACCCGAATAGAAACGAAAAAGTTAGCAATGAAGTGAAAAGATGTAACTGCATGAATCGTAAACTTTGTCCACTAGAAAAGTAATGCCTAAGTAAAAGGGTTATATACCAAGAAACTATATTTGCCAACGAAAGGCCAAATAACAAGAAATACTACGTGGGTATGACATCCCTGGACTTTAAGACCAGATACTATGACCACAAAGGCACATTTTAAAACAAAGACCGTCGAACTAACACAGCACTAGCAAACCATTATTGGGAGATCAAATAAAATGGACACTCACCAATAATTGAATGGAAAATAGTAAGATAGGCCACTAAATGTTGACACTTAGACGACCCGTGTAGATTATGCCTGAATAAAAAATATAACATCCTACATTTTAAAGATCCCCGAAACCTATTAAACTCTAGAAGTGAAATAACAAACAGGTGTTTACACAGAAATGAATTTACCTTAGGAGGATATATAATAAATAATAAATAAAATGAAAAACTAAATAATTAAATAAATTAATAAAAAACTGAACAAATATAAATTTAAAACCTACAATAGAAATACAAGAAACCACGTGTTAAAATAAATTCGCCCACTGTATTGACACAACAAAGAACACAGAGTATAGGAAAATCCCTTGTTACCAACAAATAGGATAGGTATAGGATCGTCACCAACAAAAGCCTTTGTTAGTGGGAAGCCCAACTGAGGGAACAACAAAGACTCTAATTGGTTAACTAGCAAGCACTGTATATAAAAACACCTGACCATAATAACTCCATGCATTTAGCCTGACGATTCCCCCGGGGGATGAAACGCGGGTACCTCTGTGTAGCTGGATTGCAATATATATTTGTCAATACTTACTATATATATATATATATATATATATATATATATATATATATATATATATATATATATATATATACTTCTGTGTAAAATGGTAGGAAAAATTCCAGCAGAGTGCTCGATTAATTAAGAATTAAAGTTAAAAATTAAGAGCATAATATTTATTTATTCTGGTACAGAAAAATTAGTACAACATTCGTATCGTCGGTTTCAAGCACGGAAGGTCTTACCCATCCGGTCTCTTCAGCTTCTGTTGTCATCTGTTTTGGAAATGTAAGGTCACATGACACTCTCGTTGGGACGCGTTATTTGCTCAGTGTGTTCTGTGTGTTTGTTTAAATTTTAATTTAATGTAATAAGACCGTTGAGATTTAAAACACGAAGAGATTCAAGATTAAAGGGAATAAAAAATAAAAAATATATGAAAATATATATAAAAATATATATCGAAAAATATATATAAACACATTTCAATACTAAGCCTAAAAAAGGGTTAGAGAATAAAAAAGAAGAATAAAAAAATATAGAGAATAAAAAAGAGAGAAAGAAAGAATGAAAACATAGTGAATAAAAATAAATTAAAAAAAAAAAAAAAAAAAAAAAAATAATAATGAAAAAATATATTTAAAAATTAAAAATTAAAAATTAAAGATAAAAATAATAAAAGGGTTTCTCTGAAATTCCCGTGAGCCAAATTATGAGTTTGTATCATTAGCCGTTATAGTTTTGAAGGTGTGCGTTCTAAAAGGAAAAACGGTTAACGCGTTTAAAATCTTTTACCCAGATTGGAGTGATTTTAATGAAGAAATTCGGATCTAAGGGAGGTAACTTAGTTGGAAATATGAAATGTTTGAGTTTGTTAAAATGGATGTGTAGATTAATCTAGTGGCTGATAAATAAATTAAATATTTTTGCATTTTTGTATTTTTGTGAAAGTCGAAGTTTTTGCTCTTGGAATGTATGTGGATATAGTTTGTTTTAACGGATTTGTAGAGTAATCTAGTGACTGATAAATAAATTTAATAATTTTGTATTTTGTGAAGGTCGAAGTTTTTGCTCTTGAAATTTATGTGGATATAGGTTGATGAGGTGTTTGTTCGTTTTAATTGTGTTTATATTAGTAGAGGGGGTAGTTAGACATTATGTGAATCGGTCAGACCAGTTTATAAGTAATGCTTGTCTCTAGTGGATACACCCCCTAAATATTTCATCGCGGATATTTAAACAGGCTGTTTTCGGATCGATGATGGCTTTTGAAATATGGTATTTTTCAGCGTCACATCAAGGACATCTGTTTATGGCTGGAGAGAAAGATGGTTTTCTCTCAATTATTTTCCATTTGATGGTGAAGGGTGTATTTTCTTCTTTAAGCTTCCATATTCGGGTCACGAGTGCCGTATTTGCCTTGTTTTTGTATCTGAAGGAGTTTTTGTGTGCGTATAGCCTTTGTTTGAAGTTTCCCCTCGTCATCCCAATATATTTTTCTGCACTACTGGCATTCTGGTCTGTGACGGTTGCTTCTTATATGATTGAATCGATTTTGCAATTTCCCTCAAGGGGGCAGTTGTTTTTGTCTTGGCATGAGCAGACTACGTTTGTAATTGTTTTGGGTTCTGCAGAGATAATTTTTCTTATTGAAGGGGCAGTGGAATAGCTGCCCTAAACAGAATTTCTGTTAAAAAGTGTGTGTAATTCATTTGTGGGTGGGAAGTGTTTGTCGAGTAATTTGAGAAAAAGTTGGCCCACTTTTGTCTTGGTATTGGTCGAATAGGCTGGGGAAAACCAGATCACCGATCTCCTTCTATTGCGGGTCCCCCGTGGTTTGTCTCGGTTGGGGGTGTATGAGATCTCTTCTCTGAACCCGCTGTCGCGGAGCGCTTTGTTGTAATATGGTGCTGCTTTGTTGAAAATTTCGGGACTGGATGAGAGGTTTGTAAATGCTGTGGATAATATTATTGACTAATTTTTTAAAAATGGTGGGGGGTGGCACGATCCAATGTGTATGTATTGGAGTGTTTCATTCGGTTTGTAGAAAGGTTAGTGTGTATTGTTTTTAAGGTTCAGTGTGGTATGTAGGAAGTTCACTTGGTCTTCATTTGTTTGAATGGTGATTTTGAAGCCGAGATTATGGAAGGTGTTTGTTAATTCTTTTCTAAATCTATCTAATGTGTTTCCGTTGTGGTTGCGTGACAGACAAAGTCCGTCATCTCTATAGAGACCAAGGAAATGGTCTGGAAATTTATTTTGGAGTGTATCTAATATAAGCAAGCCGACTAAGTCACAGATGTCTGCACTGTCGTAGGCCCCCATTGCAAGATCAAATGGGTCCTCTGGGTTTGATTTTTTTAAATCAAGCCCTTCCCTCGAAGAAGAGAAGGGTTTGTCTTGCTTGCAGTATTGTGCCCCTTACAAGTTGACTGATGTTTGTGTGTGAAAGTGCAAATGTTAAGGACTTATCTAGGGTGTCTTTTGTAATGGGTGGGTAGAAGTCTACTATATCTAATTGTGTAAATTTGCATCTGTGTTTATCTTGTATGTTATGGAACCAATTTAGGACTGAGTTAATATTGCCCCACAGACTTAGGTTTATTTTTTCCTCAATTTTATTAACTATATTTTTAACAATGGATTTGCTTGCTAGTCCTAGTTCGCTTTTAGCTGGGATGATAAGTCTGCATGAGGGTTTATTTGTGAAGTTTTCTTTGTGGTCTTTTAAAGTAACAAAGGCCTTCCTCTTATCTAAATAATTAATTCTATATTCGACACCTAGTCAAGTAGCTATTTCAGTAGCATCATTATAAAATGACTTATATGTATCTGCCTTGGCTAATTGATATTTATCGGTAATGGAGTTAATTGTTAGGTCTGTTTTTTCCTTTTTAGTCATTTTATAAATATTTTTAGTTTTGTCGGAGAATACAAGTGAGTTATTATCTTTTTTAAGGTTTTTTTTATGTCGGCGGTAAGTGTATTCTAAAATGCATGTTTCTTGTTTGTAAAAACTAGGTTGTGAGTAATGTTGAGTAGGTCTTTTTCGAAATTGTCTAAGACCTCTACTTTTGGCGGGTATTTACCAGATTTTAAGCCGTAGTAGTTTTTTTCTGTTTGCCTCTGTTCTGTATTCAACACTTTCCACCTCATTCTTCCTATGACGTCCACTATTTTTGTCAGGAGTATCCTGGTATATGTTTGTTTTTTGGGGGTTGGGATATTTTTGGTAGAATACCCGAGAGTGTAGAGTTCCATTTCCCAGGGTATAGGTGGTAATCCCTGTTTATTTGTTTTTTCCGTGGTGTTCGTAATTTTCCCGAGAGTGCTCGACTACGAGGCTAACAGGGTTTAACTGTAATTCCTGGTAGGGGCTGAGTAACTTCTTTGTAAAATGGTAGGAAAAATCCCAGCAGAGATCTCGATTAATAAAGAATTAAAGTTAAAAATTAAGAGCATAATATTTATTTATTCTGGTACAGAAAAATTAGTACAACATTCGTACCGTCGGTTTCAAGCACGGAAGGTCTTACCCATCCGGCTCTCTTCAGCTTCTGTTGTCATCTGTTTTGGAAATGTAAGGTCACATGACACTCTCATTGGGACGCGTTATTTGCTCAGTGTGTTCTGTGTGTGTGTTTAAATTTAAATTTAGTGTAATAAGACCGTTGAGATTTAAAACACGAGGAGATTCAAGATTAAAGGGAATAAAAAATCAAAAATATATGAAAATATATATATAAAATATATATCGAAAAATATATATAAAAACATTTCAATACTAAGAATAAAAAAGGGAGAGAGAATAAAAAAGAAGAATACTAAAAATATAGAGAATAAAAAAAGAGAGAAAGAAAGAATGAAAACATAAAGAATAAGAATAAAATAAAAAATTAAAAACATTAAAATAATAATAATAATAATAATGAAAAAATATAATTAAAAATTAAAATTTAAAAATTAAAGACAAACATAATAAAAGGGTTTCTCTGAAATTCTCGTGAGCCAAATTATGAGTTTGTATCATTAGCCGTTATATTTTTGAAGGTGTGCGTTCTAAAAGGAAAAACCGTTAACGTGTTAAAAATCTTTTACCCAGATTGGAGTGATTTTAATGAAGAAATTCGGATCAAAGCGAGGTAACTTAGTTGGAAATATGAAATGTTTGAGTTTGTGAAAATGGATGTGTAGATTAATCTAGTGGCTGAAAAATAAATAAAATATTTTTGCATTTTTGTATTTTTGTGAAAGTACAAGTTTTTGCTCTTGGAATGTATGTTGATATAGTGTGTTTAAATGGATTTGTAGAGTAATCTAGTGACTGATAAATAAATTAAAAATGTTTATATTTTTGTGAAGGTCGAAGTTTTTGCTCTTGAAATTTATGTGGATATAGGTTGATGAGGTGTTTGTTTGTTTTTATTGTGTTTATATTAGTAGAGGGGGTAGTTAGACATTATGTGAATCGGTCAGACCAGTTTATAAGTAATGCTTGTCTCTTGTGGATACACCCCCTAAATATTTGATCGCGGCTATTTAAACAGGCTGTATTCGGATCGATGATGGCTTTTGAAATATGGTATTTTTCAGGGTCACATAGAGGGCATCTGTTCATGGCTGGACAGAAGGATGGTTTTCTCTCAATTATTTTCCATTTGATGGTGAAGGGTATATTTTCTTCTTTACGCTTCCATATTCGGGTCGCGAGTGCCGTATTTGCCTTGTTTTTGTATCTGAAGGAGTTTCTGTGTGCGTATAGCCTTTGTTTGAAGTTTCCCTTCGTCATCCCAATATATTTTCTGCACTACTTGTATGCTGGTCTGTGACGGTTGCTTCATATCTGATTGAATCGATTTTGCAATTTACCTCAAGGGGGCAGTTGTTTTTGTCTTGGCATGAGCAGCCTGCGTTTGTAATGGTTTTGGATTCTGCAGAGATACTTTTTCTTATTGAAGGGGCAGTGGAATAGCTGCCCTTAACAGAATTTATGTTAAAAAGTTTGTGTAATTCATTTGTGAGTGGGAAGTGTTTGTCGAGTAATTTGAGGAAAAGTTGGCCTACCTTTGTCTTGGTATTGGTCGAATAGGCTGAGGAAAACCAGATCACCGATCTCCTTCTATTGCGGGTCCCCCGTGGTTGGTCTCGGTTGGGGGTGTATGAGATCTCTTCTCTGAACCCGCTGTAGCGGAGCACTTTGTTGTAATATGGTGCTGCTTGGTTAGAAAATTTCGGGACTGGATGAGAGGTTTGTAAATTCTTTAGCTAATATTATTGACGACATTTTAAAAAATGGTTGGGGGGTGGCACGATCCCTTGTGTATGTATTGGAGTGTTTCATTGGGTTTGTAGAAAGGTTAGTGTGTATTGTTTTTAAGGTTCAGTGTGGTATCTAGGAAGTTTACTTCTCTAAATGTGTTTTAATGGTGATTTCGAAGCCGAGATTATGGAAGGTGTTTGTTAATTCTTTTCTAAATCTATCTAATGTGTTTTTGTTGTGGTTGCGTGACAGACAAATCCGTCATCTCTATAGAGACCAAATAATAGTCTGGAAATTTATTTTGGAGTGTATCTAATATAAGCTAGCCGACAAAGTCACAGATGTCTGCATTGTCGTAAGCCCCCATTTCAACATCAAATGAGTCCTCTGGGTTTGATTTTAAGACCCAAGCCCTTCCATCGAAGCAGAGAAGGGTTTGCATTGCTTGCAGTATTGTGTCCCTTTCTAGTTGATTGATGTTTGTGCGTGAAAGTGCAAATGTTAAGGCCTTATCTAGGGTGTATTTTGTAATGGATGGGTAGAAGTCTACTATATCTAATTGTGTGAATTTGCATCTGTGTTTATCTTGTATGTTATGGAACCAATTAAGGACTGAGTTAGTATTGCCCCACAGACTTATGTTTATGTTTTCCTAAATTTTATAAACTATATTTTTAACAATAGATTTGCTTGCTAGTCGTAGTTCGCTTTTAGCTGGGTTGATTGGTTTGCATGAGTGTTTATTTGTGAAGTTTTCTTTGTGGTCTTTTAAAGTAACAAAGGCCTTCCTCTTATCTAAAAAATGTATTCTATATTCGACAACTAGTCTAGTGGCTATTTCAGTAGTATCATTATTAATAGACGTATATGTATCTGCCTTGGCTAATTGATATTTATCGGTAATGGAGCTAATTGTTAGGTCTGTTGTTTCTTTTTTAGTCATTTTATAAATATTTTTAGTTTTGTCGGAGAATACAAGTGCGTTATTATCTCTTTAAAGTTTATTTATCTCGGCGGTAAGTGTCTTCTGAAATGGATTTTTCTTGTTTGTAAAAACTCGGTTGTGAGTAATGTTGAGTAGGTCTTTTTCGAAATTTTCTAAGACCTCTACTTTTGGCGGGCATTTACCGGATTTTAAGCCGTAGTATTTTTTTCGGTTGCCTCTGTTCTGTATTCAACACTTTCCACCTCATTCTTCCTATGACGTCCACTATTTTTGTCAGCAGTATCCTGGTATATGTTTGTTTTTTGGGGGTTGGGATATTTTTGGTAGAATATCCGAGAGTGTATAGTTCCTTTTCCCAGGGTATAGGTGGTAATCCCTGTTAATTTGTTTTTTCCGTGGTGTGGGTAATTTTCCCGAGAGTGCTCGACTACGAGGCTAACATGGTTTAATTGTAATCGCTGGTAGGGGCTGAGTAACTTCTTTGTAAAATTGTAGGAACAATGCCAGCAGAGTGCTCGATTAATTAAGAATTACAGTTAAAAATTAAGAGCATAATATTCATTTATTCTGGTACAGAAAAATTAGTACAACATTTGTACCGTGGATTTCAAGCACGGAAGGTCTTACCCATCCGGCTCTCTTCAGCTTCTGTTGTCATCTGTTTTGGAAATGTAAGGTCACATGACACTCTCGTTGGGACGCGTTATTTTCTCAGTGTGTTCTGTGTGTTTGTTTAAATTCAAATTTAGTGTAATAAGACCGTTGAGATTTAAAACACGAGGAGATTCAAGATTAAAGGGAATAAAAAATCAAAAATATATGACAATATATATAAAAAATATATATAAAAATATATATAAAAACATTTCAATACTAAAGAATAAAAAGGGAGAGAGAACAAAACAGAAGAATAAAAAAATATAGAGAATAAAAAAGAGAGAAAGAAAGAATGAAAACATAATGAATAAGAATAAATTACAAAATATAAAAAAAAAAAAAAAAAAATAATAATGAAAAAATATAATTAAACATTAAAAATTTAAAATTAAAGACAAAAATAATAAAAGGGTTTCTCTGAAATTCCCGTGAGCCAAATTATGAGTTTGTATCATGAGCCGTTATATTTTTGAAGGTGTGTGTTCTAAAAGGAAAAACCGTTAACGTGTTAAAAATCTTTTACCCAGATTGGAGTTGTTTTAATGAAGAAATTCGGATCTAAGGGAGGTAACTTAGTTGGAAATATGAAATGTTTGAGTTTGTTAAATTGGATGTGTAGATTAATTTAGTGACTTATAAATAAATTAAATAGTTTTGCATTTTTGTATTTTTGTGAAAGTACAAGTTTTTACTCTTGGAATGTATGTTGATATAGTTTGTTTAAATGGATTTGTAGAGTAATTTAGTGACTTATAAATGAATTAAATATTTTTATTTTTTTGTGAAGGTCGAAGTTTTTGCTCTTGAAATTTATGTGGATATAGGTTGATGAGGTGTTTGTTTGTTTTTATTGTGTTTATATTAGTAGAGGGGGTAGTTAGACATTATGTGAATCGGTCAGACCAGTTAATAAGTAATGCTTGTCTTTTGTGGATACACCCCCTAAATATTTCATCGCGGATATTTAAACAGCCTGTATTCGGATCGATGATGGCTTTTGAAATATGGTATTTTTCAGCGTCACATAGAGGACATCTGTTTATGGCTGGAGATAAGGATGGTTTTCTCTCAATTATTTTCCACTTGATGGTGAAGGGTGTATTTTCTTCTTTAAGCTGCCATATTCGGGTCGCGAGTGCCGTATTAGCCTTGTTTTTGTATCTGAAGAAGTTTCTGTGTGCGTATCGCCTTTGTTTGAAGTTTCCCTCTGCCATCCCAATATATTTTTCTGCACTACTGGTATTCTGGTCTGTGACGGTTGCTTCATATATGATTGAATCGATTTGGCAATTTCCCTCAAGGGGGCAGTTGTTTTTGTCTTGGCATGAGCAGCCTGCGTTTGTAATTGGTTTGGGTTCTGCAGAGATACTTTTTCTTATTGAAGGGGCAGTGGAATAGCTGCCCTAAACAGAGTTTCTGTTAAAAAGTTTGTGTAATTCATTTGTGGGTGGGAAGTGTTGGTCGAGTAATTTGAGGAAAAGTTGGCCTACCTTTGTCTTGGTATTGGTCGAATAGGCTGGGGGAAACCAGATCACCGATCTCCTTCTATTGCGGGTCCCCCGTGGTTGGTCTCGGTTGGGGGTGTATGAGATCTCTTCTCTGAACCCGCTGTAGCGGAGCACTTTGTTGTAATATGGTGCTGCTTGGTTGAAAATTTCGGGACTGGATGAGAGGTTTGTAAATTCTTTGGCTAATATTATTGACTAAATTTTTAAAAATGGTGGGGGGGGGGGTGGCACGATCCCTTATGTATGTATTGGAGTGTTTCATTGGGTTTGTAGAAAGGTTAGTGTGTATTGTTTTTAAGGTTCAGTGTGGTATCTAGGAAGTTTACTTACTCTTAATTTATTATAATGGTGATTTTGAAGCCGAGATTATGGAAAGTGTTTGTTAATTCTTTTCTAAATCTATCTAATGTGTTTCCGTTGTGGTTGCGTGACAGACAAAGTCCGTCATCTCTATAGAGACCAAAGAAATGGTCTGGAAATTTATTTTGGAGTGTATCTAATATAAGCAAGCCGACTAAGTCACAGATGTCTGCATTGTCGTAGGACCCCATTGCAACATCAAATGAGTCCTCTGGGTTTGATTTTAAGACCCAAGCCCTTCCATCGAAGAAGAGAAGGGTTTGTCTTGCTGGCAGTATTGTGTCCCTTTCTAGTTGACTGATGTTTGTGTGTGAAAGTTCAAATGTTAAGGCCTTATCTAGGGTGTATTTTGTAATGGATGGGCAGAAGTCTACTATATCTAATTGTGTGAATTTGCATCTGTGTTTATCTTGTATGTTATGGAACCAATTAAGGACTGAGTTAGTATTGCCCCACAGACTTAGGTTTATTTTTTCCTTAATTTTATTAACTATATTTTAACAATATATTTGCTTGCTAGTCGTAGTTCGCTTTTAGCTTGGTTGATTGGTCTGCATGAGGGTTTATTTGTGAAGTTTTCTTTGTGGTCATTTAAAGTAACAAAGGCCTCCCTCTTATCTTAATAATCAATTCTATATTCGACACCTAGTATTAGCGGGTTCAGAGAAGAGATCTCATACACCCCCAACCGAGACCAACCACGGGGGACCCGTAATAGAAGGAGATCGGTGATCTGGTTTTACCGAGCCTATTCGACCAATACCAAGACAAAGGTAAGCCAACTTTTCCTCAAATTACTCGACAAACACTTCCCACTCACAAATGAATTACACAAACTTTTTAACAGAAATTCTGTTAAGGTCAGCTATTCCACTGCCCTTTAAATAAGAAACATTATCTCTGCAGAACCCAAAACAATTACAAACGCAAGCTGCTCATGCCAAGACAAAAACAACTGCCCCCTTGAGGGAAATTGCCAAATCGATTCAATCATATATGAAGCAACCGTCACAGACCAGAATACCAGTAGTGCAGAAAAATATGTTGGGATGACGAAGGGAAACTTCAAACAAAGGCTATACGCACACAGAAACTTCTTCAGATACAAAAACAAGGCAAATACGGCCCTCGCGACCCGGATATGGCAGCTTAAAGAAGAAAATACACCCTTCACCATCAAATGGAAAATAATTGAGAGAAAACCATCTTTCTCTCCAGCCATAAACAGATGTCCTCTATGTGACGCTGAAAAATACCATATTTCAAAAGCCATCATCGATCCGAATAAAGCCTGTTTAAATATCCGCGATGAAATATTTAGGGGTGTATCCACAAGAGACAAGCATTACTTATAAACTGGTCTGACCGATTCACATAATGTCTAACTACCCCCCTCTACTAAGATAACCACAATAAAAACGAACAAACACCTCATCAACCTATATACACATAAATTTCAAGAGCAAAACTTCGACCTTCACAAAAATACAAAAATATTTTATTTATTTATCAGTCACTAGATTACTCTACAAATCCATTTAAACCAACTATATCCACATAAATTCCAAGAGCAAACACTTCGACTTTCACAAAAATACAAAAATGCAAAAATATTTAATTTATTCATCAGCCACTAGATTAATCTACACATCCATTTAAACAAACTCAAACATTTAATATTTCCAACTAAGTCACGTCCCTTAGATGCGAATTTCTTCATTAAAATCACTCCAATCTGGGTAAAAGATTTTTAACACGTTAACGGTTTTTCCTTTTAGAACGCATACCTTCAAAAATATAACGGCTAATGATAAAAACTCATCATTTGGCTCACGGGAATTTCAGAGAAACCCTTTCATTATTGTTGTGTTTAATTTTTAATTTTTAATTATATTTTTTTATCATTATTATTTTATTTTTAATTTTTTTAATTTTTTAATTTATTCTTATTCATTATGTTTTCATTCTTTCTTTCTCTCTTTTGTTTATTCTTTATATTTTTTTATTCTTCTGTTTTGTTCTCTCTCCCTTTTTTATTTTTCGTATTGAAATGTTTTATATATATTTAATTTTATATATTTTTTTATATATATTTTCATATATTTTTTATTTTTTATTCATTTTAATCTTGAATCCCGTCGTGTTTTAAATCCCAACGGTATTATTACAATAAATTAAAATTTAAACAAACACACACAACACACTGAGCAAATAACGCGTCCCAATGAGAGTGTCATGTGACATCACATTTCCAAAACAGATGCCAACAGAAGCTGAAGAGAGCCGGATGGGTAAGACCTTCCGTGCTTGAAACCGACGGTACGAATGTTGTACTAATTTTTCTGTACCAGAATAAATAAATAAATATATATATATATATATACAATGAAATATATTTACATATAGATATACACTTATTTAATAAATACATAAAAGGACCCGTAACCATTCAAACGCATGAAGATACCATGCACACATTTTCATCATTCCTAAAAAATCAATTAATATATACAAAAATGTATACACCAATCCTTGTTGGGGCAATACAACTAGTAAAACGCAAAGGTTGGTAAAATGTGTACTTAGTAAAATGACCAACCGCCATAAAGAGTCTGCTAAATCTTTGCACTAACTACTCCATGTATCCCACATCAACTTTTATTCACTGGTGTGATGCAAGTGTTGAAATCCCTTTTTTATTTTCTAGGATCCACTTGGTTATTTTGTAGTTTACATCAACTTTATCATGTAGTCATTAAAAACATTAATGTACTATGTAGTGATTTTTCTATTGTGAATATCATTCTGATGAGACCTATTTGTGTTAATTTGGTTGTTGACTAATTTAATGTAATTCTTTTTAATTTCACCCGTGTAACGCCGGAGCACGAGTACAGCTAGTATATATATATATATATATATATATATATATATATATATATATATATATATATATAAATATATATATATATATATATATATATATTTATATATATGTATATATATATTTATATATGTATATATATATAAATATATATATATATATATATATTTATATATATATACACATATATAAATATATATATATATATATTTATATATATACACATATATAAATATATATATATGAATATATATATATACATATATATATAAATATATATATATATGAATATATATATACATATATATATATATATATACACCCAAATATATATATATATATATATATATATATATATATTTGGGTGTATATATATATATATATATATATATATATATATATATATATTTATATATATATATATATATATTTATATATATGTATATATATATATATATATTCATATATATATATATATTTATATATATGTATATATATATGTACTACTTCTTCCCGTAGGATTGGGTGGTCATCACTGTTGTTGACTCCTGACTGATTAAAACACTGATATCACCGTTGTTCTGGTGGTTGTACAGCTCTGAGCAGTATTCTGTCCACCTGTTCAGGATGAATTTATTTTCTGTTAGGCATCGGCCCTCTTTGTCGTGGATAGTGTTGGCTCTTGATGGTTTCTGCTTCGTCAGGTCTTTCACTATTTAGAAAGCCTTCTTGCTATTGTTGTTGTTTAGGTTCTCTTCGACTGAAATGCATTGTTTGTCTATCCAGTCTTCCTTTGCCTCTCTCATTCTTTTCCGGATTTGCTTGTTGATCTATCTGTATGCTATCACTCTTCTTCAGAGTTCTTGGTTTTCTTGAGCTCTCTCCTAGAGTCGCACATATCGAGGATTTCGTCTGTGACCCATCGTTGAGGTTTCCGGCGCTGTTTCCCCAAGACTTCGTTCGCTGTTTCGGTCATCACTTTGTTGAATTTGGTGGTCAGTGCTTGCGTATCTTCTTCAAGCTTGAGGAGAGAAGCAAATTTACCGCCAATTGTTGCTTGAAAGGTTTCGAGTATGTCGGGATCTTTCAGTCTGTCTAAATTGAACTTTAATCTAGTGTTCTTTGGCCTATTGAGCTTCTTTAGTCGTACCTTGAAGTTCAGTATCACTAGGTCATGATCACTTCCCATATCCGCTCCTGGAAATGCTCTTGACCTGGCTCTGTTGATTCCCGATCTGAACCGTCTCTGTACCATGATATAATCAAGTTGGTGATGTGATCCGTTGGGGGCATGCCACGTCCATCGTCTTGAAGCCTTGTGCTCAGCAAGAGTGTTTGCCAGCACCATGTCGTTGTAGCTAGCGAATTCCAGTAGGCGCAAACCGCGCTCGTTAATTGTTGCGTTGCAGGAGGGGCCGCAGTAGTTTTTCCAATGTTCGAGTGAATCTGCACCCACTTTGGCATTCCAGTCTCCCTGAATGATGAGAATGTCATTCTTATCCACCTTGTCGATGGTTTCCTGTAGTTGAGCGTAGAATTCCTCCACCTGGTCGTCGCTGTACTCAGTTGTCGGTGCGTAGGCTTGTACTATTGTGATGTTGAATGGTGTTTCTCCAAGGCGAATGGCGATGAGCCTGCTGGATATTGGATGGCACCCGAGTACTGAGTCTTTGACGTCTTTATTTACGAGAAAGCCTACTCCGTTCATGTGCTTATCCACTTCACCGCTGTAGTACAGCATGTGGTGATCATCTGTAAGGTGTTCACCTATATTCTTCCATCTGACTTCGCATAGTCCGACAACATGCCATGTGTAACTCTTCTAGCCCATTTATGAGTTCTTGCAGCGTTCCTGTTTGGGCAAACGTTCTGAAATTCCATGTGGCTATACTGACATTGTCTCTTCCTCTTATTTTCGTTGTTCTCGTTGTTCTCGTTGTTGCATCAGTTGCACACTTTTCACCCTCGCCCTGATGCGAGACGGGGGGCATGACCCTTGTTAACCCGTGCGACGGCCGAGCCGGTATGGATTTTTGTATTATGTTCATTTTTTTCCATGCAGTGTGTCTTGGGCAAATGTAGTCTAGCGGCGCCCATCCCTCTCCAGACTGCTAGCCCGGGTCGAAGTCCCTCGTGATATGAGGGTTCGCCCTGGCCCCGGATATATAGCCGTTGGACTCGCGATGAGTTTCTTCCGCCCTGGCCGTTGACCTCAAAGTGGTTAATCCGCCCATTGATGTTGTATCGACATCACCCCCTCACGTCGTTTAGCCCGCCAGCTGAAGCGGTTTACCGGGGTATGGCACTTGGAGCCAGCACGTGAGAGATTTAGGGATGAGTGAGGACCAGTGACACCCGTCCACCCATACAGCTAGGGAGCAGCATGGCGAACGCCAAAGGTACTACCTCTCCTCAGGCCCCCTATACAAGAAGTAGTACATGCTATTAAATCGTTGAAAACGGGAAAAGCAGCAGGAGTAGACAACATCCCAGCCGAAATGATTAAGAAGGGATGAACAAAAGTAACCGATATCCTAACACAACTCTGCAACAGAATCTGGCAGACTGGAGAGTTGCCATCAAGTTGGACACAGCCACTCATCATCACGCTTCCCAAGAAAGGTAACCTACAGCTGTGTCAAAATTACAGGACCATTAGTCTTATCAGCCATGCCAGCAAGGTAATGCTGAGGGTCATTTTGAACAGACTTAGACCACAAGCAGAAGAGATCATCGCTGAAGAACAAGCTGGATTCCGTAGGGGTAGAAGCACCACAGAACAAATCTTCAATCTACGAGTTCTGAGCGAGAAGTACAGACAGGAACAATAATAATTATATCATGTATTTGTTGATTTCAGGAAAGCCTTCGACAGGGTCTGGCATGACGCACAGTGGTCAACAATGAAGAAATACAACATGGGTCAAAAAATGATCAAACTAATTCAGGAGTTGTATACTAAAGCCACAAGTGCAGTTCTCGTTCAGGGTTCAGTGGGGGATTGGTTTCACACTGCGGTTGGTGTTCGCCAGGGCTGTCTGTTGTCGCCAACACTCTTCAACATCCTCCTTGAACGAATCATGTCAGATGCCCTGGATGGTCACATGGGCACAGTCAGCATTGGTGGACGAACCATCACAAACCTCAGATTCGCCGATGACATTGATGGACTTGCCGGAAATCAAACAGAACTTTCTAATCTAGTGAGCCGTCTCGACAGAACATCCACGAGGTACGGAATGGAGATAAATGCTGAAAAAACGAAGCTGATGACGAATAGTGGGCAACCATTATCAACAACGATAACAGCCAACGGCCAAGAACTGGAAACCGTAAACCAGTTCAAATACCTTGGCGCTATACCCAGCAACAAAGGATCCAAGACTGAAATCCTGGCAAGAGCAGCACAAACGGCAGCAGCACTTGCAAAACTGAAATCAATCTGGAAAGACGGAAACATTAGTCTCCGTTGCAAACTGAAGCTGATGCATACACTAGTATTATCCATCTTTTTGTATGCATGCGAGTCATGGACCTTGACAGCCGAGCTCCAAAGAAAAATCCAAACGGTAGAAATGAGATGCTACAGAAGAGTGCTTGGCATCTCGTACTCAGACCGTGTCACAAACGAAGAAGTTCGGGCGCTCATCAACGCAAATCTGAACAACTACGAAGATTTGCTGACAACTGTAAAAAAAAGAAAGCTTGGATGGTATGGTCACGTGACAAGGGGCAGCGGTCTCTCCAAAACCATCCTGCAGGGAGCAGTGCAAGGCAAGAGAAGGAGAGGTAGATAACACAAAAGATTGACAGACAACTTCAAAGAGTGGACGGGCTACAACTTCGCTACAACCCAGTCCATTGCCCATGACCGTCAGAAGTGGAGACAGCTGGTGTGGAGTTCATTGGTGCAGCGTCCCTACGACCCAGGAGGGGGTTAAAGGACCAAGTCAAGTCATATATATATATATATATAAATATATATATATAGTTATATATATATATATATATATATCGTGTGAGTTGTGTGCATTTAGGAATGCTATTTTAAGGAAGGAACACTTTTTATAACAACATGGAATTCATCTGCTTAATCAGTCATCTGTTACTGATTTGTTTTTTGAACTGCTATATCGAGTATTTTTGCAACTTTGCTTTATTAACACTACGTTGGGGGTATGGTACATTGTTTGCTAGTACTTTCAATTAAAATATTGAATTGTCTTCAGACTGCGTATCTGATCGGCTATTCATATAATCTAATATCGTGGAGCGCAATTTAATGTGTTTTTTTTAATGGCGTTTTAAAACAGTTTCAGGTAATGTTATTGTCAAGTTAAATCTATGAAGTGCTCACGGTATTAAAAGTGAAGTAATAATTACACAACTTATCATACTGAACATTATTTTATTTAATTTACACATGTATTCGTACGCGTAGTACAATTATCTTTTTTTATGGCGAAAACTAGTTCTAATATTAAACAAAATATGTCTCTTTTGCTTTAACTATTTTTTAACCGCAACTCCGACATTTAAATCAGTAATTATGAACAAAAAAAACTATCGCTAATCTACATATAAAGTAACTTAGGAACGTTTACAAATTTTATATCATAAACCGTTATTTCTACATGTATGCATATTCGTTGCGCCGAAAGCTATTTCAACAAACCAATAACAGATTAATTTCTTTCGGCTTCGCGATGGTTTTGTTTTCATATTAGAACCGTACAATTGAAAGTGAAAAAAAATCATATTTTTTTGTCAAAACAGTGGAAATCTCTTTTATATTTACAACTAAAAAAATTAAACATCTTAATTTCCGCGTCGCTAAACAAAAGCTTATTATTCACTGCGCGGTGTGTATTTCCTGAATGTTTTCCAAACAAAACAACGCATTAAATATTCCACATGAAGTAATGGCAAATGTAAAGAAAACACTATAGTCTTTTGTCATCGGAAACTGAGGTCAACGGAAAGTAGGCGATATCTGATGTTCAAATAATTACAATCACAAAGAAAGAAATTAATATGTCTACACATACTTTTATGAATGCCTTTATATACATCTATACTCTCGTTTGCGATCAATATAACCATTCACTATTTCTTATTATTTAAATATATATATATATATATATATATATATATATATAATTAGTGAGGACGAGAGACATATAATGTGAGACAGACAGAAATGCGTATATATATATATATATATATATATATATATATATATATATATATATATATATATATATATATATATATATGAATGAAAAGAGAAGAAACTAAATTATCAGTAAAGTCTTCAACGGTTCGTCTTTATCAAGAAACTACTTCCTCAGGGAGGTTTAAGAGAACTACAAGAAAGCTTAAGAACCTTATGTACCAGAAAGGCAAGTAGATAATACATAGTCTAAAGAAGCGTTGAGTTATTTTAAACAAAGAGAAAAAAAGAGATAAAAAAAGGAAAATGCAGTTTAAATTCCCAGAGAAACTAACTAAATCCAAAATATTGCAGACATAACATTCATTGGAAAATTCAGAAAAAAAATAATAGTAAGTAAATCAAATAAAAAAGGGGGATTAAGTATCTAACAGTGAAACAAAAATAGGAGACCTTAACGTACGCGTCTAATATAAACACAGGAATCATCACCTGTTTACCATGTAACTGTTTCGAAGATTTAAAAACAGGACAGTTATAATATTTGTGGCTCTCCAATGATACTGATCAAACATCCATTTACCCAATAATCAAGTGTCGAAATAATTCAGATTAAAGTTTCACTTATATATACATAAATAAATAATAATGAAATAATAATAATAATAATAATAATATACTACCCTTAAAACTACCGTATGATATGGTAATTTGCATATCAAATAAAATTCATTGTAACAATAGTAATAATAGCAATAATAATAACAATACTACTATCTAAACACTACACCTAAGAACCATTCTGCAATATGGTGGCTAAAAATAAAATGATATAGGAATTAAATTTGAATTTAAAAAAAAAATAAATGAATAAAAAAAGAAAGCTTTAGTACCTAAGGTACCAGAAAGGCAAGTAGATAAGAGGAAGAAAACCTAGCCATACAGATCTAAATACCCAATATATAGTCTAAAGAAGCTTTGAGTTATTTTAAACAAAAAGAAGAAGAAAAAAATAGAATGAAAAAAAAGGAAAATGCAGTTTAAATTCCCAGAGAAACTAACTAAGTCCAAAATATTGCAAACTTAACATTCGTTGGAAAATTCAGAAAAAAAACAATATCATAGTAAGTAAATAAAATTTAAAAAATATTTATATATATATATATATATATATATATATATATATATATATATATATATATATATATATATATATATTACTTGAAGTTACCACCATTGCAACTGAAAAGTATAGTGGCTACTGTAGATTAGGTGCAACAAATTAAGGATGCATCCTCAGTTAAGAGTTGTGTTCCGATATATTTTATTAGATTACACTTACATTTATTTATGTCGATAAACTCATCGAAACATCAGATAGAGAGGGAGATCCCAAAGCCTGCAGCTTAAAGGAGCATACTATTGGAATATAAAGCCATCTAACATATGCCAACCTCCACCGTGAAAAAGATGGAATTTAAGTCCAGTTGGTTGGTCTAATAAAAGGTAAGGTGGCAATACAGCATCAAGTGTGTCAGATAAATTCCATATTAGTACTTGGAAAAGTAGCACAGGGACGCACATTTTCGGAGATTGGGCGGGGACGAGGGGTTAGTGGATAGTGAAGGACCGTTAGATAAGAGTGTTTGTCCAGTCTGTCTAAGAGTGAGAGCCTGTTGATGTATGGGCCAGGTCGTATGTGACAAAATAATTCATGCATGGAGCGTGCGTTGTAGAGATGTAGAATACTGACAGGTTTGCATAGCGGTGTAGCACAGTAGAGGGCGGTAACTTTCATAACAACAGATTTGGCAGTTTATTCTATGTATTTGTTCTACTCCATGTTACTTGTAGATGTTAGGCCGATGATTCGTAACGTTATACTGTGAACTAGGTTTGTGTTAGCCATAGTGATCATTGTTGACATAGTTTCATTTAGTTGTTGAAGGAAATAAATGTTGTCTTACTTGAATTAAATGTTACGATCGGTTTGTGCTCTATTCAGCTAAAGTCTGGGAGGCATTTCTTATTATTAAGCCATTCTCTTGGATATGCTATTCTCACATATCGAGAGTAGAGCATACTGTCGTAAGCAAATATACACATCTCAAGCACAATGTTATCATAGTAATCCTTTATCAAATTCAGGAAAAATACAGGTCCAAATATCGATCCCTACGTACACACACAGTAATGGTATGTTCCATAGATTGATAGCGATCTAGGACAACCTGACCATATTTATCTGGTAAACACGATCGTATAATAGTAAGTATACGTCCTGAAATACAATACGAATACATTTTCATAAAACGTTCATGCCCGACCTTAAATTTGTTAGAAATATCAAGGGCTATAGCGCTAGCTTAACCTGACTTGTCTAGTGTATTGTATATGCGTTCAGAGATGGCCGTTAATACATATCCGAAATGGTTATCCGACTATGCAGCTGCTATTGACCATACTAAGCAAGCATTCCGATACTTCAACTGCTACCTGTCAACTGTAAATACAGAAACTCATAGCTGCAAGATATAATTGTAAGACTGTAATCGATGTAGCAAGGAGCAGGCACCTAGATATTATCAGAAGCCATATTAAGTTATAGAACATAGGTACTTGCGATTTTGTTGACATCCTTCCAGAGTGTTGTGAATGATAGAAAATCTATAATTCTACTGCTATCAACCAACAATGCTGCCCTTTGCCCGGAAACTGATGAGGTTGAACTACTAGCCAATCGTTTCGCCTTAAAGTCTATTTTCGACGGTGCAAACAATCCTCTCCCCAACTCCCCATTGCGGTGCCAACCCTTCATGCAATTATCATCACGTAATCTTATGTGTGGGAAACTATAAACAGTATTGCCCTCTCCAAACAATGGGTGTCTGAACTAATACCAGTAATAGTAATACACACATCTTCTAATAAACTGGCCGCTGTCCTCTCCCAACTCTATAACAAATGCCGTGCAGAATCTGTCTTCTCTGTTGACTGGAAAATTGTCTCGATGATACCAGTCGTGATAAATTCTAACGATAGAACTTACCCTCCGAATTATCGTTCCATCAGTCTACTTCCGTTCTTCGCTGAACTCTGTTAATACATAATTCATCTAGCGAAATTCTGTTACCGCGTTAATTCTAAATTCCATTCTAAACATCAGTATGGAGTTAGGCAAACATGGCCTACTGAAGATATCCTAAGGGTAATGCCTGGACGAATATACCGTACAGTGGACAAGGCAGCTGAAGCTAGGACATAAGCGCCTGATATATGAAAAACCTTTTCACTAGGTATTTCAAGAAGGTATTGACATACAAATGTATTCATATTTTATTACGTGATAAATAATGCATATAATTGGACACTACCTATCCACGAGAAATATATCAATTGCTCTCGATGGCCGTTCATCTAAACAACATCACACACATGCAGATATATGACAGGGATCCTTATCGAACCTTGATTGTTCCTGATTTCTATAAACAGTCACCATGATGGCATTGTGTCGGGGATTGCTATATTTACTGAACACGACATCTTACCTGTGTCATGTGGGTAAAACGGACGCGCATATATCCGACGCAATAGCTTGATCATTGGACAGTTACTTCCAGTTTATTGTGGAATGGAAGCATAACTAGTTAGTACCATTATTTGCTGCTAAGCCAAAGCTCCTTTTGTTCAACAACTACAAGCAAGGTCTTCAACCACCAGTTGTTATGGAAAATAACACCCTACACGAGAGTTCAACGTTCAAACTCTTCAGCCAAACATTCACATGTAACATGAATAAGAACAAATACATAACAGAAATTATCAAAGATGCTGCAAAAGAAAATGAGGTGTTTCTACTGTGCTGAAACACTTCTCACAGTCGGCAGTATCGTACATTTGTACGAAACCACCATCCGTCAATGAGTTGAGTAGTGTTATCACATCTGGGCTTGTGCAGCATTCACCAATCTCTCCTCGATAGACAAGTCTAAAAAAAGAGTATATAATCTAATAGTGCCTTCACTATACACTTAGCTCCAGCCCGTGTACCATCGCCGCGATGTTGCAGGCTGGTTCTTGTGTTGTAAGTACTTCAATGGAATGTGCTCCGTTGAATTTGTTGCTTTTGTATCCTCTCCACGTCAATGCACTCGACTACCGAAACTATCAGCTAGATCCAGTCAATTCACTATGGCGGTCCCAAAATGCCGGATGATGTTCTACTCCAATAGCTTATTTCATTTAGTTGTTGTCCTTTGGCACTCTTTTTCCGATTATTGTTGTAATGACTGTACCGACATACATCAATTAAAAACTAATGTTAACAAGCATCTTACTTCACAGCTCCCACTTTTAATTTACCCTTTATACTTTCAACCACATTTTCAGTATCCTCTTACATCTAAAGTGGTAACTTGCCTTGTTTAAGGTGAACTAAGTAAACATACTACTTGATTATAATAACCTGCTGTAGAACGTGCTTGGCTATATCCATACTAATGGTCAGAAAGTAGTTTTGCATTTAAGATTCAAAGATTTAGACGTAGAGCGAGAGTAGACTTTTAGGGCGATAATTATGTGAGGCAGTTATTCCACTAGAGTCGTTGAAGACTGGCACCACCGAGGCAATTTTACCGCTATCATTGACTATACGCGCAGATACCAGCTACGTTTGTATACTCCGATAATTGAAGTCAGTCACGACAATGAACATTTAAATGTATAAATACATGTATTTGGGCGCTAAGATCTTATGAGACGGAGGCATCTATGCGATCTGAGTAAAAGTTGGCTAGTTACAGCCTTAGGTCGAATGTAAATGGTGCATGAAACATAAGTAATTAACACTGTAGTGTTATGTGTATCTAAAACACATGGACTGAGTCTAAACTATGTTCTCGGGTCAGAGGTGTTATAAACACATAAATATATCTATATATATATATATATACATATACACACACACACACATATATATATATATATATATATATATATATATATATATATATATACACTATCTTATGAGTGCCGAACCTATATTACACTGCCTACTTATGACTAGGGCATTAGAAAATAATATATACCACACTTCTCTCAATACGAAGGATTGTATGCTTCAACGGAACCTATCATTATCGCCCCTGAACAGCATTGTATTAGTCTAAAATAGTAAAGTCAACTATCATGTATAGTACAATTATACGTCCGTAGTACTATGATAGTTTCTTATTCAGACACACATACACAATATCGTACATAAGAAATATATGTAATTCTGAAACTGAGAATTAAATTAGAAAAAAAGGTATTAAAACGTTATTGGATACAACACTTGATCTGCTTTAAGATGAAAACGAAAAACGAAGGAAAAAGGGAAAACTAAGTCGTTTTGGCTGATTTTGTATGGTAGGAAAAGGTAATAATATAAATGCATGTAAGTGTTACATTACGAATAAACAAACGGGAACATCAGAAGATAATCATTGAGAACAAACCCACATTTGTTTTTAGGAACGAACAAATACACACTATCACAAAATAGTAAACATCACGCTGCTGATTGTCTGACAAAAATGAGAAAAAAGAAGAAAAGAAAGAAACATACAAAGAATGAAAACTAAATGATTGTTGTATTGTGTAGATACGCACACAGAAGAACCACGATTGTGTTGTGTTTTTTTTCCTTGTGTGTTTCGTCATTTTGGTGAAAAATGTTCTAAATGTGTTGCGTTTCTGGTCAAGAAAGAAATTATTAGCTTTGGTGATTTTTTATGTGGTTGAACGATCAGGCTAGATGCAGTATATTCCTTGTCGTATCTCTTGCGTGGGGAGAGATCTAGAACTGTTGGGAAGTTTCTCTGGAGCAATAAATAAATGCAAATATGGAAATAAACAAAAGAAAAAAGAAAAAGAAAAACAGGTTATCTTTTATAGCAATCCGTGTCAGTAAATCAAGTAAAATAAATAATGTCAGGCCATCAGTTTAGGCGTGTATTTTAGATGTAGTTTATGACATTGATGTTTCGGGTAGAGTCCGAAATCAAAATGAAATCAATAATGATAAAAGTACAAATGTGTTGGGGAGGTTAATAGATTAGAATTGTTGTAGAAGTGATCTCACATTTACTAGTAGACGGTGGCTTGATTTGGCTTAATTAAAATACACGGTTTCCAGTAAATATGAAATCAAATCAGCGAATATAGATAAGGGATTTTGGAGGCAATCTCACCCCACATATACACACACTTACCAATAGGTAGTGATGAGACAGATCATGGCGCATGCGTGTCATATTTTGACCCACGGAAAAACCGCATAGATATGACTTTAAATTCATGAGAGAGTAATGAAAATAGTGTAGCATAGTTGTAGTTTGATGCATCCTAATGTGTTTATTTAGTAAAATCCTTCCATATTTAGTGTCATAGAAAAGGTGTATGAGGAATAGTTGTGCAAAAAATATTGTAATACTGTTGAGATCGTATCCACACTGGAGGCCCGCAGAATAGTGGTTAGAAGTTAAACAAACATGCAGAGTAGTGATGATAGCCGTATCGGGGTTCAGGCGAATTTCGATACGTTGGGCCTAAAAATATAAGTTAGTTAAGGTATATTAAGATATGGCTGAATAATAAAGAAAAAATAGAATACTGTGTTTGCCTTGTTTAGAATCACAAAACATCAGCGAATGGCAGCAAAAGTGAGCATAGAACGGAACATTTTTAAACAAGATGGGCGTGGAAAACACCTTCCATGAATATATTTTTAAATGCGAGTGCAGGTGGGGTATATCGCAGTAATCGTGTTATAGTTGAATAGACAGGTTTAGGAGTCAAATGTGTCATAAAGCAGAAGGTAAGAAATAACGTGCCTTCTGATGGGTATCCGCGAGACTTGAATACGTGTTTTGCGAGGACACCACGCACAAAGCGACTGATGTAGTAGAACAATATTAGATACTAATCTCGTCTCTCTATCTTTCGAACACGCCTAGACCTTAATATCATATCTTTCTAATCAACGCTTCTTTACAACTTAATTAATAAGTGCCGGTCTCTTTCTTTTAGCCAACTTTCATTTAAGCGAGAATTCACCCATGGCGGCGCCAGTTATAGTAAATTGAAATATTTGAACAAGGGATAAACGAGATGTGTGTTTGAACGACTATGTATTTTATTTGTTTGTTACTGGTGAGACTTGGAAGTGTAGTAAAAGCAATACATTGAGTGTCACTTTTTCCTTCACCGTATTAAAATAATATTGGTATTAACGACATAGTCTGAGACTGTTTCCTAAACAGAAAAGCAAAGTACGTGTGTATTACTACTGTAAACATAGAACTACATCTATTCAAGCGAAAAAGCTAAAGAAACAAAATAAGAAAGTAAACATATAAGTCGTAAAAAAATGGGAGTAAGATCTGAGACCTTGAGTCATTTGCTTAGTAAATAGGTATTACGGTATCAATCTGAATGTACAATGTTATTTAAAGAAAATAAACTTTAATAACAAGAAAGCGTCTAAACCACTAATCAAAAATAACCCATAGTATATTAAGAAATAAGTAATGTAAATGCTGTAAAACGAAAATATTAAGAACACGGCTTATACACGGGGAATACAACAAAAGTAGATATCCGATTGGGCTCATAACAACCGGTGCAAAAATGATGACAGAAAACCACAATCATAAATAATTGGTGGACTCTTGCTTATTAATAGAATACATCTCAATTGATAGTGTACGTTCGACATTTGTATTCGAAATAGAATATAGTTTTATTTTAAACTTTATATACATGTTTTTCGTCTGTCGTTTATACTTGCTTTTTTACGCTCTCCTAGTTTTCTCTTTATTATGGTTGCGCCATTACCATGACCAGGTCTTTCCCCTAGTCATTCCTTATATATGATCATGATAATCTCTATATTAAGGACATTATGAGATAACTTCATGTGCGTGTGTATTTCTCACGTCAGCGTAACTTTGAAAACCCCACAATGCAATGAAGATTGTATTCATCTCAGTGTAAGACAGATTGTAAAGGTAAGCAATGTAAATGTTCCATTGTGTAAAGGGACATTTGCTGTTACTGTGGATGATTTTATTATCACATCTAAACTTAAGTTGGTTTTCCTTGGCTTGAATAACCGATAACTATTCCAGGTGTAGCCCGGAATAATAGTTTCATTGCGTAATATACTAAATAAAATTATGAAAAAATAAACATAGAAAAAAGGATTATTGATGTATTTATAATCAACGCAAATTAATATGAAGTTCGAAAATGGCAATTCCGACGATCTGGTAAACCAATTTGTATTTTTCACAATACGATTATGTAAGCAAACTAAAATAGTATAATGAAGATGATAATTGGAAATATTAATAAATAGTTCATGTAGCCAGCATTACATTTAGCTATTAGAACATTGTTGTATTCATAATTATTTTTTTGTATTTACAAGTATTAAGACATATAATAAAATCCTAATACAGATTGAATACTTAAAAGTGTGAATACTCTATATTGTTATTGTTTTGCGAAGGATGCTTGTTGTTCTTGAGTACCAAGCTGATTTGCCTCTTACTATTTGAAGTAACAATTTAGAATAAATATTTAAAAAACAGTCACAGTGAGCACAATGTGTACGTTAATTATAGACAATTGACAAAAGTAAAAATGCAAACACATAAACTATTAAAACAGGGTTGTATATATAGTACAATTATCAAAAAGCATGTGTACTGAAGTTGACAGGACTTCATAGTAGTTATTTAGGATTTAAGATATCTCCGCCATCATGTGCTGGAAGATCGTGTTTGTTGAATTTATCAAGCCGAAAGTAAGGTATGAAATGTTATAATAAACTTGATAAACAACGCATGTATTCCGAAAATACGCATGACGTACTTGGCGTAAGTAGATGTTCAACAAGATGGAGCTATATATTATTTTGTTAGCAATCTATAATAATCAATATCACATATGACAAGTCTAATTAATATATACTAGCAAAAATATGCAACCGGAGGCTGCCGCGTCAGAAATTAACGCTCACCCGTAAACCGATGGAGCCCCAGTCATATTTATTTGGGTGGTTAGATATTATTTTCTTTGTTTCTGTCCCAGAGTATTTTTAGAAAAAAAAGGTTTTGCTCCTCCAATTCTTTTTTCTCCTCCCCTATACATATAAATATGTTTAATGAAAAAAAATCGTTGACCCCACTATTTTCATAGTAATATTTTCACTTAAAAAAACACAATTTAAACCCTCCCAATTTTTTTTATTTACCCTCCCCCATACATAATAATATTTTAAGTTTAAAAAAAAAGAAAAACGTGACCCATCCCCCAAAAATAATGTTACCCTCCCCCATACATATTAATATTTTCAGTTAAAAAAATACATAGTTAAGAAAATTTAGAAAAATGAGGAAGCGCCTCGGTCATATCTAAGGACTCATGTTTAAATATGCCATTGAAGGCGCCTACGTCATACCAAAGAACCAGTGTTTTTATTATTGCAAAATGCTTACCCATTTAGTAATGGCCGATATATGTTGCTTAACTTCAATTTACAACAAACCACCTTATCTTAACAACGTAATGAACATAACGTATGATAATGTGAAAAACTGCTCTCACAATGACGTAACTCCGGAAAAATGAGTCAGCAATTAATTCTTTCAAAAGTGTCACCCATTTAGTAATGGCGGGATATGTGTTGCTTAACTTTAATTTACAACAAAACACCTTGTATTAAAAACGTAATCAAAATAAAAAATGATAATATGAAACAAATCCGCTCACAATTACGTCACTTCCGGAAGGACCCGAAGGATAAGTCAGGAATTTATTTTTCAAAAATGGTCACCAATTTACTAATGGCTCGAATATTCGTTGGTTAACTTAAATTTACAACAAAACACGTTGTATTAACAACGTAATAAAATGAAGAATGATGATGTGAAAACATCCTCTCACAATGACGTCACTTCCGGAAGGACCGGATACATTAGTCAGCAGTTTATTTTTCCCAAATCGTCACCCATTTACTTATAGCCGATATATACCTTGCTTAACTTAAATTTACATCGAATCACTTGTCTTAACAACGTAATGAAAATAAAGAATGATCCTGTGAAACTACAAAACAGATACTACACTACCTCCACACCTCTAAAAAACGTAGGAGAGCATGCTTGGGAGGATGGTATATTGACAACAAAACATATACAACACTAACTGTACACCTCTCTAAAAGAACGAGCTAATGTCTGGGAGGATGGTATCATGAAAACAGAACAGAATCTACACTACCTCCACACCTCTTAAAAAAGGACGAGGTAATGCCTGGGAAAGTCGTATCATGAATATAGAACAGATACTACACTACATTTACACATCTAAAACAAGGAGGCAGACATGCCTGGGAGGATGATATCATGAAAACAGTACATATACTACACTACCTCCACACCTCTCGAAAAAGGAGGAGACATGCCTGGAAGGATGGTATCATGAAAACAGAGCAAATACTACACTACAATATGCCCCAAAATTGAGCATTCAAAGATAGTACATTAGTCTGAAATAATATAAACTATACTATTTCATAAGTGCAATAGTCTTAAATAGTATAGTTTTAGTTTCAGACAGACATACCGACAGAGAGACACACATACAGAGACAGACCCTCCATTATTAATGTGTATATATATATATATATATATATATATATATATATATATATATATATATATATATATATATATATATATGAAGCAATCCAACAAAAGATATAAGCGTCAACTAATATTTTATAATTAGTGAAACATCCGCATAAAAATTGAAGCTCAATATACTGGATAGAGCAACATTATTATAAAGTGTGAATGGCATCTTATTTATCATTTCATTTATATATATATATATATAGAGAGAGAGAGCGAGAGAGAGAGAGAAAGAGAGAGATAGGGAGAAATAGAGAGGAAAAACAGAGAGATAGAGTATATAAACACAGCACACGCAGAGTCCAAATCTCATACTGCATACTACTAGCATACCAATAATAGGGGCATCGTCGCTGTGGTAGGGTACATCCCTTTGCTGCATTAAGTCCGCTGACCTTACTCCCGCATGCGCACAAGAATCAAACACCAACTATTGTGACTATGCATGCACAACTTTTTAAAATAAAATTACATACATTTGAGGACAACTACCGACAGTAAACTTAAGGAGTTTATAGTGCACACGTAAAAAGACAGCTTTAAAGTAAAACGAACGTATTAGTTTTCATTTTATCGCAAATATTGAGCAGAAATCACTTGGGGTGTTGCAGTTGCACAGTACCTATACACGAGCTGTCACTGATTACGATATAGCATCACGTTTACAAACCAACAAACAGGTAAGCATGATCCGATGGCCAACATAGCGACGATACTCACAACGTCGTAAGGTATTTGTAATCGTGTTTATATGTACATTGTAAACAAATGGAAATTTACTCTGTCTAAATCTTTATTTACATTATTTCTTGTTCCATTAAAGAATATATGACACAAAAAAGGTGTGTTCTCTCTGGAACTCACACACATTGTGACTTTATAATCTTGAACGTTAGAATAAGGGATACTTCTTATAATGTAATGTGAAAATATCAAGGAAATGTGTTAACGTCTATTAACATTTCGGGCCTCTAATTACAAAATACTGCATGACCGATTTTTAAAAAAAACATGAGACCGTATAATTATGGTTAGTTACGTTCAACTCATGACAAAGTAATTGATATTTTATACTTAAAAGTTTATTTTGACTAGTTGAGCATTCAACCTTATTGCTCGGGGGATATCAGTTTTTCGTTTTCTTCAGATTTCGACGAATTTATTTTCCTAAAGGTAAAGCTTCAAGTTATATAAATGACTACGTGTAACCATTCGAAATACAAGTTATTTAAATACATTTCAGGAAATATTAACTATCACACCGTCATGATTACCCCCTTAAAAAAAATTTGACGCTGATGTAGTCGAGCGAAATAATTTGTTTTCATTTTTTAACAATTACGTCAGCGAAAACGGTAGATAACGAGGGACTTTTTAATATGAATGGAGATAACATAAATGCCTCTCGTCAATAACATATATAGACTAATACTGCGTGCTTTCATATTAAATGCTTCGAAAGCATCGTTTTGTTGAATCCCATTTCAGTAAGTGAAGTAATTATAAGCATTACTTTCAAACCATGTTTTAATCGACAAAACTTTCAGCGTCATTTTGATTACATTTTCACCTGTGTTTAGTGCTACAACAAATAAGTGCTACCACACGCATTGAAATGAACTTTTGTACTGACATGCATAGTGTAACACTTCTGTAACGGTTGTATTGTTGTTTTTATTACAGTGATTGATGTTGTCGATATCTACTCTATCGGAGCCAGTACACACTTCAAAGTAAGTGAACCATGAGTTTTTGTTCATGTTATATTCATTAAATGCAGTTCAAAAATAGATTACCATCAGCCCTAAGTCAAACTTGCAACCACAGTTATATTAGGGTTGTTGGTACGGTACTATCATTTATGTGTAGTATGCTTAACACTATACAACATGTATAAATATTGTTCTCTCTTCATTTTAGTGTAGAGAACAAATTACACCCCCTAAAAATACTTCATGAAATGAAATATATACACTCTATAAACAAGAATATGCATCCATATAGCATACCCCATATTACGCGTAAAGTGTCTAAAATTGTGTTCCTATTTAAATTAAATTAATATAGGAAATTGACCCCCATACGTAGAGCAAAACCATCATTTTTTGTCGACATTCGTTATTGACTAGTATACTTTTATAGTACAATATTTTGTGCATATCCTCCTACCACGGCCACGCTTAGAAACGGGCCCTGCAAGTAAATATTACTAATAATATACAATCAATTAAAAAAAAAAAAATTGGACAGGCCATTTGTGAGCAATTTTTAATTTCAGGTGGCAAAGTTGTAGCCTTGTTTAATGTTTGTCTGGAGAGAAGCATTTCCGTTTACATAACAATATGTCAGCATATTTTTATAATCTAAATAGTATTTAATAAAAATACTAACTTTTAAAATAAATATTAAACCTGTTTTTATTTAATTAAACATTTAAAAAAATAATTCGATCATTACCGTTTAATCAAGATTAAAACAAAATAATTTCAGTTCTAGTTGAGGTTTCTAAGATTTTATGATTCATTCTACAGCACTAGAAAATTAAACGAATTTATATTTTGAAAAATGAATTTTACATTTTTTTCTCCAAATTCTTACAAATTAAAATAGCAAAAATAAAGTAAGATTCATGCAAAATTTAGATATATTATAACACTTTGAAAGTAGTGTTTAATAAATTGAGCAGTCCACCAAATGAGAGAATGGAATTTATTCTACTATACATATGTATTTACATCGACTAGAACTGAACATAGTTTGTTTAAATCTTGATTCAGCGGGAATGCTAGAGTGTGTTTCTCATTTTGTAATTAATGAACACGGTGTTTAGTTGTATATTTTAAAAGTTAGTATTAATATTTAAAAAATATGCAGAATATAAAAATATGCCGACATATTGTTATATTTATAAATACACATTGATAATAAAAGAACAAGTTATTACACTTGGACAACTAAAGGGCAATACCATGTTCTTCATTAAACTTATCATATTATTGCAGGTAAAGTTAAACTTTGAAAACAAAAATAACTCATACAACTAAGAATAAATGCGTTTAATATTAACATATATTTCTTGAAATAACCAGAATTATGATTGAATTATAAGGAAGGTTGGCTACACTACACTTATCTTTCTTGGCGTATGTATACAAAATAATATTTTTTTAAAAATAGATGTTATTTATATATACATACTATTTTTTTATTTTGTGTATTTGTTATACGTATCTATTAATGCTAATAATTTTCTAATTCATCTGAAAATACGTTTAATAATATTCAATCACATTACATTTCCTAAATTAATGAGAATATAAGCAAGTAAATAAAAATCATCTCATGATGTACTTTTTGTGGGGATCACAACATTTGTATGATACAGTAAAATGAGATTTGTTTATGGGAAAAAGTAAACATTGCTAAATCTGAAATTAAATGATTACACAATGTGTATTTCACTATCACAAGTAAACAAGATGCATTAAAAGTAAATGTGTTTTTTAAATATATAGTAATAGACTACAGTAATTAGTATCTGATTCAATGAACTGTCAACTTAGCACAATTTTAATTTTACTTTTGAATCTAGATCAGTAATTTTGATCACTGGAAGAACTGGTATTTAATCAGTAAACAATTATATGTTGTGGTCATTAGTTATTACAAATGATTGATTAACAAAACATTGAGTATAACTATCTGAGTTTCTGATTGTGAGTGTAATTTACATGCCAACCCTTTTAATAAAAATTGCTTATTTTTTGTTTTGTTTTTCAAATTAAAACTATTGTTTTAGTTTATGTTGATATATGTCACATATTTTTCTGCGCCATTAATTATGTGTTATCAATAGGATAGTAAACTGTATTTGAATTTACAACTTTCTATATTTAATAAATCATTTATTATTATCTCAGGAAAAACAGCGTCAATAAATGTCAAGTAATGTTGATGATAATTTTAGAAAAAATATAAGTCAGATATAATTCCAGTCCCTTGATGTAGTATTTTTTAATGATTAACTTATGATTATTCATTTTTAGTTGTATAATTTGTTTGTTTTCCAAATTCAGACTTAAGCTGCCATATGTTTAGAAGTTTCAGGAAGGGTCAGTTTTCTTTTCTTTTACTTTTCCAGGGGGAATAACTTGTCCTTTCTTTTTCTAGGTTTGTTCATTAAACATTGTGTCTTTGCATGTGCCAGCATTTCCCATGTAACATATGTATGTTCATATATATATATATATATATATATATATATATATATATATATATATATATATATATATATATACGTATGTATATATATATATTTATGTATATATATATATATATATATATATACTTATGTATATATATACATATTCATGTATATATATATATATATATACATTTATGGATATATATATATTTATGTATATATATATATATATATATATATATATATATATTTATATATATATATTTATGTATATATTAATGTATATATATATATATTTATATATATATATATATGTATATATAATGTGTATATATATACATATTTATATATATATATATATATATATATATATATATTAATGTATATATATATAAATATTAATGTATATATGTATACATATTTATGTATATATATATATATATGTATATTTATGTATATATATATTAATGTATATATATATATATTTATGTGTATATATAAATATATGTATATATACATATATATGTATATATATTTATGTATATATATACACATATAAATATATATATATACACATATATATATACATATATATATATATATATATATATATATATATATATATATACAAGTATGTATACATATTTATATACGCACATATAGTGTACAGCAATGTGTTTAACTTTCCATGAAAACGTAACGTAATACTTTGCTTTTTATATTCATTTCATTGCCCCAAACATATTGTAAAGGAGACCCCACACTTCTCTTCCCCCGCACAGGTGTTTGATATCTTGATCGCGGTGCCAAGTATAATATATACCCCACTCTGTTCCGTGTCAAGGAACACCTTATAACATGGTACTTCACTCGTGTCTCTGTCTCGCTGCTCACGCCTCTGGTTCACTACACATAGATCTTGCCAGACCGTGAACACACTTCAGCCAATCGTCGTAGCGTCAATTACAAACATGTCGATCGAAATTCTTCCAGGCCGGGATGATGACAATGGGTTCGTCGATCTTATCTATGTGAATGCAAAAGTTATTCAAGCACAAACAATCAACAATAGAAAAAATGCAACAACAATTTGAAGTAATGTCTATCGTATGGTAAATGTATTTTGCATTCAACTATTGCGTCGTCTCTCTGTGCGTGTGTGGATTAATTTACGATTGCAAGTTGTTAATTAAGTCCCTAATTTATGCTAAGGAAACCAGTGGTTGTCCGGTTCTTTGTTCATCACAGAGCAAGACACGACTGTCCCGATCTCTGTCCTGGTTCTAATTGCCTACCTTTCTCTTACCGAAAATGTACATCTTGCGTCTCTTCTTCTCTCGGCCGTTTCTCTGTGCCTTATTTCATCTCTCAGGAGTTGGGAGGGGGTTGTGTCCTTCTTTCAACGATACAGATAAATGAAATTTATCTCTTGTTGTTTTTCTAGTTGTTCGTGATGATAAAACAATTTCCCTCTCTCCTATCGCAGTGTGGTCGTGGGTCGTCTGCCATAATAAATACCGACAAACTTAGATTACTATCTCGTCTAGTCAGCGATCCCTGAGTTGACTTTAAAATCAAATGGGATTTTCGTCATCTCCTTGGTACATCTGGTTTATAAAAAACTAGTGAAACCATGATACATTTTGATAATTACATGACTTTTTTTTGACAACCCAGACATTTTGTCGCCGGCTCTGGTTTTGTTTGGATAGTTGATTCGTGTCGAATATATGTACTAGTCTTATATCTATACTTTGTTTCTATATAGGGCCTAGCATCATTACTAAAATGCGTACTAGTGCGCCACTAGGTTACCCGATCCCCGTCTGTCCCGACTGCTTCGTCACAATATGAGTATTTGCTAAAAAGTATCAGTTGGTTATAATTATAGGTAGCGCACACTCATATATAAATATATGTATATATATATATATGTATATATATATATATTCGTAGCATCATGAATACAAACCCAATGTAAGTTGTTTAATGCACGCCCATTTATATAACACGTTTCAAAATCTGAGCCCAATAGTTTGATTTATTCTCTATTAGGTTGTACAACTATTTAACTGAAGGTACTAGTGGAAATGTACATTAAAAGAGAAAAACGCTGAATGTCTTGTGTTGGCTAAGCTTAGCTTTATTATGCGAACAAACTACTGTGAGACTAATATAATTATTTGAGAAGTCGTGTAAGCGTAATATTGCAGAATAGTAGACAGATGTGTTCAAAGTTCCTGCCGCGTTTCTTCAGAGTTAATCGATTTCAATAACGCCTATAGGATAGAGGGCATTATTTTAAAATGCTTTAACGTAATAACACTTGTATGATTTAATGTGGCAATCGATGCAACATTGGTCAGCCATTTACCCACAGATTAAACCGAAAGTAAGCTGAGAAACATGCAGCATGTAAAACGCTTACGTTCCCGTCATATTGGATGTTCAAAATATATTGTAATCGATATCTTGATGATAGGTGCCTGCAATACCTACTAATTTAAAACATAATTATTCCATTTTATTTTGAAATAAACTCTCTCAAAAACACGCTTTTAATGAAGAAGAACACGTGGTATTACATCGTGACCATGCGTTGCCTCAGAACCTTATTGCAACAGTTGCAAGAAGGGCATATAGTGCAGTTCCTATTAATTTCACACCCACTTTATATTCCATAGCTGGTCTCTAGGTACTACTAACGGTTTGCAGACCTAACATGCAAGACTGCACACGAAATTTGAATCCGATAAATACGTGATATCGGAAACTTAGACGACGTTTGAGGCTTAAAATGCGGTCTATAAAAATGATTGCATTATTAGTAAATAGTTGGAATGTGTGTATCTCAGTGCAAGAATTATATGTTGATAAACTAGGCCGGATTATGTTTTTATGTTGTTGTGTTGCAAGATAGAGGAAGTACATATTCAGTTGTGAACAATATACCTTATATGCAATACGTTGTAACATGTTGCCTGACACTGTACATGTGTTTATGTAAGAAATTACCTATGCATATATAAATGCATAGATAAATGCATACACAAATGCATGTGTATATGTATTTCAATCGGTCTATTATGTTAATATCTATGTAGAAGAATGTGGGCCTACGCCCATGTAAAATATACAGCAGCGACTGCACACCTAGAATTTGCAAGTTAAACCTATTGACTTATCACACAGAACGATTTCAGATTATGATACGCTAAAATCAATCTTCAGAATAATTCAAGAAAATGTTTATCATGTGAGGTGAAATCTTGCTCAAACCGATAATTTGGTCGGTGTCAATCATGCTTACTATACATTTTAGCAAAATAAAGCAAGAAAAGGAAAGTCAGGCATATTTCGCATCACAGTAATACATCAGTATTCATGTACAACTTACAAGGATTACATTATCAGCGGACACATTCTGACACACTGTGTTTACTTTGATGAATACGTTCGACGAAATGTGTGTTCTCAAATATTAATTACAACTTTGGTTTGTTGTCTGTTGTAAGGGAAATTGAGAGCTGTATATTAATGTGATGCGTTTACAGTCATATATTATAACCGGTTGAGAGTATACTAAATACTTTCTTAGTAGTTATAAATCGTTAACCACATTATTTTCCCAAAAACAAGTAATTCAACATAATTGGTCCGTTATACTCGATTCTAAAGTAATCGTTGTTTTCTCTTATTATGTAACTTAGGATTTACTTTATAACGTCTCACCTCCGCATAGCATCTGAACGAAACAAAACAATTGATGAATATCTCAGAATCCGAGCACAGATTACCAGGATTACATCATTAGTTTTAAGCATTATCACATCTCTTTTAAATTTTATAAATACGTGAAACGTAAAGTGCGTTTTTAAATAAAGATATATAGAAATAGAATGCTGTTTTGTTCGTTTTTTAAAAGAAATTGGGAGTTGCAGATTAATCTGATGCCAGAAGCATCACATATACACACCAGTAGATTTCATAAACTTCTATATATATATATATATATATATATATATATATATATATATATATATATATATCTGTGTGTGTGAATACATATATATATAAATATGTATGTGTAAATACATATATATGTATATGTACATATATATATATGTATATATATGTATATATATATATATATATATATATATATATTTACATATACATATATATATATATATATATATATATATATTTACATATACATATATATATACATATATATATATATATATATATATATATTTATTTATTAAAAAATTGTGTTCTGCGGCTACGGTAGTCAAATGACATCCCGTAGATGCAATCAGTCTTCTATGCTAGTCCCAGGCCACCTGGCCTTGCCATGCGCAAGTTGAAGGTGTTTCGCTGTATGTAGTTTGTCTAGTCCCGCCTGCTATAGGTCAGCACGTATATAAATATATATATATTTATATAAATATATATATGTATTTTTATGCATACATATATACATACATATATATAAATATATACATATGAATATATATATATATATATATATATATATATATATATAAATATATATATATATATATATATATTTATTTATTCTGGTACAGAAAAATTAGTACAACATTCGTACCGTCGGTTTCAAGCACGGAAGGTCTTACCCATCCGGCTCTCTTCAGCTGAAGAGAGCCGGATGGGTAAGACCTTCCGTGCTTGAAACCGACGGTACGAATGTTGTACTAATTTTTCTGTACCAGAATAAATAAATATTATGCTCTTAATTTTTAACTTTGATTCTTAATTAATCGAGCACTCTGCTGGGATTTTTCCTACCATTCTACAAAGAATTTATATATATATATATATATATATATATATATATATATATATATATATATATATATACGTATTTTATTGATTACGTAATAGTTAAAAATGGCAGTTAAAATAAGAATTAAAATAGAAATAATGAATTAAATTGGATTGATGCATAGGTTATTAATAGCATGACAGGGTTTTTTTTAGAAATTTATAGACAATAGAAACGATCTGATAGATCGTACTATCATGATAAAATGATAAAAAATATAAAAGCAGACAAAAACGAAGAAAACGAGGAAGAAGAAGAAAAAAGTCGATAAATAATAACCGTTCCAGTAAAAGTTAATTGGTTATTGATTTATATGCGTAGTTTAATTCATTGTTTGTATTGATCCAGTTTAGAAAAATTGAACGGAAATTTGAAAGATATTTGTTCAGTTCAGTAGAAGCTTTAAACATACCTTTTCAAGAGAACATTACGAAACCAGGACTAAGGTAGTTATTTATCAATACTTTTATTTATTAAACAACATATGAATTATGTATTAAGAAAAAAACTGTGGAATAAAAAACATGTTTTAAGTTTAGTACACGTTCATCCATAGAACGAATCTGAGTATTAAATACAAAAAATAAAACAAAATTGTATGCGATATATTACAAATAGTATATGATATTTATATTTTTAATGTATATACTCTTTAATAACATTGATGGTGTTTTAGCTAATAGTTGCTTACTTGTTAACATAGTGCACTCGAAACAAGGCAGACAGCAACACTAGACGAAAATGAGCTATAGAGAAAAAAGGTTGAAATTTTGGAGATGAACCTCAATAAGAAGCTGTGCAGCAAGATGTATGTTTACATTATTTTTAAATTTCCGCATGTAAGTATATTCAAGAGAACAGGGAGCAGGGAGTGAGTTCCACTGTCTAGCAGCACGAGAAAAGTTGTTTTTTGAGTAGAACTCTCTTCACCATCTGTGGGCCTCCACAGTGAATGGATGGGATTTAGCAGATTGTCGGGTTGTACTAGTGAATTCACATAGTGGGGGCACCAGAGACGCAAGTTGATCAGAGCACTTACGTTTCACTAAGCCCGGTAATGGGCGTAATTTTAAACGGCAGAAGGACATTGAGTACAGAGAAAATTCAAGACTCAATGAGTCGTCTCAACGCATGTCGTGTCTATTTTTAAGAATTCACAAAACAGATGATCAACTTTTATAATTTCCTCTTATGTGTACTTGACTATCTAAGAACACAATTGGCAACAAAATATAGCTATGCTATTCAACCTGCACACACCTGCTCATTTATTCTGATTTCGTTGTAATATATGGATACATGCACAAGCCTGCATGTTTAGTATTCCATCCATGCAAAAAGACGAATTGCCGCAAGTGAGTTATATTGTCTCGCCGTTATCTCTATTGGAGTTTGTGGTGATCCCTGTGGATTTCCGAAAATGCATAACTGAAAAAAGTCCTGAATCTGAGATTTCCTTCTCAGAAGTACCGATATGTCAGCTTTATGGGCAGAGCATGTCAGTTAGTAACGATTCACCCGCGCATGAGACATTCAGTTAAAGATGAACGCAAAAGATTATGTTGGATATGTGGTTTTCTACAAGAATATATGCCATTTTAAGGATTTTGTTTATTGAACTTACGTTTTGATCTGGTAAAAGCAGAAGAATTTAAACTGCACATCTGTTGTTCAAAGAATGAGTATCATTGGTAACCTCCAAAAATACACCAGTATATATTATTTTTAAACTTAAGTTGTGGTTTTATTTTTATTGATTTGTTTAACCATCGTTTACCCCAAACAAGGCAGGCTGCCACTGTAGACGTAAGGGGCTACTGAGTAAAAAATGGGTGAATGTTTTTTTTGTTGGGAGCTGCACAGCGAGATATCTGTTTACATTAGTTTTAAATGTCTGCATATCAGTAACATCAGGAAAACAGGGAGCAGGGAGGGATTTCCAGAGTCCAGCAGCACGATTAAAGAAGCTTTTGAAGTAGAAAGCTCTTCGGCATCTAGGGACCTTCACAGGGTATGGATGGGAGTTGGCAGATTGTCGGGTTTATCTAGTGAATCGACGTCGTTGGGGCACCAGAGCAGCAAGCTCATCAGAGCACAACTCATTCACATACTTGTTAAACAGGCACAAGGAAGCAACATTGCGGCGATGGGACAAAGGCTGGAGCTTGGTGGATAGTGAAGGACATATCAAGTGGGCGAATCTTTTTTGGACCTTGTCTAAGAGGGCGAGAATAGCAGATGATGCACCAGCCCACATGTGGCAAGAATACTCCATGCATGGGTGGATGCTGGCTTTGTAGAGATATAGGATAATGTCAGGTGTAAGAAGTTTACTGGCACGGTAGAAGGAGCCTACCTTCTTTGTAGCAGCCCTGCCAATGTTTTCAATGTATTTGCTCCAATTCATGTTATCGGTGAGAGTTAGGCCGAATAGTTGGAATGATGAATTATCCTCTTAGTGCATGGTCAATGTTTGCCTTTTCTGTTGAAAATGTAGATGAGGTTATCTTAAATCATAGTTGGAACGCGCAATATATTTTACTAGGAATATTGTCAAAGTCCTTATTTATATATTTTTTTGCCATACAATTACATTTCTTTTAGCGTTCTTGTTCATTTTACGTATGAGTTCTTGATCATTTCCATAAGCGTGATTAATCGATAGTGTATGCATACAATATTACACGGAATCCCGTCTATCAGCACGTTCTCTTTCTGAATATTCACTCTGCATCTGTCTTATAATGTTCTATTCTTCAATAACATCATTTTAATGCCAAACCCATTACCTATATTCTAACTGAATAGGCTACTCGTGTATAGAAGAATTTACATCTTCGTTATGTAGTTTGCAAACCGATTAACATTATTTATATACATGAATAAATGTTATTCTCTCATTGGATTAATTTATCTGTATCCTAAAAACTATCTCTTGTGTATATTCATACGTACACCTTTAGTTATAAATCGTAATTGAGAACGAGTCTCCCTAGAAGATGGCGCTCTCTATTTTAATAAGTTGGATGTTTACGTCATGCTGGCTGTCTATCAGTCCCAGTCTTACCCATTTAATATACTTGTTTCTATTGAGTTGATATATGTGTCATATGTTTTACATACATTTTGTAAACTAGTTATTGCAATCGATGCACACCATTTATATTTTACTATGACTTTTTTACTTACTTAAGGTACACTGTCTTATCCCCGGGAAAATTTTACTCAATCCGAAAGGCAGTAGACGATATATTCATTCATTTTTTTTAAATTTCTAATTTGGTTTATCGGCCAATTATGAACTAGTATGTGTTTGTGCTCAAATTCGTAAAGTTAACGGTTGACTGAGTGTCGTTTCTTCTCTCTACCACACGTATATTTCTACTCACCTAATGTAGTTAAGGTTGTGTATAAGTATGATGTACGCTCGTACAGCAGCTATACGATATTTCATGTTTATCCATAGGTTTTCACTTGCAGTTAATATGTTTTGTTGAGGACATCTTCCGCGTACGTTAATTTCGATTTATGTTACTTATTCAATTACTTTAATGTATTGTTATACCTAATCGTCTTTCGTGTTCCCGGTTTACCAATGACTTGCTATTATATCAGCTTGTTTCTGTCGGATCCGATTACACTTTAGTGTTCCCAATATGATTTATGTTTCGATAAATGTGGTTTTCATTGCTGTTCTTTTCCAG
>OY744526.1:142686507-142791507 GCA_963556195.1 Sepiola atlantica
CTTCCATCTGAATGGCAAAGTTAACAAGCATAACACTCGCATATGGGGTACTGAGAATCCTCATAAACTTCTTGAGCACGAGCGAGATTCACCAAAAGTGAACGTGTTTTGTGCAATTTCCAAGAAAGGTGTCTATGGACCGTTCTTCTTTGAAGAGGCAACTATCACTGGTGAAACCATATCTGAATATGCTGGAAGACTGGTTAATGGCTCAGTTGGAACAAGCAGAATCTGATGACTTCATTTTTCAACAAGATAGTGCACTACCACACTGGAGCCTTAGAGTAAGGCAGTTTCTTAACACAAGGCTGCCTGGTAGATGGATTGGGAGATCTGGGCGAGGTGATGACGTTCTTATGCCCTGGCCTCCTAGGTATCCAGATCTTACCCCGTGTGACTTTTTCCTTTGGGGCTTTGTCAAACAACAAGTCTATGTGCCGCCCCTTCCAAGAGATATTGACGAACTAAAGGCTCGAGTAACGGCAGTTGTGGGAACCATTGACGTCAAGATGCTGGAACTCGTTTGGCAGGAAATGGACTATCGACTAGATGTCTGCCGTGTTACGAATGATGCTCATATTGAGCAACTTTGAAGATTCCCTACAAAACTTGAAACTTTAACCTTTCTAACGGTACCAATTTCATTTTTCAACTCCTAATAGTTTTTGAGTTATTAAAAATCGTTATGTTCCCAAGACTTTTGAAACACCCTGTATATATATATATATATATATATATATATATATATATATATATATATATATATATATATATATATATAACTAATAATGTAATAACCATACTTCTACCGACCGAATTACTTCCCCTATATTGTTTCCACAATAAAATTTAATCCTATAGTTCATACATATCACGTTAATTCGATAAACTAATTAGCTGACACTCACAATTACTGTTACTTCTTGAATATATAATAATCAATAAATTAAATAAAATCTAGAGTATTAAACTTAGAGATTAATTACTTTAATTGATAGCTAAATTCTTAAAATACGAAAGAAAAAAATACGAAGATAAAGCACACTGGAAAATTAAAAGTAAAAAATTAACATATAAATTTGAATAAAAATAAATGTATATATATATATATATATATATGTATATATTATTATTATTATTATTATTATTATTATTATAATTATTATTATTATTATTATTATTATTATTATTATTATTATTATTATGTTTAAAGCTAACAGTTTATCGATCACCATACAATTATGCAATATTACACACCATTTTGAACGTTCCATTTATATACATAACATAACTGTAAACCTCTTTATGTTCTATTCTCTGCGGGACTGGTTTGCTGCTATTCTGTGTGATGGCAGCCATTTTGTTTTGTCAAAGATTTCCTCTGGTATTGATAACATTTGACAAAGGGAAGTTTCTTTTCCCGAAATATAAAATAAATGATTGTTATAATCATCCGGACATCACACACACAGTGTACACCACTCGTACTGTTATGTAAGATTTAAAGAAAAAATAAACAGTAAGTCACATTTCGTATCCGATTTATCAGTTTTATTCCTTCCAGGTAACATTTTACCCGGAATGTGCATTGCCAACATCCTTTTAAAAACCTACTACTAACTATATATAAATACATATATTTCATATGTAGTTGTTTGCAGTACAAGATAACTATTGATGCACACAGTACGCCCACAGTACGCCACTTGACATTTTAAAAGAACATTTCAAATGATCAATAGTTAATTCAGTACTATCATGTACTAAAAACAACACCACTTTAGCATCATTCTTCATATGAATTGATAATCAGTAAGATTTATTTATGTAAGTAGATCATATAGAAATGTTGATATATTTATACAGATTTATTTATTTTTTAATAAAACTGTGAAAAAAATTAAAAGAAAGAAATATATTAGCCTAGTTAGGGTGTATGTGGGGTGTACCTCTTTTTAAACTGAAAAGTAAAATTCGCAGAGTTACTCAACGGAATTACATTGAATTTAAAACAATAAAATGAAAACGACAAATTAGTTAACAACAGAGAAATAGAGATTCATAGAAATAATTCAGTTTATCAGTAGCCGTATCTCTTTTCTCTTTTAGTATTGGTGCTTATGCTTTATCAATGTATCTGCCTTTCTTTTTCGATGCTAGTTTTATTAAATTAAACTGTCTTTAAATTAATCAATAGTCATTTTCACGATGTGTTTGTAATGCTAGTGTTTTATTAATTTCATTTCATATAGTACAATCAAATTACTAATTAATAACAAATTACATTAAGTTATTATGATAAGTTCATAAGAATAATAATGCGAATAAGGCATTGAAGTATATGTCTTGAATTTCTCAACTTAGCTATATATACATATATATACATATACTCATATATATATATACATGCATATATATATATATATACATGTATATATATATATATATATGTATATATATATATGTATATACATGCATACATATATATACATATATATATATATATATATATACATGTATACATATACAGATATATATATATATATATATATATATATATATATATGTATATATATATATTGTGAGGTTTTATAGAGCATATATATTTACGTATCCACTCTTTATATACCCATACATTTATTTTTAAATTGCAAGCTCATTGAGTCTGTAGTACACGCGTCAGTGCGTATATACTTTTTTAGCTATATTCCAGTGACAAACAGAACACTCAATCTATTACTATAATTCTATGTATTTATTTTTTCTTAATTAATTTTATGTGCATACTTCAGCGAGTACCTTCATTGTTTTTATTCGTCGTATATATCTCAATATATATAAGGCAAAAATCTGAGATATGTATGTAACGCTAAGGCTTTTAAAATACTAAACAAACACCTCCGAATTAAGTATTATTTTAACCGGCATAACTTCGAGAAAATAATATCGAAAAATTAAAAAAAAGATTCAATTTTAAGTGGGCAAATAGCCATTTTGTCCTTTAATGTGATCACGATTTTTAATGTTATCTTGTGCACATGACGTCACATAGATAGGTACATTACGTCATAGTGATAGCTTCGGATATTATTTCATGCTATCGTCACGTTATTATTATTTTTTTTGCATTTTTCTTCGGACTATTGCCCTGATAAAAGAGAGGGGAATAAGCGAGAGTTATTTTAGTATAGCTCTTGAGGCCTCCTTGTATTTGACGATTGAAAATGAGGAAAAATATTATGATGGGATTGAAAATGATGAAGAATACCATGTGAGGATTGAAAATGATTAATAATATCATAAGGGGATTAAAAATGATGAAGAATATCATGAAGTGATTGAAAATGATAAATAATAGGGTGAGAGAAATGAAAATGATGAAGAATATCATGAGTGGATTGAAAATGATAAAGAATATCATGAGGGGATTGTAAATGATGAAGAATATCACGAGAGGATTGAACATGATGAAGAATATCAAGAGAGGATTGAAAATGATGAAGAATAAAATGATGGGATTGAAAATGATGAAGAATATCATGAACGGGTTGAAAATGATGAAGAATACGATGAGAAGATTGAAAATGATGAAGAATACCATGTGAGGATTGAAAATGATTAATAATATAAGGGGATTAAAAATGATGAAGAATATCATGAAGTGATTGAAAATGATGAATAATAGGGTGAGAGGATTGAAAATGATGAAGAATATCATGAGTGGATTGAAAATGATGAAGAATAAAATGATCGGATTGAAAATGATGAAGAATATCATGAGCTGGTTGAAAATGATGAAGAATACGATGAGAAGATTGAAAATGCTGAAGAATATAATAAGGGGATTGAAAATGATGAAGAATATCATGAGAGGATTGAAAATCATGAAGAACATCATGAGAGGATTGAAAATGATGAAGAATATCATGAGGGGGTTGAAAATGATGAAGAATACCATGAGGTGATTGAAAATGATAAAGACTACCATGAGGGGATTGAAAATGATTAAGAATATCATGAGGGGATTGAAAATGATGAATAACATCATGAGGGGATTGAAAATGATGAATAACATCATGAGGGGATTGAAAATAATGAATAACATCATGAAGGGATTGAAAATGATGAAGAACATCATAAGAGTATTGAAAATGATGAAGATCATCATGTGGGGATTGAATATGATGAAGATCAACATGTAAAGATTGAAAATGATGAAGAAAACTATGAGGGGATTGAAAATGATCAAGAATATCTATGATACATGATACATATCTATGATACATAATACATATCTATGATACATATAAATGATACATATATTTGATACATGATACATATCTATGACACATGATACATGATACATATCCATGATACATATCCATGATACATGAGACATATCCATAATACATGATACGTATCCATTATACATGATACATATTCATGATACATATCGATGATACATTATACATATCCATGATACATATCCATGATACATTATACATATCCATGATACATGATACATACACATGATACATATCATGATATATATCTATGATACATGTTAGATATCCATGATACATATCCATGATACATATCTATGATACATATTCACGATACATATCCATGATACATGATACATATCCATGATACATGATACATATACATGATACATATCCATAAACAATATCAATGACAAATGATAAATATCCATGATACATATCCGTGATACATGATACATCTCGATGATATATATACATGATACATATCTATGATACATGATACATGATACATAACGATGATACATGATACATATACATGATACATGATTCATATCCAGGATACATATCTATGATACATTATACATACCCATGATGCATGATACATATCAATGATACATGATACATATCCATGATACATGATACACATCCGTGATACATGATACATATCCATCATACATATAATGATACATATCCATGATACATGATACATATTTTTGATACATGATACATATCCATGATACATATCCTTGATACATGATACATATTCATGATACATATCCTTGATACATGATACATATCCATGATACATATCCTTGATACATGATACATATACATGATTCCTATCCATGGTATATGATCCATGTCAATGATACATATACATATCAGTGATACATGATACATATTCATGATATATATCCATGATACATATCCATGATACATGATACATGATAATATCTATGGTACATACCACATATCTATGATCAATGATACATATTTATGATACATATCCATGATCCATGATACATGATACATATCTATGATACATGATACATTATACATATTAATAATACATGATACATATTTATGATACATGATACATATATATGATATATGTTACATGATACATATATATATGATACATGATACATATACATGATACATACCCATGTTACATATCCATGATACATATCCATGATACATGATACATGATACATATCTATGATACATAACACATATCTATGATACATAACACATATCTATGATACATGATACATGATACATATGTATGATAATGATACATATACATGATACATATCCATGAAACATATATATATCCATGATACATATACATATCTATGATACATATACATGATACATATACATGATACATATCGATGATTCATATCAAGGATACATACCCATGATACATATACATACCCATGATACATATGCATATTCATGATACATATCTATGAGACATAACATATATCTATGATACAGTATACATGATACATACCTATCATACATGATACATATCTATGATACATATCCATGATTCATGATACATATCCATGATACATATCCATGATGCATGATACATATCCATGATCCATATCTATGATACATGATAGATATCCATGATCCATATCCATGATACATGATAGATATCCATGATACATGTCCATGATACATGATAAATATCAATGATACATATACATATCCATGATACATGATACATGATACATATCCATGATACATATACATATCCACGATACATGATATATATATACCTATACATGATATATATCCATGATACGTATACATGATACAAACACATGATACATATACATGATACATATACATATACATGATACACGATATATATACATGAGACATATACATATACATGATACATATACATGATACATATACATAATACATGATACATATTCATGATACATATCTATTTTTTCAACGTTAATCAGTAGTAATTTGGAAATTATCCAATGTATTTATGTAATAACTTTATAAAAATGCTGACTCACTAAACATGCTCCATAATCCCTTGCCGGATGTACCCGTCTTGCCCTAAATTGTGTCCGGTTGTATCAGGTCATCCCATAACTTCTGTCCGGATGCATCAATAACCACATAGGAAGGCAACCGGTAAGAGTGAAGTCAGTAGTTCTCAGGAGGCCTACTTCATTTGCAAAGTAATGTAGGTGGTTCAGAAGTATAACTGTCCCTAGAAATATTGGTGCTTCTAAAGTATAACGGTCCCACAGGAATGTTGCTTCTAAAGTATAATGGTCCACAGGAATGTTAATGCTTCTAAAGTATTACGGTCAACATGAATGTTGGTGCTTCTAAAGTATAACGGTCCCTAGAAATATTGGTGCTTCTTAAGTATAACGGTACCTCCCCAGGCACGTTGGTGCTTCTAAAGTATAACGATCCCTAGAAATATTGGTGCTTCTACAGTATAACGGTCCCCACAAATGTTGATGCTTCTAAAGTATGACGGTCCCCCCAGGAATGTTGGTGCTTCGAAAGTATAACGGTCCCTAGAAATATAAGTGCTTCTACAGTATAGGGATTAGGAGTGCTTCTACAGTATAGGACCCAGCATCAAGGGTGCTTCTAAATTTAGGACCCGGAGGCTTCTGCAGAATAGCATGTGAACATGGACGGTAATAAGTACGTATACAGCATGTGCACCGGGCCGGTTATAGGTATGTATTTAGAATGCGCTCCGGGGCGGCGATCGGTACGTATATAGCACGCATAGTGGGGCGGGGATAGGTACGTATATAGCATGCGCAACAAGCGGCGATAGGTACGTATATAGCACGCGCAACGGGGCGGCGATAGGTACGTATTCAGCATTCGCACCGGGTGGGCGATAGGTATGTATATACTATGTGCACTGCGGCGGCGATAGGTATGTATATAGTATGCACACCGGGGTGGTGATAGATTCGTATATAGTATGAACACAGGGGCGAAGATAAGTACCTATATATGAGGCGCAGACAGAGGTTGTACTTTTTATATAAATATGTAATACTATTGCCCTGGGAAACGTAGGATGAAATGGTGGGGAAGAAGCAGCTTTCGCAAAAGACAAAATAAGTAAGTAGCGGTGAAATGGGGCGACCAGGGAAGAGAAAAGTAGAAAGAAAACAAGACGGCTATAGAGAGAGGGAGAGAAATAGAAGTTTCAATATAAAGATGTTAAACACACGATTTTTCTTGTTGGGTTACCACTTTTTATGGTTGGGTCACTACGTCTATTTGTCGCGTCACCACTTTTTATTGCTGAGTCACCACTTTTATTGTGGGTAACCACATTTTATGGTTGAGTCACTACGGTTTATTGTTAAGTCACTACGTTTTATTGTTGGGTCACCACTTTTTTTGGTTGGGTCACTACGTTTTACTGTGTGGTCACCACTTCTTATTGCTGGGCCACCACTTTTATTGTTGGTCACTACTTTTTATGGTTGGGTCACCACTTTTTCTTGCTGGGTCACTACGTTTTATTGTTGGGTCACTGAATTTTATTGTTGATTCACCACTTTTTATTGTTGGGTCACTACGTTTTATGGTTGGTTCACTACGTTTTATTTTTAGGTCACTACGATTTATGGTTAGGTCACTACGTTTTATTGTTGGGTCACCACTTTTATTGTTGGGTCACCACTGTTTAGTGTTGGGTCACCACTTTTTTGGTTGGGACACCACGTTTTATTGTTGGGTCACCACTTTTTATTGCTGGGTCACTACGTTTTATTGTTTGGTCACCACTTTTTATGGTTGGGTAACTACGTTTTATTGTTGGGTAACTAAGTTTTATTGTTGGGTAACCACGTTTTAATGTTGGGTCACCACTTTTTATTGTTGGGTCACAACTTTTTATGGTTGGGTCACTAAGTTTTATGGTTGGGTAACCACTTTTTATGGTTGGGTCACTACGTTTTATTGTTGGGTCACTACGATTTTATCGTTTTTATTTTGTTGGGTCACCACTTTTTATTGTTGGGTCACTACGTTTTAATGTTAGGCAACCACGTTTTATTGCTGGGTCACTACGTTTTAATATTGGGTCACAACTTTTTATGGTTGGTTCACTAAGTTTTATGGTTGGGTAACCACTTTTATGGTTGGGTCACTACGTTTTATTGTTGGGTCACTACGATTTATGGTTAGGTCACTACGTTTGATTGTTGGGTCACCACTTTTTATTGTTGGGTCACAACTTTTTATTGCTGGGTCACTACGATTTTATCGTTTTTATTTTGTTGGGTCACCACTTTTTATTGTTGGGTCACTACGTTTTAATGTTAGGTAACCACGTTTTATTGCTGGGTAACTACGTTTTAATATTGGGTCACCACTTTTTATGGTTGGTTCACTTAGTTTTATGGTTGGGTAACCACTTTTATGGTTGGGTCACTACGTTTTATTGTTGGGTCACTACGATTTATGGTTAGGTCACTACGTTTGATTGTTGGGTCACCACTTTTTATTGTTGGGTCACAACTTTTTATTGCTGGGTCACCACTTTTATTGTTGGGTCACCACTTTTAATGATTGGTAACTACGTTTAATTGTTGGGTCACCACTTCTTATTGCTGACACCAATTTTATCGTTGAGTCCCCACTTTTTATAGCTGAGTCACTACGTTTTATTGTTGGGTAACTAAGTTTTATTGTTGGGTCACCACGTTTTAATGTTGGGTCACCACTTTTTATTGTTGGGTCACCACTTTTTATGGTTGGGTCACTAAGTTTTATGGTTGGGTAACCACTTTTTATGGTTGGGTCACTACGTTTTATTGTTGGGTCACTACGATTTTATCGTTTTTATTTTGTTGGGTCACCACTTTTTATTGTTGGGTCACTACGTTTTAATGTTAGGCAACTACGTTTTATTGCTGGGTCACTACGTTTTAATATTGGGTCACAACTTTTTATGGTTGGTTCACTAAGTTTTATGGTTGGGTAACCACTTTTATGGTTGGGTCACTACGTTTTATTGTTGGGTCACTACGATTTATGGTTAGGTCACTACGTTTGATTGTTGGGTCACCACTTTTTATTGTTGGGTGACAACTTTTTATTGCTGGGTCACCACATTTATTGTTGGGTCACCACTTTTAATGATTGGTAACTACGTTTAATTGTTGGGTCACCACTATTTATTGCTGACGCAAATTTTATCGTTGAGTCCCCACTTTTTATAGCTGAGTCACTACGTTTTATTGTTGGGTCACTAAGTTTTATTGTTGGGTCACCACGTTTTAATGTTGGGTCACCACTTTTTAATGTTGGGTCACCACTTTTTATGGTTGGGTCACTAAGTTTTATGGTTGGGTAACCACTTTTTATGGTTGGGTCACTACGTTTTATTGTTGGGTCACTACGATTTTATCGTTTTTATTTTGTTGGGTCACCACTTTTTATTGTTGGGTCACTACGTTTTAATGTTAGGCAACTACGTTTTATTGCTGGGTCACTACGTTTTAATATTGGGTCACAACTTTTTATGGTTGGTTCACTAAGTTTTATGGTTGGGTAACCACTTTTATGGTTGGGTCACTACGTTTTATTGTTGGGTCACTACGATTTATGGTTAGGTCACTACGTTTGATTGTTGGGTCACCACTTTTTATTGTTGGGTGACAACTTTTTATTGCTGGGTCACCACATTTATTGTTGGGTCACCACTTTTAATGATTGGTAACTACGTTTAATTGTTGGGTCACCACTATTTATTGCTGACGCAAATTTTATCGTTGAGTCCCCACTTTTTATAGCTGAGTCACTACGTTTTATTGTTGGGTCACTAAGTTTTATTGTTGGGTCACCACGTTTTAATGTTGGGTCACCACTTTTTAATGTTGGGTCACCACTTTTTATGGTTGGGTCACTAAGTTTTATGGTTGGGTAACCACTTTTTATGGTTGGGTCACTACGTTTTATTGTTGGGTCACTACGATTTTATCGTTTTTATTTTGTTTGGTACCCACTTTTTATTGTTGGGTCACTACGTTTTAATGTTAGGTAACCACGTTTTATTGCTGGGTCACTACGTTTTAATATTGGGTCACCACTTTTTATGGTTGGTTCACTAAGTTTTATGGTTGTGTAACCACTTTTATGGTTGGGTCACAACGTTTTATTGTTGGGTCACTACGATTTATGGTTAGGTCACTACGTTTTATTGTTAGGTCACCACTTTTTATTGTTGGGTCACAACTTTTTATAGTTGGTAACTACGTTTTATTGTTGGGTCACCACTTCTTATCGTTGAGTCACCACTTTTATCGTTGAGTCACCACTTTTTATTGCTGGGTCACTACGTTTTATTGTTGGGTCACCACGTTTTAATGTTGGGTCACCACGTTTTAATGTTGGGTCACCACTTTTTTGTTGGGTCACCAATTTCATTGTTGGGTCACTACGTTTCAATGTTAGGTCACCACGTTTTATTGCTGGGTCACTACGTTTTAATTTTGGGTTATCACTTTTTATGGTTGGGTCACTACATTTTATGGTTGGTTCAGTATGTTTTATTGTTGGGTCACCACTTTTTATAGTTGGGTCACTACGTTTTATGGTGAAGTCACTTCGTTTTATTGTTAGGGTCACCACTTTTTATTGCTTGGTCACCACTTTTTATTGCTGGGACACTACGTTTAATGATTTTATTGTTGGGTCATAACTATTTATGGTTGGGTCACCACGTTTTATCGGTGGGTCACAACTTTTTGTTGCTAGGTCACTACGTTTCATTGTCTGGTAACCACTTTTTATGGTTGGGTCACTACGTTTTATGGTTGGGTCACAACGTTTTATTGTTGGGTCACTACGATTTATGGTTAGGTCACTACGTTTCATTGTTGGGTCAATACGTTTTATTGTTGGGTCACCACTTTTTATCGTTGGGTCACTACGTTTTATTGTTTATCACCACTTTTTATGGTTGGGTCACTACGTTTTATGGTTTGGGCCACTACGTTTTATGGTTAGGTCACTACGTTTTCTGGTTGGTAACTAAGTTTTTTTGTTGGGTCACTACGTTTTTTTGTTGGGTCACTACGTTTTATGGTAAGGTCACTACGTTTTATTGTTAGGTCACAACTTTTTTTGTTGGGTCACCACTTTATTGTTGGGTCACCACTTTTTATTGTTGGGTCACTACGTTTTATGGTGTAGTCACTTCGTATTATTGTTGGGTCACCACTTGTTTTGTTGTGTCACCACGTTTTATTTCTGGGTCACCACTTTTTATTGCTGGGTCACTATGTTTTATTGTTAGGTCATCACTTTTTATGGTTAGTCACTACTTTTTTGGTTGGGTCACTACGTTTCATTTTCGGGTCACTACTTTTTATTGTTGGGTCACCACTATTTATTGTTGGGTCTAAACCTTTTATCGTTGGGTCATAACGCTTTATGGTTGGTCACCACTTTTTATGGTTGGGTCACTACGTTTTATGGTTTGGGCCACTACGTTTTATGGTTAAGTCACTTCGTTTTATTGTTAGGTCACCACTTGTTTTGTTGGGTCACCACGTTTTATTTCTGCGTCACCACTGTTTATTGCTCGGTGACCACTTTTTATTGCTGGGTCACTACGTTTTATTGTTGGGTAACTACTTTTTATGGTTAGGTCACTACGTTTTATGGTTGGGTCACTACGTTTTATTGTTAGGTCACTACCATTTTTGGTTAGGTCACTACGTTTCATTGTGCGGTCACCACTTTTTATGGTTAGGTCACTACGTTTTATGGTTGGGTCACTACGTTTTATTGTTAGGTCACTACCATTTTTGGTTAGGTCACTACTTTTTATTTTTGGGTCACCACTGTTTATAGTAGGGTCACTATGTTTTATGGTGTGGTCACCACGTTTTAATGTTGGGTCACCACTTTTTGAAGTTAGGTCACCACGTTTTATTGCTGGGTCACTACGTTTTAATGTTGGGTCACCACTTTTTATGGTTGGGTCACTACGTTGTATTGTTGGGTAACCACTTTTTATGGTTGGGTCAACACGTTTTATTGCTGGGTCACACTTTTTATTTCTGGGTTACTACGTTTTATTGTTGGTAACCACTTTTTATGGTTGGATAACTACGTTTTATTGTTGAGTCACTACGATTTATGGTTAGGTACCTACGTTTGATTGTAAGGTCACCACTTTTTATTGTTGGGTCACAACTTTTTATGGTTGGTTACTACGTTTTATTGTTGGGTCACCACTTCTAATCGTTGAGTCACCACTGTATCGTTGAGTTAACACTTTTTATTGCTGGGTCACTACGTTTTATTGTTGGGTCATCACGTTTTAATGTTGGGTCACCACGTTTTAATGTTGGGTCACCACTTTTTTGTTGGGTCACCACTTTTTATTGTTGGGTCACTACGTTTTAATGTTAGGTCACTACGTTTTATTGCTGGGTCACTACGTTTTAATGTTGGGTAATCACTTTTTATGGTTGGGTCACTACATTTTATGGTTAGGTCAGTATGTTTTATTGTTGGGTCACCACTTTTTTGGTTGGGTCACCAATTTTATTGCTGGGTCACTACGTTATATTGCTGGGTCACTACGTTTAATTGTTGGGTCACTACGGTTTATTGTTGGGTTACTACGATTTATGGTAAGGTCACCACATTTTAATGTTGGGTCACCACTTTTTATTGCTGAGTACCAACTTTTTATTGTTGGGTCACCACTTTTTATTGCTGGGTCATCACTTTTTATTGTTGGGTCACCACTTTTTATAGTTGGTAACTATATTTTATTGCTGGGTCACACCTTTATTGTTGGGTCACCACTTTTTATTGTTGGGTCAGTACGTTTTATGGTTAAGTCAATTCATTTTATTGTTGGGTCACCACTTGTTTTGTTGGGTCACCACGTTTTCTTGCTGGGTCACTACGTTTTATTGTTGGGTCATAACTTTTATGGTTGGTCACCACGTTTTATTGCTGGGTCACCACTTTTTGATGCTTGGTCACTACGTTTCATTGTGTGGTCACCACTTTATATGGTTCGGTCACTACGTTTTATGGTTGGGTCACTACGATTTATGGTTAGGTCACTACGTTTTATTGTTGGGTCACCACAATAAAATTGTTGGGTCACCACTTTTTACCGTTAGGTCACTACGTTTTATTGTTTATCAGCACTCTTTATGGTTGGTCACTACGTTTTATGGTTTGGGATATTACGTTTTATGGTTAGGTCATTACGTTTTATTGTTGGGTCAACACTTTTTATCGTTGGTGACTACGTTTTTTGTGGGGTCACTACTTTTTATAGTAAGGTAACTACGTTTTATTGTTGGGTCACCACTTTTTATTGTTGGGTCACCACTTTATTGTTTGGTCACCACTTTTTATTGTTGGGTCACTACGTTTTATGGTTAAGTCACTTCGTTTTATTGTTGGGTCTCTCCTTGTTCTGTTGGGTCACCACGTTTTATTGGTGGGTCACCACTTTTTATTGCTTGGTCACTACGTTTTATTTTTGGGGCATCACTTTTTATGGTTGGGTGACCACGTTTTATTGCTGGTTCACCACTTTTTGTTGCTGGGTACCTACGTTTCATTGTGTGGTCACCACTTTATATGGTTGGGTCACTACGTTTTATGGTTGGGTCACTACGGTTTATTGTTGGGTCACTACGATTTATGGTTAGGTCACTACGTTTTATTGTTGGGTCACTACTTTTTATTGTTGGGTCACCACTTTTTATCGTTAGGTCACTACTTTTTATTGTTTATCAGCACTTTTAATGGTTGGTCACTACGTGTTATGGTTTGAGCCACTACGTTTTATGGTTACGTCACTACGTTTTATTGTTGGGTCACCACTTTTTATCGTTGGTGACTACGTTTTTTTGTTAGGTCACTACGTTTGATGGTAAGGTAACTACGTTTTATTGTTGGGTCACCACTTTTTATTGTTGGGTCACCACTTTATTGTTGGGTCACCACTTTTTATTGTTGGGTCACTGCGTTTTATGGTTAAGTCACTTCGTTTTATTGTTGGGTCACCCCCTACTCTGTTGGGTCACCACGTTTTATTGCTGGGTCACCAATTTTTATTGCTGGGTCACTACGTTTTATTGTTGGGTCATAACTTTTTATGGTTGGGTCACCACTTTTTTGGTAAGGTTACTCCGTTTCATTGTGTTGTCACCACTTTTTATGGTTGGTCACTACGTTTTATGGTTAGGTCACTAAGTTTTATGGTTGAGTCACTACCATTTATTGTTAGGTCACAAGGTTTTATTGTTGGGTCACCACTTTTTATTGTTGGGTCACCACTTTTTATCGTTGGGTCACAGCGTTTCATGGTTGGTCACCACTTTTGTGGGGTAGGGCACTACGTTTTATTGTTTGGGCAACAACGTTTTATGGTTGGGTCACTACGTTTTATTGTTAGGTCACCACTTTTTTTGTTGGGCAACTTCGTTTTATTGATGGGCAACAACGTTTTATGGTTAGGTCACTACGTTTTATTGTTGGGTCACCACTTTTTATGGTTGGGTCACTATGTTTTATTGTTGGGTCACCACGTTTGAATGTTCGGTCACCACTTTTTTGTTGGGTCACCACTTTTTATTGCTGTGTCACGACTTTTTATTGCTGGGTCACCACTTTTTATTGCTGGGTCACTACGTTTTATGGTTAAGTCACTTCGTTTTATTGTTGGGTCACCACTTGTTTTGTAGGGTAACCACTTTTTATTGCTGGGTCACCACTTTTTATTGCTGGGTCACTACGTTTTATTGTTGGGTCCTAACTTTTTATTGTTGGGTCACCACTTTGTTTGTTGGGTCACCACGTTTTATTGTTGGGCCACCACTTTTTGTGGCTAGGTCACTACGTATAATTGCGGGGTCACCACTTTTTATGGTTGGTCACTACGTTTTTTGGGTCACCACTTTTTTGGTTAGGTCACTAAGTTTTATTGTTGGGTCACCACTTTTTATGGTTTGTCACTACTTTTTTTGTTGGGTCACTACGTTGTATGTTAAGGCCACTACGTTTTATTGTAGGTCACCACTTTTTATTGTTGGGTCACCACTTCATTGGGTGGTCACCACTTTTTGTTGCTGGGTCACCACTTTTTATTGTTGGGTCACTACGTTTTATGGTTAAGTCACTTCGTTTTATTGCTGGGTCACCACTTTTTATTGCTGGGTCACTACGTTTTATTGTTGGGTCATGATTTTTGATAGAGGGGTCACCACTTCTTTGGTTGGGTCACTACGTTTCATTATTGGGTCACCACTTTTTATTGTTGGGTCATTACGTTTTATGGTTAAGTCACTTCGTTTTATTGATAGGTCACTACTGTTTTTGTGGTGTCACCACGTTAATTGCTGGGTCACCACTTTTTATTGCTGGGTGACTAAGTTTTATTGTTGGGTCATTACTTTTGATTGTTGGGTCACCACTTTTTTGGTTGGGTCACTACGTTTCATTTTGTGGTCACCACTTTTTATGGTTGGGTCACTACGTTTTATGGTTGTGTCACTACGTTTTGATGTTGGGTCACTACAATTTATGGTTAGGTCACTACGTTTTATTGTTGGGTCACCACTTTTTATTGTTGGGTCACCACTTTTTTCGTTGGGTCACCACTTTTTATTGTTGGGTCACCACTTTTTATGGTTAGGGCACTACGTTTTATTGTTAGGTCACTACGATTTATTGTTGGGTCACCACTTTTTTTGTTGGGTCACCACTTTTTATGGTTAGGGCACTACGTTTTATTGTAAGGTCACTACGTGTTATTGTTGGGTCACTACGTTGTATGGTAAGATCACTACGTTTTATTGTTGGGTCACCACTTTTTATTGTTGGGTCATAACTTTTTATGGTTTGGTCACTATGTTTTATGGTTGGGTCACCACTTTTTATTGTTTGGTCACTACGTTTTTATTGTTGGGTCACTACGTTTCATGGTTTGCTCACTACGTTTTATAGTTGGGTCACCACTTTTTATCGTTGGGTCAGTACGTTTTATTGTTGGTCACCACTTTTTATTGTTGGGTTACTACGTTTAATGGTTAGGTCACTACGTTTCATAGTAAGGTCACTACGTTTTATTGTTGGGTCACTACGTTTTATGGTAAGGTCACTACGTTTTATTGTTAGATAACTAATTTTTATTGTTGGGTCACGTTTTTGATGGTTTGGTCACTACGTTTTTATTGTTGGGTCACTACGTTTCATGGTTAGCTCACAACGTTTTATTGTTGGGTTACCATTTTTTTTGTTGGGTCACTACGTTTTATTGTTGGGTCACTACGTTTTATGGTAAGGTCACTACGTTTTATTGTTGGGTCACCACTTTTTATCGTTGGGTCACTACGTTTTATGGTTGTGTCACTACGTTTTATTGTTTGGTCACTACCATTTATGGTTAGGTCACTACGTTTTATTGTTGAGTCCCCACTTTTTATTGTTGGGTCACAACGTTTTATGGTTGGTCACCACTTTTTATGGTTATGCCACTACGTTTTATGGTTAGGCCACTACGTTTTATTGTTGGGTCACAACTTTTTTTGTTGGGTCACTGCGTTTTACTGTATGATCACTACGTTTTATGGTAAGGTCACTACGTTTTATTGTTGGGTCACTACGTTTTATGGTAAGGTCACTACGTTTTATTGTTAGGTCACTATATTTTATTGTTAGGCCACCACTTTTTATGGTTGGGTCACTATGTTTTTATTGTTGGGTCACTACGTTAAATGGTTAGCTCACTACGTTTTAATGATGGGTCACCAAGTTTTATTGTTGGGTCACCACTTAATATCGTTGGGTCACTACGTTTTATGGTTGGTCACCACTTTTTATGGTTGGTCACTGCGTTTGATGGTTTTGGCCACTACGTTTTATGGTTAGGTCACTAGGTTTTATTGTAAGGTCACTAGATTTTATTGTTAGGTCACCACTTTTTATGGTTGGGTCACTACGTTTTATTGTTCACGTACTACGTTTTATTGTTGGGTAACAACTTTTTATTGCTGGGTCACCACTTTGATTGTTGGGTCACCACTTTTTATGGTTGGATCACTACGTTTTATGGTTAAGTTACTACGTTTTATTGTTGGGTCACCACTTTTTGGGGGTTAGGTCACTACGTTTTATTGTTGGGTCAGTACCTTTTATGGTAAGGTCACTACGTTTTATTGTTGGGTTACAACATTTATTGTTTAATCACTACGTTTTAGTGTTAGGTCACCACTCATTATTGTTGGGTCACTACTTTTATTGTTGTGTCACCACTTTTTATTGCTGGGTCACTACGTTTTATTGTTGGGTCATTATGTTTTATTGCTGGGTCAACACTTTTTATTTCTGGGTCACTACGTTTAATTGTGTGGTCACTACTTTTTATTGTTGGGTCACCACTTTTATTGTTGGGTCACCACTTTTTATTGCTGGGTCACTACGTTTTATTGTTGGGTCACAACTTTTATTGTTGGGTCACCACTTTTTATTGCTCGGTCACTACGTTTTATTGTTAGGTCACAACGTTTTATTGGTCGGTCACTACGTTTTATGGTTGGGTCACTACGATTTATGGTTAGGTCACTACGTTTTATTGTTGGGTAACCACTTTTTAATGTTGGTCACTACGTTTTATTGTTGGCTCACCACTGCTTATTGCTGGGTCACACGATTTATCGTTGAGTCACCGCGTTTTATTTTTGGGTCACCACTTTTTATTGATGGGTCACCATTTTTATTGTTGGGTCACGACTTTTTATTGTTGAGTAACCTTTTTTTCTGGTTGGGTCACTACGTTTTATGGTTAGGTCACTACGTTTTATTGTTGGGTCACTACGTTTTATTGTTGGGTCACTACTATTTATGGTTATGTCACTACGTTTGATTGTTGGGTCACCACTTTTTATTGTTGGGTCTCCACTTTTATTGTTGGGTCACCACGTTTTATTGCTTGGTAACCACTTTAAATTGCTGGGTCACTACGTATTATTGTTGGGTCACCAGTTTTTATGGTTGGGTCACTACGTTTCATGGTTGGTAACTATGTATATAGAATGCGGACCAGGGCGGTGATAGGTATATATTTAGCATGCGCTTCAGGGCGGCGATCAGTACGTATAGTGCACGCACACCAGGAAGGCGATAGGTACGTATTGTGCACGCGCACTGGGGCGGTGATAAGAACATATTTAGCATTCACATCAAGCCGGCGATAGAGACGTATTTAGCATTTGCACTGGGGCGGCGATAGGTTAGTTGTAGTATTCGCAACGGGGCGGCGATAGGTACGTATGCAGCATTCGCACTGGGGCAGCGATAGGCACTTATGTAGTATGCATACCGGGGCGGCGATAGGTACTTATATAGTATCGGCCCCGGGGCGGCGATAGGTATGTATATTGTATGGGTCACTATGTTTCATTGTGTGGTCACTACTTTTTATGGTTGGGTCACTACGTTTTATGGTTTGAGCCACTACGTTTTATTGTAAGGTCACGACCTTTTATTGTAGGGTCACCACTTTTTATTGTTGGGTCACCACTTCATTGTTGGGTCACCACTTTTTATTGTTATGTCACCACTTTTTATTGTTGGGTCACCACTTTTTATTGTTGGGTCAGTACGGTTTATGGTTAAGTCACTTAGTTTTATTGTTGGCTAACCACGTGTTTTGTTGGGTCACCACGTTTTGTTGCTGGACCACCACTTTTTATTGCTGAGTGACTACGTTTTATTGTTGGGTCATCACTTTTTATGGATGGGTCACCACTTTTTTTGTTGGGTCACTACGTTTCATTATTGGGTCACCACTTTTTATTGTTAGGTCACCACTTTTTATTGTTTGGTCACCACTTTTTATCGTTGGGTCAGTACGTTTTAATGTTGGTCACCACTTTTTATGGTTGGGTCACTACGTTTTATGGTTTGGTCACTACGTTTTATTGTTGGGTCACCACTTTTTATTGTTGGGTCACTACGTTTTATGGTTAAGTCACTTCGTTTTATTGATGGGTCACATCTGTTTTTGTTGGGTCACTACGTTTTATTGCTTGGTCACCACTTTTTATTGCTGGGTCACTACGTTTTTTGGTTGGGTCATTACTTTTTATGGTTGGGTCACCACTTTTTTGGTTGGGTCACTACGTTTCATTGTGTGGTCACCACTTTTTATGGTAGGGTCACTACGTTTTATGGTTGTGTCAGTACGTTTTATTGTTGGGTCACTACCATTTACTGTTAGGTTACTACGTTTTATTGTTGGGTCACCACTTTTATTGTTGGGTCACAACTTTTTATCGTTGGGTCACAACGTTTTATGGTTGGTCACCACTTTATGTGGTTGGTCACTGCGTTTTATGGTTTGGGCCACTACGTTTTATGGTTAGGTCACTAGGTTTTATTGTTAGGTCACCACTTTTGATGGTTGGGTCACTACGTTTTATGGTTAACTTACTACGTTTTATTGTTCGGTAACCACTTTTTATTGCTGGGCTACCACTTTGATTGTTGGGTCACCTACTTTTTATGGTTGGGTCACTACGTTTTATGGTTTAGTTACTACGTTTTATTGTTGGGTCACCACTTTTTTTGGTTAGGTCACTACGTTTTATTGTTAGGTCAGTACCTTTTATGGTAAGGTCACTACGTTTTATTGTTGGGTCACAACATTTATTGTTTAATCACTACGTTTTAGTGTTAGGTCACCACTCATTATTGTTGGGTCACTACTTTTATTGTTGGGTCACCACTTTTTATTGTCGGGTCACCACTTTTTTGGTTGGGTCATTAGGTTTTATTGCTGGGTCACCACTTTTTATTGCTGGGTCACTACGTTTCATTGTGTGGTCACCACTTTTTATGGTTGGGTCACTATGATTTATGGTTAAGTCACTACGTTTTATTGTTGGGTCACCACTTTTTATTGTTGGATGTCCACTTTTTATTGTTGGGTCACTACATTTTATGGTTGGGTCACTACGTTTTATTGTTTGGTCACTACGATTTATGGTTAGGTCACTACGTTTTATTGTTGGGTCACCACTTTTTATTGTTGGATGTCCACTTTTTATTGTTGGGTCACTACGTTTTATGGTCTGGTCACCACTTTTTATTGTTGAGTCACCACTTTTTATGGTTGGGTCACTACGTTTTATAGTTAGGTTACTACGTTTTATTGTTGGGTCACAACTTTCTATGGTTGGGTCACTACGTTTTATGGTTAAATCACTACGTTTTATTGTTGGGTCAGCACTTTTTATGGTTTAATCATTACGTTTTATTTTTGGGTCACCACTTTTTATGGTTCAGTCACTATGTTTTATGGTTGGTCACTATGTATATACAATGCGCATCAGGGCGGGGATAGGTATATATTTAGCATGCGCTTCAGGGCGGCGATCAGTACGTATATATCACGCACACCAGGGAGGCGATAGGTACGTATTGTGCATATGCACTGGGGCGGTCATAGGAACATATTAAGCATTCACATCAGGCCGGCGATAGAGACGTATTTAGCATTTGCACCGGGGCGGCGATACGTACGTTGTAGTATTCGCAACGGGGCGGCGATAGGTACGTATGTAGCATTTGCACCGGGGCAGCGAATGGTACTTATGTAGTATGCATACCGGGGCGGCAATAGGTACTTATATAGTATCGGCCCCGGGGCGGCAATAGGTACGTATATTGTATGGGTCACTACGTTTCATTGTGTGGTCACCACTTTTTATGGTTGGGTCACTACGTTTTATGGTTGGGTTACTACGTTTTATTGTTTGGTCACTACGAGTTATGGTTAGGTCACTACGTTTTATTGTTGGGTCACCACTTTTTATTTTTGGGTAACCACTTTTTATTGTTAAGTCACCACTTTTTAATGTTGGTCACTAAGTTTTATTGTTGGGTCCCCCCTTCTTATTTCTGGGTCACAACATTTATCGTTGAGTCACCATGTTTTATTGTTGGGTCCCCACTTTTTATTGTTGGGTCACCACTTTTTTTGTTGGGTCACCACGTTTTATTGCTTGGTCACAACTTCTTATTGCTGGGTCACTACGTTTTATTGTTGGGTCACCACTTTTTATGGCTGGGTCACTACGTTTTATGGTTGGTGACTACGTTTTATTGTTGAGTCACTACGATTTATGGTTAGGTCACTACGTTTTATTGTTGGGTCACCACTTTTTATTGTTGGATGTCCACTTTTTATTGTTGGGTCACTACGTTTTATGGTCTGGCCACCACTTTTTATTGTTGGGTAACCACTTTTTATGGTTGGGTCACTACGTTTTATGGTTGGGTCACTACGTTTTATAGTTAGGTTACTACGTTTTATTGTTGGGTCACAACTTTCTATGGTTGGGTCACTACGTTTTATGGTTAAGTCACTACGTTTTATTGTTGGGTCAGCACTTTTTATGGTTTAATCATTACGTTTTATTGTTGGGTCACCAGTTTTATTGCTGGCTAACCCATTTAAATTGTTGGGTCACCACTTTTTAATGTTGGTCACTACGTTTTATTGTTGGGTCACCACTTCTTATTGCTGGGTCACAACATTTATCGTTGAGTCACCACTTTTTATTGTTGGGTCACCACTTTTTATTGTTGGGTCACCACTTTTTTGGTTGAGTCACCATGTTTTATTGCTTGGTCACTACTTTTTATTGCTGGGTCACTACGTATTATTGTTGGGTCACCACTTTTTATGGTTGGGTCACTACGTTTTATGGTTGGTCACTATGTATATAGAATGCGCACCAGGGCAGTGATAGGTATATATTTAGCATGCACTCCGGAGCTGCGATCAGTATGTATAAAGCACGCACACCAGGAAGGCGATAGGTACGTATTTAGCACACGCACCGGGGCGGTGATAGGAACATATTTAGCATTCACATCAGGCCGGCGACAGAGACGTATTTAGCATTTGCACCGGGGCGGCGATAGGTACGTTGTAGCATTCGCACTGGGGCAGCGATAGGTACGTATGTAGCATTTGCACTGGGGCGGCAATAGGTACTTATATAGTATCGGCCCCGGGGCGGCGATAGGTACGTATATTGTATGTGCACCGGGGTTGCGATAGATATGTATATAGTATGAACACCGGGGTGGAGATAAGTACCTATATAGAAGCGCAGATAGATGTGGTACTTTTTATAGAAATATGTCATACTATTGCCATGGGCAACGTAGGAGAAATGGTGGGGAAGAAGCAGCTTCTGCAAAAGGCAAAATTAGAAAGTAGCGATGAAATGGTGCGACCAGGGAAGAGAAAAGTAGAAAGATAAAGAGACGGCTATAGAAGAGGGGGAGAAATAGAAGTTTGAATATAAAGATGTTACACACGCGGTTTTTCTTCAATTATATGTCATTATGACCCCGAGCAACGCCGGGTAGCCCCGCTAGTCTATTATATAAACGTCACCTGTCTGTATTGATGTATGTATGTATGTATGTATGTATGTATGTATGTATGTATGTAAAGCTTCTCCTCCGAAAGTACCCAACACACGGTCACACGGGTGACATTATTAAAACCGGCCAGCCCCCAGACGTGCTATCTCTGAAAATTGGGGGGAAACGTTCATATTTTCGTATAGAAATGGCTCGAAACGTTGAGGGGCGGGGGATATCTGACAAAATCATAGTACAAAAACGATTTGCGCATGCGTTAAATATATGTCACTTCCTCACTTTTGAACGCGGAATTTATGACAAACGTAAGTCCAAACTTTCTATAACTTTAAACTTTCTATAACTTAATTTTTAATTTCATCATAAAACTTCGCTAATCTTATTATTTATTAAACGTATCGTAAAAAAAAACAACCTATATGACTTTATTACGCTTTCTGCCCTCGTGGGGAGGCAAGTAAATACTCACACAAAAAACATTTCTGTTTAGTTTTCCTACGTGAAACGTCATTTACATTTTAATAAATAAACAAAATATATACATTTTACAAAAATCACCGTACATCAGTCATAGATACTTTTATTTACAAATATTTCTATAACTTATTTTTTATTTAAACAAAAAATACACTATATGACTTTATTCCGCAATCTGCCCTCGTGGGGAGTCAAGTAAATACTGACACAAAATACATTTTTGTTTAGTTTAGAAATGAGGAAGAAAGTTATAATCTGTTAATTTTCCTCTACCTCTCCCTCCTCCTCCTATCTCTTCCTCTCCCTCTCCCTCCTCCTCCTATCTCTTCCTCTCCCTCTCCCTCTCCCTCTCATACTGCTTTCTCTCTCTCTGTCATCAGATTGCGCTTAATTTTTCAATGAGTGTAATTGAGTTAAACATTTAACCATTGCAAATTATTCAAGTATAAAAGTAAGTAATATTAAATTTCATTTGATAACATGTATTTCACTTTCCATTTCAAGAGTTTTAGTTTAGATATATTTTCGGAACTAAAAACTCATTAAAATATTTTCTATATTGAATCGTCAAGAATTGCAGCTGTTTCCTCCACTTTTTCTTTAATCTAATATCGTTAAAAAAAAATTTACATCTTTTTCTACCCTCACACTATGTGTTAGTCAATTGAATTCGATTTAAAACTTGTGTCTCAACGTCCCGTAATCAATTGAAACAAATTATAAAGGAAGTTCACAAATCTTACGGTTATCCCACTTTGAAAACTTTCAAAATGGCTATCATATTTACATTTCTCTTCGTAACCCCAAATAAAACGGTACTTTCACACTTAAATAAAAACATTTACATGTACACATTTGACTGACAATTGTTCATCCCCCCCACAAAAAAAATAAACACCACAAATAAAAATATATTTATTTATAATTATTATGTATTTTTCTTTAAAAGTATTAAGATTTTATTATCGTCTGCCCGTCCTACATTTACCGGTTGGCTAAATATTTCTATTCATATAAAATAACGTTTCAATTAGTAAAGTTACATGAATAAATAACAGACTAAAAAATAATTATGCTTCGCCATGGTTTTCACTAATATTTTTATTAATATAAAATAAAATACCGTTTCCATTTCATCAAGTTACATGCAGTATAGTGTACATAGGAAATATCAGTGCTTATGCAGTATACAATAAACAAGAAATACGTTTTAGTTATTTTTCTGGGTGGGGGATAGAGAAATTTTTAACTGAAAATATTTGTTTTAAAATTTTAATTTAAAAAATCTACTTGATTCATTTACTTGCTTTTTGGTATAGGATATATACAGCCCGTGCAAAAATACGTACATCAATAGGTATTTTTTCAGTTTGTTTTTTGTTTTATGGTTTTTTTTTTCAAAAGTATCTGCTAAATGGATAAGCACCTAATTTCTTATCCAAAAACATTAAATTTTGAAATTAAATCCAATATTCTTTTCATTATTTATTTACTACAAAATAAATACATAAATATGTAATATTTTTTTTATATGTACTGTCTTTTTCTATTGACAAAATTGTACCAACCCACCCTATTTAAAACATTATTTTCACAAATAAATCAAAACACTTACATGTACACATTTGTATGACAATGGTTCATCCCCCCCCCAAAAAAAAATTAATATATTTATTTACAATTCTTCATCTAAAGTTTGTCCGGTTTCTATCTATATCTTTTCTTTGAATTTCTTCATCTTCTATTATCGTCTGCCCGTCTTACATTTAGCGGTTGGCTGTTTCATCTTCTTTGAGATGTCTAGAAACATATATTCATTATTTAAGTGTTCGCACTTGTATGAAAAACATATAAACTTACATTTCAATACTTTAATAAATTTTTACATTTATTTTCGCATGCTTATACTTAAATGAAACCGAATCCATTTCAGGGTTCTTCTGCAGTTTAGCTTCTCATTAAAAAAAGAACACCGAAAATTGCAAATAAAAAAAATTGGGGAACAATTTGCCCGATTTTACTTGCCTCCCCACAAGGTCATAATAATAAACTATGTCGGTTTCAATGTAGGGAAAATCTAGCTCCTGAAACGGTGGTATTCTGGATTGGAACAAAAGTAAAAATTGCCTCCTTCTAGAAAGATTTCTCATTTACTGATTCAGATAAAAAAGAAAGACATTTTAATGATAAAGTAAAAATGAGGTGGAGGTGCCACCCCACCAAAATCTGCATGAAAAACAATGGTGAAATGCATTTTTGATTGATATTTATTCCATAGGTCTCTAATTTTCCTACCTTGCATAAAGTCCACGATTTTCACATGCTTAATTTTCCAGTACCTAATTTTCCAAGACCCCATAAAATAGCAAATAACACTGCACCTTATTTGTGCGAATACAAAGTTGCAAATTTCTATTACAGTTGACATTACAATATCTATTTCTTTCTGATGGATATTTACCCTTTTTAAAAACAAGGAATACTGAAATATATAATTATATTATTTGACACATTTTTTGCGAGAAAAAAAATTCTGTTTAATTATCTTTTCCTTTTTTTCCACTGCAGTTGAAAACCTCTGTGATCGTTGATACAAGTGAATAACAAAGAAATACGTATTCAGATTCTATCTTTACTTATTATTAACATCTACTTTTATTTGTTTCATTAATTTACATTGTTTTTATGTTACAGTTTATCGACTCAGTTGAGTCATTTACACCTACAGGTTCTTTGTTTTTTTATTGTATAATAATCTTATTTTGAATATTTTACAAGTTATTATTTACTTTAACATTTACTTACAATTCTTTCAATTAACTGCCTTTGTTTTATTTGCTTTTACTTTTTTGAATTCAACTTTTAATACAAAAAGAAAAATGCCCAGGAAATCCTCATCATCGTATGGAAGATCATCTTCAGCAGCACGTGCCATGAAACAAAGGCGATTGGAAGAAAGAGAGGAATCACGAGATTCACGTTTGCTTGCTAATAGGATTCGCAATTCTATAGAAAGACAGAATGAAAGTTTAGAAGTACGACAAGCACGCTTACTTGCGAATAGCTCTCGTAATGCGGCGGCACGGGAGGGGAAAACTTTGGAAGAACGACAGGGAAGGTTACTTGGTAATAGCTCTCGGAATGCGACGGCACGTGAGGAGGAAACTTTGGAAGAGCGACAGGGAAGGTTACTTGGTAATAGCTCTCGGAATGCGACGGCACGTGAGGAGGAAACTTTGGAAGAGCGACAGGGAAGGTTACTTGGTAATAGCTCTCGGAATGCGACGGCACGTGAGGAGGAAACTTTGGAAGAGCGACAGGGAAGGTTACTTGGTAATAGCTCTCGGAATGCGATGGCACGCGAGGAGGAAACTTTGGAAGAGCGACAGGGAAGGTTACTTTGTAATAGCTCTCGGAATGCGATGGCACATGAGGAGGAAACTTTGGAAGAGCGACAGGGAAGGTTACTTGGTAAAAGCTCTCGGAATGCGATGGCACGTGAGGAGGAAACTTTGGAAGAGCGACAGGGAAGGTTTCTTGGTAATAGCTCTCGGAATGCGACGGCACGCGAGGAGGAAACTTTGGAAGACCGACAGGGAAGGTTACTTGGTAATAGCTCTCGGAATGCAATGGCACGTGAGGAGGAAACTTTAGAAGTACGACAAGCACGCTTACTTGGTAATAGCTCTCGAAATGCGACGGCACGTGAGGAGGAAACTTTAGAAGTACGACAAGCACGCTTACTTGGTAATAGCTCTCGAAATGCGACAGCCCGTGATGAGGAAACTTTGGAAGAGCGACAGGAAAGGTTACTTGCTAATAGCTCTCGGAATGCAACGCAAAGATTACAAGAGACTCAAGAAACACAACAACTTAGGAGAATGACTGATCGAATCTACCACTCCACAAACAGAGCTCATCTAAGAGATTCAAGACATACTGATTGGCTACTGGAAGCATTTTGTTATGATCCCCAAAAGAATTATAACTCTGATCCAAAGGTAATAATTGGGAAAATGGATAAAACTTGTAATTATTGTGCTGCAAAGAAGTGGACTGCAGAAAGACCTGGTCTTTGTTGCTTGAGTGGCAAAATCAATCTTCCACATATACAAGATCCTCCAGAATTTCTCAGAAACTTACTCACACATGCTACACCAACAGCAACACACTTCAGAAAAAATCTTCTGAAGTACAATTCAGCATTTCAAATCACATCTTTTGGAGCTGCTAAGAATGTTACAGACTTTGGATTCTTAACCACTTATAAAATCCAGGGACAGTGTTATCATTTGATGGGGGCTTTGCTTCCACTAACCGAAACATCTCATGCATTTGTGCAGGTTTATTTTATGGGTGGTAATCAAACAGAAGCACAGCGCAGATGCACAGTTGTGCAAGGTGGATTGGAATTGGATATTGTCATGGAGTTACAGGACCTTCTTCACCAACACCATATATATGTTGGTATTTTTAAATATGTACTGGAGCACATGCAACGGATGCAAAATCATAAAATCATCATCAGAGCAGACAAACGTCCATCAGCAGAACATGAACGTAGATACAATGCACCTGTAGCAGATGAAATTGCAATTCTAATGGTGGATGAAGAACATGAACACGGAGACATAGTTTTGAAATTAAGAAGTGGATATTTGCAACGTATTGCTGAAACACACAGAGCCTATGATTCACTTCAATACCCAATCATCTTCTGGAAAGGCCAAGATGGATATCATTTTCAACTCTGGCAGAAAAACCCAGAAACAGGTCAAGATACTAGACGCTCAGTAACGGCCAAATCTTTTTATGCATATCATATCATTGTTCGAAACCAAGATAATCATCTTTTGTATCTGAACGAAGTGACTAGCCAATTCATGGTAGACATGTATGCTAAAATAGAAACTGAAAGGTTAGGCTTCATACGAAGAAATCAAAAACAATAAAGGGTGGAAGAATATATACACCTTCGAGATGCCATGAATTCTGATGGTAACCACAGAAATATTGGACAGCCAATTATCTTGCCTTCCAGCTATACAGGAGGACCCCGATATATGCACCAACGGACTCAGGATGCAATGGCTTATGTAAGAAAATTTGGACGATCAGATCTTTTCATTACATTCACCTGTAATCCAAAATGGCCTGAAATCGCAAATGAACTTTTTCCCCATCAAACTGCCAAGGATCGCCATGATTTGATTGCTCGGGTGTTCCATGAAAAGCTAAAGAAACTCCTATGGCTTCTGAAAGAAGGAAGTATCTTTGGTGATTTAAATGCTTACATGACAACAATTGAGTGGCAAAAGAGAGGACTTCCTCACTCTCACACCCTGATTTGGTGCAAAGTGAACATAAGAGGAGAGGATGTGGACAAAATAATTTCTGCAGAGCTTCCGAATGAACATGATGATCTAGAGCTCTTTGAAATCGTTAAAACCCAACTTATCCATGGTCCATGTGGACTCATCAATCCAGCGTCACCCTGTATGCAAGATCGAAGATGCTCTAAAAGATATCCAAAGGCTTTTATTGAAGAAACGCAGACTGACCATCATGGATATCCTCTGTATCGCAGACGCACGCCAGAAAATGGAGGCAACTCAACAACCTTAGTTGTTAGAGGAGAAGTTGTTACTGTGGACAATCGATGGGTAGTGCCATATAATAGTTTGTTATGTAAAATCCTTAAGGCACACATTAATGTGGAATATTGCAGCTCTGTTAAAGCGCTTAAATATATAACAAAATATATAAACAAGGGTAGTGATATGGCCACTTTTGCTATTGGTGATGAAGCTGCACGAGATGAAATCAAAGTTTATCAGACAGGTCGATACATCTCCAGTAATGAAGCAATATGGAGGATATTTGGATTTGAAATCCACCAACGTTTTCCAACAGTTGTCAATTTGGCAGTACATCTAGAGAATGGACAGAGAGTCTATTTCAATGAGACAACAGTACATAATTTAGCTGAGACACCACCGGAGACTACTTTAACTGCATTTTTTAAGCTGTGCCAGCAAGATGAGTTTGCTAGAACTCTGCTGTATACAGAAATTCCAACATATTATACCTGGAGTCAACAAAAAAAATGGGTTCGACGTAAGCAGGGAAAAACTTTTCCAGGACATGAAATAAAAGCATCTGATGCTATTGGCCGCGCTTACATTGTGCACCCCAATAACAGGGAGTGGTTCTACTTACGGCTACTTCTCCATACTGTTCGTGGACCAACATCATTTGAGAATCTCCGTTGCTTTCAAGGAGCACTGTGTACAACCTACCAAGAAGCTTGTGGATTACATGGACTGTTGAAAGATGATGACAACTGGAAAAAAACCCTAGAAGAAGCATCAGTTTCACGAGTAGCCAGTCAGCTAAGACAGTTGTTTGCGATTATGCTTACAGCCTGTGAGATTGATCAGCCAAATATTCTCTGGGATAATTTCAAAAATGATATGTCTGAAGACTTTCTCAATCAAGCAAGACTGCAACATGATATGTCGCTTACATTTTCCCCCGAAATTTATAACCAATCTCTAACTGACCTATCCTGTCGAGTCCAGGCTCTTAATCGTACGTTAAGTGATTGTGGAATGCCAGAGCCTACTGGAATAATGGATGTAAACTATAGAATACATCAGGAAACCTCTTATGATTATCATGCATGTGATGAATTCATCAAGGAAAACGAACCGCGACTTGTGGATGACCAGAGGAATATTTATCACAGCATTTTGGAAAGCATTGTTAATGACAAAGGAGAAACATTCTTTATTGATGCTCCCGGTGGAGCAGGCAAAACTTTCCTCTTAAACCTACTGCTTGCAAAAATCCGCCACACTAAGAATATTGCCCTTGTAGTGGCATCAAGTGGGATTGCAGCAACACTTCTTGATGGTGGTAGAACTGCTCACTCAATGTTTTCTCTACCACTAGACCTCGCACGACAGGAAAAACCGATGTGTAACATTAAAAAAAATTCAGCCAAGGCTAAACTATTACAACTTTGTAAATTAATAATCTGGGATGAAGCAACAATGAGCCATAAAAGAGCAATGGAAGCGTTAGATTGTACGCTACAGGATTTAAAAGACAGCACAAAAATCATGGGAGGAGTCACATTGGTCTTTAATGGGGATTTTAGACAAACCTTTCCTATTATACCTCGAGGAACAAGGGCTGATCAGATCAATGCCTGTCTGAAAAAATCCTATCTATGGCATCACATTAAGAAAATTAGTTTGACGCTTAATATGCGAGTGCATTTACATGCTGATAATGCTGCTGGTGAATTTGCGACACAACTTATACAAGTGGGGAATGGACTCCTGGATAGTGACTCCAATAACCAAATTCATCTACCCTTTCAAACAATTGAAACAGAACAAGAATTGATTGCTAAAATATTTCCAGATATTCATAACGAGCACACTGATAGCAATTGGCTCTGTGATCGAGCGATTTTAGCACCAACAAATGACTCTGTGAAAGAAATGAATCTCATGCTTCTGAATATGTTACCCGGAGAAAACAAGTCATATATTTCTGTCGATACTGTTTGTTCGCATGAAGAAACCGTGAATTATCCCACTGAGTTTCTTAACAGTCTTGAACCACCAGGAACTCCTCCACATACTCTGTTACTGAAGCTTGGAGCACCAATCATACTGCTTCGTAATCTCGATCCACCAAAACTCTGTAATGGCACGAGGCTCATCATAAAAAGTATGATGCACCATGTTGTAGAAGCAACAATTATGTCTGGAAAATATGCAGGAGTAAACTGCTTCATACCAAGAATACCAATGAGACCAACTGACTTGCCATTTGAATTTCAAAGGCTACAATTTCCGATCCGACTCAGCTTTGCCATGACCATTAATAAATCACAAGGACAATCATTGAAAGCCGTTGGTCTGAATCTATCAAAACCTGTTTTTTCGCATGGTCAGCTATATGTTGGTCTTTCAAGAGTTGGAACTCCTGATAATCTATTCATTCTGGCACCTGAGGGAAAAACCAAAAACATTGTGTACTCTGAGGCATTAACCTGAAAATATAACTGAACAGACAAATGAGATCGACAAATATAAATGGAAAGCTTATTTGAAATATGTTTTTCCATAGGAACTACATTTTCATATTACTGCTTACTGATATTTTTAAATACGCTACATACATAAAGAAAACATATTACAACTCATCCAAAGTTATAAAGTAATTCTTATTCATGAAGATTAACACATTTAAAAAAATCTTTCTTTAAACTTTTTCACACATATTCTGATACTGTTTTTTACTTTTATTTATTTCAGTATTCGATTTCAGCCAATTATCACCAATTTAAATTCTCCAAAAGTTCAGATTTCAAAATTACATCCGATAACTGTGGTAGTTGAAATACCCATTCCGACACCTCTAGGGTGTCAAAGCAAAAACAAAATCTGATTCGTACAGGTTCCAAAAATGATACAAATTCTGAATTTACTCCCCAAGAGTAACAAATTTCGATATTTTTTTTTTACATTTTCACACATATTCAAATATTATTTTTTAATTTTATTTCTTATATTATTCTGTTTCAGCAAATTATAATTCCAAACTCCCCAACAGTCTAAATTTAATAAGTAAATCTGATCACTCTAGAAATTGAAATTATAAATCCAGCAAAACAATATTCGCCTCCTCGAGTGTCTAAACACAAAAATATTTTCTTCTTTTTGCAAAAATCTTTTTTGGGGGGAGGGGCTATTTAAAACCAATTGTTTCTCTTTTCTGTATTGTTCACATCACTCCCTACTTCAACCAATGAATTTCTGTAAATAATATTTTTATAACAATAATATTTCCTATATTTGAATTTACTTTAGGTATGATAGCCCTTACAGTAAATGTGGTATTGTGGTGACTGAGTAAAAAAACCTAAGAATATCATTGACAATTTAAAAAAAAGTTTCTGCTTTCAATGATAACAAAACCCGTTCACCTCAAGTTTAAATATTTATTGGCACAAAAATACAAAAACTTACAATTACATATAGTTGATTACATTAGGCACAACAATTCTTATGTTTTTTATCTTATTACTTTCACGATTCTGTTTCAGCAAATTACCAATTTCAACCTCCCTAAGAGTTCAGAATTCAAATTTTATTTTGACTCCCAAATCGACCTAAAGTCTGATTACACCAGAAAAAAAAATTGTATAACTGAACAGTGTGGAACTAAGAAAACCTCCTAATATTCGTCACCACCGCATTTAACAAAGTTTTTTTTTTCCAAACCATTCTTATGTTCATTTTGATTTTTTTTCTTTTAGAATTCTTTTTCAGCTAATTATCATTTTCAAACACCCCAAGAGTTTTCAGATTTCGAAATTCACTTTAACTCCCAAATTGACCTAAAGTCTTCTTCCGCAAGAATCAAAAACAAACGAAAAACGAGACTCCTGAAGAGTGTAGAAAACAATAAGAATTGTGATATTCATCGCCACCACATTTAACAAAGTTTTATGTTTCAACAACTCTTATATTCTTTTTTAAAATTTTTTTTTTTTACTTTCATGATTCTGTTTCGGCGAATAACCAATTTCAGACTCCCCAAGAGTTCAGAATTCAAAATACATTTTGACTTACAAATTGACAAAGTCTGATTTCGCCAGAATCGAAAATAAACAAACCAAATATTCCGCTGTCTAAAAACAGCTACATTTACAAGTCATCAAAGGTATACAAAAAAACTATTAAAATTTCACTTTTTGTACCTGACAATCACACATTTAACAAGGTTTTTTGTTCCAACCATTCTTATGTTTTTATTTATTTTATTACGTTTATGATTCTTTTTCACCACATATTTGGTTTTTTTTTTTACTTTCATGATTCTGTTTTGACAAATTACCAATTTCAAACTCTCCAAGAGTTCAGAATTTAAAATAAATTTTGACTCCCAAACTGACCATAAGCCTGATTATGCCAGAATCGAAAACAAAGAAACAAACCAACTTATTCCGCTGTCAAAAAACAGCCACATTTAGCACTCAAGAGTGTAAAAAAACATAAACATTTCAGTTTTTGTCCCCGACAATCAACCATTCTTATGTTTATTTTTATTTTATTACTTTTATGATTCTGTTTCAGCAAATTACCAATTTCAAACTCAATAAGAGTTCAAAATTCAAAATTAATTTTGATGCCAAAATTGACCTAAATTCTGATTCCACAAGAAACATGAAAAAAAGAAGACAACTGTACAACCCCTGAAAAGTGTGGAAAAAAAAAAACTTCCAATATTCATGATCACCACATTTAACAAAGTTTTTTTTTCCAACCATTATGTTAAATTTTTTTTTTTCACTTTAAAACTTATTTTTCAGCATATTATCCATTTCAAACTCTCCAAGAGTTATCAGAATTCTGAATTCATTTTAAATGCCAAATTCACCTAAAGTCTTATTCTGCCATAATTGAAAATAAACAGTGTAGAAAAGAATAACAATTGCGATATTCATCGCTACCACATTAAACAAGATGTATTTTTTTCAACCATTCTTATATTCATTTTTTTTTTACTTCTATTCTCATTCAGCATATTACCAATTTGAAACTTTTTTTTCTCATCTATTTTTATAAACGACACCCCTTCTCCTAACTTTGTTTGCCTCGTGCCTAATTTGTTCGAATATGTTATTGTAAGTTGTAGTATTTTTCTGCCGAATGATATTTCAAAGTTAGGTGAGCGGGTGTGCGTTTTAATCCTTGGTCACAAAGAGATAAAGGAAATGATGAAAAATTGTGAATACTACTCTTATCTAGAAAACTTTTTCATACGTGACCACAATACCACCTTTACTCTAAGGGCTACCATACTTAAAGTATTTTCCAAATGTAGGAAATGTAATTGTTATGAATATTCTATTTAAAGAAATTAATTGGTTCAATTTGAGAGTGGAGTGAACAAAACAGAAAAGACACAAGATTGGTTTTAATAACCCCCCCTCCCCCCAAAAAATAAAAAATAAATATATATATTGTTTTTTTTGTTTTTTAAGACACTGGAAGAGTCACCTATTGTTTTTCTTATAGACTCTAGAATAGCTGGATTTTTACTTTCAACTTCCCCGAAATTTGTTACTCTTGTGGAGTAAATTAAGAATTTGTATCATTTTTGGAACCTGTAAGAATCGATTTTGTTTTTGCTTTGATACCCTAGAGGTGTCTGTATTTGTATTTTAACAGAAATCAGATGTAATTTTCAAATGTGAACTTTTTAACAAGAGTGTAAAAAACATTACAAATACCGATATTAATTATCACCACATTTAACACTTTTTTTGTTTCAAATATTCTTATTTCCGTTTTGTTTTTTATTACTTTTAAAATTCTTTTTCAGCAAATTATCCATTTCAAACTCCCAAGGGTTTTTAGAATTCTGAATTCATTTACAAACCCAAATCGACCTAAAGTCTTATTCCGCCAGAATAAAAAACAAACAGCCGAGTATTCCGCTGTCAAAAACAGCCACATTTACAACTCCTCAAGAGTATACAAACAAAATTATTAAATTTAATTTTTTATCACCGACAATCACACATTTTACAAGGTTTTTTGTTTTAAATATTCTAATTTCCGTTTTGTTTTTTATTACTTTTGAAATTCTTTTTCAGCAAATTATCAATTTCAAACTCCAAGAGTTTTAAGAATTCTGAATTCATTTACAAACCCAAATATACCTAAAGTCTTATTCGGCCAGAATCAAAAACAAACAGCCGAGTATTCCGCTGTCAAAAACAGCCACATTTTCAACTCCTCAAGAGTATACAAACCAAATTATAAAATTTCATTTTTCATCACCAACACTCACACATTTTGCAACGTTTTTTGTTTCAAATATTCTTATTTAAGTTTTGTTTTGTATTACTTTTAAAATTCTTTTTCAGCAAATTATCAATTTCAAACTCCCCAAGAGTTTTAAGAATTCTGAATTCATTTACAAACCCAAATTGACCTAAAGTCTTATTTCCTCAGAATCAAAAATAAAAAAGAGTATTTAGCTGTCAAAAACAGCCACATTTACAACTCCTCAAGAGTATATAAAAAATTATGAAAAATTTCATTTTTTATCACTGACTATCACACACGTTACAAGGTTTTTTATTTCAAATATTCTTATTTCCGTTTTTTTTTTATTACTTTGAAATTCTTTTTCAGCAAATTATCAATTTCAAACTCCAAGACTTTTAAGAATTCTGAATTGATTTACAAACCCAAATAGACCTAAAGTCTTTTTCCGCCAGAATCAAAAACAAAAAAATGAGTATTCCGCTGTCAAACACAGCAACATTTACAACTCCTCAACAGTATACAAAACATTATAAAATTTAATTTTTTATCACCGACAATAACACATTTTACAAGGTTTTCTGTTTCAAATATTCTTATTTCCGTTTTTTTTTTTTTTTACTCTTAAAATTCTTTTTCAGCAAATTATCCATTTCAAACTCCCCAAGAGTTTTTAGAATTCTGAATTCATTTACAAACCCAAATTGACCTAAAGTCTTAATCCGCCAGAATCAAAAACAAACAGCCGAGTATTCCGCTGTCAAAAACAGCCACATTTAAAACTCCTCAAGAGTATACAAACCAAATTATAAAATTTTATTTTTAATCACCAACAATCACACAATTTACAACATTTTTGTTTCAAATATTCTTATTTCAGTTTTGTTTTGTATTACTTTTAAAATTCTTTTTCAGCAAATTATCAATATCAAACTCCTCAAGAGTTTCATAAATTATGAATTCATTTACTAACCGAAATTGACCTAAAGTCTTATTCCCTCAGAATCAATAATAAAAAAAACAGTATGTGGCTGTCAAAAACAGCCACATTTAAAACTCCTCAAGAGTATACAAAAAATTATGAAATTTAATTTTTTATCACCGACAATCACACATGTTACAAGGTTTTTTGTTTCAAATATTCTTATTTCCGTTTTGTTTTTTATTACTTTTACAACTTTTTTTTTACTCATAAAATTCTTTTTCAGCAAATTATCCATTTCAAACTCCCCAAGAGTTTTAAGAATTCTGAATTCATTTACAAACCCAAATTGACCAAAAGTCTTTTTCTGCAAAGATAAAAAAACGAACAGCCGAGTATTCCGCTGTCAAAAACAGCCACATTTACAACTCCTCAAGAGTATACGAAAAATTATAAAATTTAATTTTTTATCACCGATAATCACACATTTTACAAGGTTTTTCTGTTTGAAATATTCTTATTTCCGTTTTGGTTTTTTTAACTTTCATGATTCTGTTTCGATAAATTACCAATTTCAAACTCCCGAAGAGTTCAGAATTAAAAATAAATTTTGACTTCCAAATCGACCTACAGTCTTATTCCGCCAGAATCAAAAACAAAAAAATGAGTATTCCACTGTCAAAAACAGCCACATTTACAACTCCTCAAGAGAATACAAAAAAATTTGAAAAATTTCATTTTTTATCACCGACAATCACACATGTTACAAGGTTTTTTATCTCAAATATTCTTATTTCCGTTTTTTTTTTTTACTTTTATGATTCTGTTTCACAAATTACCAATTTCAAACTCCCTAGAGTTCAGAATTCAAAATAAATTTTGACTTCCACATTGACCTAAAGTCTTATTCCGCCAGAATCAAAAACAAAAAACTGAGTATTCTGCTGTCAAAAACAGCAACATTTACAACTCCTCAAGAGTATACAAAAAATTATAAAATTTAATTTTTTATCACCGACAATCACACATTTTACAAGGTTTTTTGTTTCAAATATTCTTATTTCCGTTTTGTTTTTTTTTACTCTTAAAATTCTTTTTCAGCAAATTATCCATTTCAAACTCCCCAAGAGTTTTAAGAATGCTGAATTCATTTACAAACCCAAATTGAACAAAAGTCTTATTCCGCCAGAATCAAAAACCAACAGCCGAGTATTCCGCTGTCAAAAACAGCCACATTTACAACTCCTCAAGAGTATACAACAAAAATTAGACAAATTTCATTTTTTATCACCAAACATCACATTTTACAAGGTTTTCTGTTTCAAATATTCTTATATCCGTTTTTTTTGTTTTACTTTCATGATTCTGTTTTGACAAATTACCAATTTCAAACTCCCCAAGAGTTCAGAATTCAAAATAAATTTTGACTTCCAAATTGACCTAAAGTCTTATTCCGCCAGAATCAAAAAAAAAACTGAGTATTCCGCTGTCAAAAACAGCCACATTTACAACTCCTCAAGAGTATACAACAAAAATTTGAAAAATTTCATTTTTTATCACCAACAATCACACATTTTACAAGGTTTTCTGTTTCAAATATTCTTATTTCCGTTTTTTTTTTACTTTCATGATTCTGTTTTGACAAATTACCAATTTCAAATTCCCCAAGAGTTCAGAATTCACAATAAATTTGGACTTCCAAATTGACCTAAAGTCTTATTCCGCCAGAATCAAAAACAAAAAACTGAGTATTCCGCTGTCAAAAACAGGCACATTTACAACTCCTCACGAGTATACAAAAAATTATGAAAGATTTCATTTTTTATCACCGACAATCACACATGTTACAAGGTTTTTTATTTCAAATATTCTTATTTCCGTTTTTTTTTTTACTGTCATGATTCTGTTTCAACAAATTACCAATTTCAAACTCCCCAAGAGTTCAGAATTCAAAATAAATTTTGACTTCCTGACTTCCAAATTGACCTAAAGTCTTATTCCGCCAGAATCAAAAACAAAAAAACTGAGTATTCCGCTGTCAAAAACAGCCAGATTCAGAACTTCTCAAAAGTATACAACAAAAATTATAAAAATTTCATTTTTTATCACCAACAATCACACATTTTACAAGGTTTTTTGTTTCAAATATTCAAAAAAAACAAAATAGACAACTCTTAAAGAGTGTAGTAAAAAATAAAAATTCCAATATTCATTGCTACTATGTTCTGTTTCAATAAATGACCAATTTCAAACTCCCACAGAGTTCCGAATTCAAAATAAATTTTGACTTCCAAATTGATCTAAAGTCTTATTCCGCCAGAATAAAAAACAAAAAACTGAGTATTCCGCTGTTAAAAACAGCCACATTTACAACTCCTCAAGAGTATACACAAAATTATTCATTGCCACCATGTTCTGTTACAGTAAATGACCAATTTTAAACTCCCCAAGAGTTTTAAGAATTATAAATAATTTTAACTCCGAAATTCACCTAAAGTCTAATTCCATAAGAATTGAGACCAAACAGAATGAACAAGACAAAATTGACAACTCCGAAAGAGTGTAGTAAAAAAATAAAAATTCCAATATTCCTTGCCACAATGATCTGTTTCAGTAAATGACTAATTTTAAACTCCCCAAGAGTTGTTAGAATTCTAAATCATTTTAACTCCCAAATAGACCTAAAGTCTAATTCTACAAGAATTGAGAACCAACAGAATAAACAAGACAAAATTGACAACTCCTAAAGAGTGTAGTAAAAAAAAAAAATTCCAATATTCATTGCAACCATGTTCTGTTTCAGTAAATGACTAATTTTAAACTCCCCAAGAGTTCAGAATTCAAAATAAATTTTGACTCCCAAATTGACGTAAAGTCTTATTCCGCCAGAATCAAAAACAAAAAACTGAGTATTCCGCTGTCAAAAACAGCCACATTTAGAACTCCTCAAAAATATACAACAAAAATTATAAAAATTTCATTTTTTATCACCGACAATCACACATTTTACAAGGTTTTTTGTTTCAAATATTCTTATTTCCGTATTGTTTTTTTTTACTCTTAAAATTCTTTTTCAGCAAATTATCCATTTCAAACTCCCCAAGAGTTTTAAGAATGCTGAATTCATTTACAAACCCAAATTGAACAAAAGTCTTATTCCGCCAGAATCAAAAACAAACAGCCGAGTATTCCGCTGTCAAAAACAGCCACATTTACAACTCCTCAAGAGTATACAACAAAAATTAGACAAATTTCATTTTTTATCACCAACAATCACATTTTACAAGGTTTTCTGTTTCAAATATTCTTATATCCGTTTTTTTTGTTTTACTTTCATGATTCTGTTTTGACAAATTACCAATTTCAAACTCCCCAAGAGTTCAGAATTCAAAATAAATTTTGACTTCCAAATTGACCTAAAGTCTTATTCCGCCAGAATCAAAAAAAAAACTGAGTATTCCGCTGTCAAAAACAGCCACATTTACAACTCCTCAAGAGTATACAACAAAAATTTGAAAAATTTCATTTTTTATCACCAACAATCACACATTTTACAAGGTTTTCTGTTTCAAATATTCTTATTTCCGTTTTTTTTTTACTTTCATGATTCTGTTTTGACAAATTACCAATTTCAAATTCCCCAAGAGTTCAGAATTCACAATAAATTTGGACTTCCAAATTGACCTAAAGTCTTATTCCGCCAGAATCAAAAACAAAAAACTGAGTATTCCGCTGTCAAAAACAGGCACATTTACAACTCCTCACGAGTATACAAAAAATTATGAAAGATTTCATTTTTTATCACCGACAATCACACATGTTACAAGGTTTTTTATTTCAAATATTCTTATTTCCGTTTTTTTTTTTTACTGTCATGATTCTGTTTCAACAAATTACCAATTTCAAACTCCCCAAGAGTTCAGAATTCAAAATAAATTTTGACTTCCTGACTTCCAAATTGACCTAAAGTCTTATTCCGCCAGAATCAAAAACAAAAAAACTGAGTATTCCGCTGTCAAAAACAGCCAGATTCAGAACTTCTCAAAAGTATACAACAAAAATTATAAAAATTTCATTTTTTATCACCAACAATCACACATTTTACAAGGTTTTTTGTTTCAAATATTCAAAAAAAACAAAATAGACAACTCTTAAAGAGTGTAGTAAAAAATAAAAATTCCAATATTCATTGCTACTATGTTCTGTTTCAATAAATGACCAATTTCAAACTCCCACAGAGTTCCGAATTCAAAATAAATTTTGACTTCCAAATTGATCTAAAGTCTTATTCCGCCAGAATAAAAAACAAAAAACTGAGTATTCCGCTGTTAAAAACAGCCACATTTACAACTCCTCAAGAGTATACACAAAATTATTCATTGCCACCATGTTCTGTTACAGTAAATGACCAATTTTAAACTCCCCAAGAGTTTTAAGAATTATAAATCATTTTAACTCCGAAATTCACCTAAAGTCTAATTCCATAAGAATTGAGAACAAACAGAATGAACAAGACAAAATTGACAACTCCGAAAGAGTGTAGTAAAAAAATAAAAATTCCAATATTCCTTGCCACAATTATCTGTTTCAGTAAATGACTAATTTTAAACTCCCCAAGAGTTGTTAGAATTCTAAATCATTTTAACTCCCAAATAGACCTAAAGTCTAATTCTACAAGAATTGAGAACAAACAGAATAAACAAGACAAAATTGACAACTCCTAAAGAGTGTAGTAAAAAAAAAAAATTCCAATATTCATTGCAACCATGTTCTGTTTCAGTAAATGACTAATTTTAAACTCCCCAAGAGTTCAGAATTCAAAATAAATTTTGACTCCCAAATTGACGTAAAATCTTATTCCGCCAGAATCAAAAACAAAAAACTGAGTATTCCGCTGTCAAAAACAGCCACATTTAGAACTCCTCAAAGGTATACAACAAAAATTATAAAAATTTCATTTTTTATCACCAACAATCACACATTTTACAAGGTGCTTTGTTTCAAATATTCAAACAAAACAAAATTGACAACTCCTAAAGAGTGTAGTAAAAAATAAAAATTCCAATATTCATTACTACCATGTTCTGTTTCAATAAATGACCAATTTCAAACTCCCACAGAGTACCGAATTAAAAATAAATTTAGACTTCCAAATTGACCTTAAGTCTTATTCCGCCAGAATCAAAAACAAAAAACTGAGTATTCCACTGTCAAAAACAGCCACATTTATAACTCCTCAAGATTATACAAAAAATCATGAAATATTTCATTTTTTATTACCGACAATCACACATGTTACAAGGTTTTTTATTTCAAATATTCTTATTTCCGTTTTTGTTTTTTTTACTTTCATGATTCTGTTTCAACAAATTACCAATTTCAAACTCCCAAAGAGTTCAGAATTCAAAATAAATTTTGACTTCCTGACTTCCAAATTGACCTAAAGTCTTATTCCGCCAGAATCAAAAACAAAAAACTGAGTATTCCGCTGTCAAAAACAGCCACATTTACAACTCCTCAAGAGTATACACAAAATTATAAAATTTAATTTTTTATCACCGACAATCACACATTTTACAAGGTTTTTTGTTTCACATATTCTTATTTCCGTTTTTTTTTTTTTACTCTTAAAATTTTTTTTCAGCAAATTATCGATTTCAAACTTCCCAAGAGTTATAAGAATTCTTAATTCATTTACAAACCCAAATTGACCTAAAGTCTTATTCCGCCAGAATCAAAAACAAAAAACTGAGTATTCCGCTGTCAAAAACAGCCACATTATCAACTCCTCAGTAGTATACAAACCAAATTATAAAATTTCATTTTTCATCACCAACAATCGCACATTTTACAACGTTTTTTGTTTCAAAGATTCTTATTTCAGTTTTGTTTTGTATTACTTTTAAAAATCTTTTTCAGCAAATTATCAATTTCAAACTCCTCAAGAGTTTTAAGAATTCTGCATTCATTTACAAACTCAAATAGTCCTAAAGGCTTATTCCCTCAGAATCAATAATAAAAAAAAGAGTATTCCGCTGTCAAAAACAGCCACATTTACAACTCCTCAAGAGCATACTAAAAATTATAAAATTTAATTTTTTATCACCAACAATCACACATGTTACTAGGTTTTTTGTTTCAAACATTCTTACTTCCGTTTTTTTTTATTACTTTGAAATTCTTTTTCAGCAAATTATCAATTTAAAACTCCAAGAGTTTTAAGAATTCTGAATTGATTTACAAACCCAAATAGACATAAAGTCTTATTCCGCCAGAATCAAAAACAAAAAACTGAGTATTCCGCTGTCAAAAACAGCCACATTTACAATTCCTCAAGAGTATACAACACAAATTATAAAAATTTCATTTTTTATCACCAACAATAACACATTTTACAAGGTTTTTTGTTTCAAATATTCTTATTTCCGTTTTTTTTTTTTTACTTTCATGATTCTGTTTTTACAAATTACCAATTTCAAACTCCCCAAGATTTCAGAATTCAAAATAAATTTTGACTTCGAAATTGACATAAAGTCTTATTCCGCCAAAATCAAAAACAAAAAAATGAGTATTCCGCTGTCAAAAACAGCCACATTTACAACTCCTCAAGAGTATACAAATAATTATAAAAATTTTATTTTTTATAACCTACAATCACACATTTTACAAGGTTTTTGGTTTCAAACATTCTTCTTTCTTTTTTTTTTTTTTACTTTCATGATTCTGTTTCACAAATTACCAATTTCAAACTCCCCAAGAGTTCAGAATTCAAAATAAATTTTGACTTCCACATTGACCTAAAGTCTTATTCCGCCAGAATAAAAAAAAAAACTGAGTATTCCGCTGTCAAAAACAGCAACATTAACAACTCCTCAAGAGTATACAAACAATTATGAAAAATTTCATTTTTTATCACCGACAATAACACATTTTACAAGGTTTTCTGTTTCAAATATTCTTATTTCCGTTTAGTTTTTTTTTTACTCTTAAAATTCTTTTTCAGCAAATTATCGATTTCAAACTCCACAAGAGTTTTAAGAATTCTGAATTCATTTACAAACCCAAATTGACCTAAAGTCTTATTCCGCCAGAATCAAAAACAAACAACCGAGTATTCCGCTGTCAAAAACAGCCACATTTACAACTCCTCAAGAGTATACGAAAAATTATAAAATTTCATTTTTCATCACCGATAATCACACATTTTACAAGGTTTTTCCGTTTGAAATATTCTTATTTCCGTTTTGGTTTTTTTAACTTTCATGATTCTGTTTAAACAAATTACCAATTTCAAACTCCCCAAGAGTTCAGAATTCAAAATAAATTTTGACTTCCTGACTTCCAAATTGACCTACAGTCTTATTCCGCCAGAATCAAAAACAAAAAACTGAGTATTCCGCTGTCAAAAACAGCCACATTTACAACTCCTCAAGAGTATACACAAAATTATAAAATTTAATTTTTTATCACCGACAATAACACATTTTACAAGGTTTTTTGTTTCAAATATTCTTATTTTCGTTTTTTTTTTTTTTACTCTCAAAATTCTTTTTCAGCAAATTATCCATTTCAAACTCCCCAAGAGTTTGAAGAATTCTGAATTCATTTACAAACCCAAATTGACCTAAAGTCTTATTCCGCCAGAATCAAAAACAAACAGCCGAGTATTCCGCTGTCAAAAACAGCCACATTTACAACTCCTCAAGAGTATACGAAAAATTATAAAATTTCATTTTTTATCACCGATAATCACACATTTTACTAGGTTTTTCCGTTTGAAATATTCTCAATTCCGTTTTGGTTTTTTTAACTTTCATGATTCTGTTTCGATAAATTACCAATTTACACCTCCCGAAGAGTTCAGAATTAAAAATAAATTTTGACTTCCAAATTGACCTAAAGTCTTATTCCGCCAGAATCAAAAACAAAAAAATGAGTATTCCACTGTCACAAACAGCGACATTTATAACTCATCAAGATTATACAAAAAATTATGAAAGATTTCATTTTTTATCACCGACAATCACACATGTTACAAGGTTTTTTATTTCAAATATTCTTATTTCCGTTTTTGTTTTTTTTACTTTCATGATTCTGTTTCAACAAATTACCAATTTCAAACTCACCAAGAGTTCAGAATTCAAAATAAATTTTGACTTCCTGACTTCCAAATTGACCTAAAGTCTTATTCCGCCAGAATCAAAAACAAAAAACTGAGTATTCCGCTGTCAAAAACAGCAACATTTTCAACTCATCACGAGTATACAAACCAAATTATAAAATTTCATTTTTCATCACCAACAATCGCACATTTTACAACGTTTTTTGTTTCAGATATTCTTATTTCAGTTTTGTTTTGTATTACTTTTAAAAATCTTTTTCAGCAAATTATCAATTTAAAACTCCTCAAGAGTTTTAAGAATTCTAAATTCATTTACAAACCCAAATTGACCTAAAGTCTTATTCCCTCAGAATAAAAAATAAAAATGAAGAGTATTTAGCTGTCAAAAACAGCCACATTTACTACTCCTCAAGAGTATACAAAAAATTATTAAATTTAATTTTTTATCACCGACAATCACACATGTTACAAGGTTTTTTGTTTCAAATATTCTGATTTCCGTTTTGTTTTTTATTACTCTTAAAATTCTTATGCAGCAAATTATCAATTTCAAACTTGAAGAGCTTTAAGAATTCTGAATTCATTTACAAACCCAAATAGACCTTAAGTCTTATTACGACAAATTACACATTTAAAACTCCCCAAGAGTTCAGAATTCAAAATAAATTTTGACTTCCACATTGACCTAAAGTCTTATTCCGCCAGAATCAAAACAAAAAACTGAGTATACCGCTGTCAAAAACAGCCACATTTACAACTCCTCAAGAGTATACAAAAAATTATGAAAAATTTCATTTTTTATCACCGACAATAACACATTTTACAAGGTTTTCTGTTTCAAATATTCTTATTTCCGTTTAGTTTTTGTTTTACTCTTAAAATTCTTTTTCAGCAAATTATCGATTTCAAACTCCACAAGAGTTTTAAGAATTCTGAATTCATTTACAAACCCAAATTGACCTAAAGTCTTATTCCGCCAGAATCAAAAACAAACAGCCGAGTATTCCGCTGTCAAAAACAGCCACATTTACAACTCCTCAAGAGTATACGAAAAATTATAAAATTTCATTTTTTATCACCGATAATCACACATTTTACAAGGTTTTTCCGTTTGAAATATTCTTATTTCCGTTTTGGTTTTTTTAACTTTCATGATTCTGTTTAAACAAATTACCAATGTCTAACTCCCCAAGAGTTCAGAATTCATAATAAATTTTGACTTCCTGACTTCCAAATTGACCTACAGTCTTATTCCGCCAGAATCAAAAACAAAAAACTGAGTATTCCGCTGTCAAAAACAGCCACATTTACAACTCCTCAAGAGTATACACAAAATTATAAAATTTAATTTTTTATCACCGACAATAACACATTTTACAAGGTTTTTTGTTTCAAATATTCTTATTTTCGTTTTTTTTTTTTTTTACTCTCAAAATTCTTTTTCAGCAAATTATCCATTTCAAACTCCCCAAGAGTTTTAAGAATTTTGAATTCATTAACAAACCCAAATTGACCTAAAGTCTTATTCCGCCAGAATCAAAAACAAACAGCCGAGTATTCCGCTGTCAAAAACAGCCACATTTACAACTCCTCAAGAGTATACGAAAAATTATAAAATTTCATTTTTTATCACCGATAATCACAAATTTTACAAGGTTTTTCCGTTTGAAATATTCTCAATTCCGTTTTGGTTTTTTTAACTTTCATGATTCTGTTTCGATAAATTACCAATTTACACCTCCCGAAGAGTTAAGAATTAAAAATAAATTTTGACTTCCAAATTGACCTAAAGTCTTATTCCGCCAGAATCAAAAACAAAAAAATGAGTATTCCACTGTCACAAACAGCCACATTTATAACTCATCAAGATTATACAAAAAATTATGAAAGATTTCATTTTTTATCACCGACAATCACACATGTTACAAGGTTTTTTTATTTCAAATATTCTTATTTCCGTTTTTGTTTTTTTTACTTTCATGATTCTGTTTCAACAAATTACCAATTTCAAACTCCTTAAGAGTTCAGAATTCAAAATAAATTTTGACTTCCTGACTTCCAAATTGACCTAAAGTCTTATTCCGCCAGAATCAAAAACAAAAAACTGAGTATTCCGCTGTCAAAAACAGCAACATTTTCAACTCATCACGAGTATACAAACCAAATTATAAAATTTCATTTTTCATCACCAACAATCGCACATTTTACAACGTTTTTTGTTTCAGATATTCTTATTTCAGTTTTGTTTTGTATTACTTTTAAAAATCTTTTTCAGCAAATTATCAATTTAAAACTCTTCAAGAGTTTTAAGAATTCTAAATTCATTTACAAACCCAAATTGACCTAAAGTCTTATTCCCTCAGAATAAAAAATAAAAATGAAGAGTATTTAGCTGTCAAAAACAGCCACATTTACTACTCCTCCAGAGTATACAAAAAATTATTAAATTTAATTTTTTATCACCGACAATCACACGTTACAAGGTTTTTTGTTTCAAATATTCTTATTTCCGTTTTGTTTTTTATTACTCTTAAAATTCTTATGCAGCAAATTATCAATTTCAAACTTGAAGAGCTTTAAGAATTCTGAATTCATTTACAAACCCAAATAGACCTTAAGTCTTATTACGACAAATTACACATTTAAAACTCCCCAAGAGTTCAGAATTCAAAATAAATTTTGACTTCCACATTGACCTAAAGTCTTATTCCGCCAGAATCAAAAACAAAAAACTGAGTATTCCGCTGTCAAAAACAGCCACATTTACAACTCCTCAAGAGTATACAAAAAATTATGAAACATTTCATTTTTTATCACCGACAATAACACATTTTACAAGGTTTTCTGTTTCAAATATTCTTATTTCCGTTTAGTTTTTGTTTTACTCTTAAAATTCTTTTTCAGCAAATTATCGATTTCAAACTCCACAAGAGTTTTAAGAATTCTGAATTCATTTACAAACCCAAATTGACCTAATGTCTTATTCCGCCAGAATCAAAAACAAACAGCCGAGTATTCCGCTGTCAAAAACAGCCACATTTACAACTCCTCAAGAGTATACGAAAAATTATAAAATTTCATTTTTTGTCACCGATAATCACACATTTTACAAGGTTTTTCCGTTTGAAATATTCTTATTTCCGTTTTGGTTTTTTTAACTTTCATGATTCTGTTTAAACAAATTACCAATTTCAAACTCCCCAAGAGTTCAGAATTAAAAATAAATTTTGACTTCCTGACTTCCAAATTGACCTACAGTCTTATTCCGCCAGAATCAAAAACAAAAAACTGAGTATTCCGCTGTCAAAAACAGCCACATTTACAACTCCTCAAGAGTATACACAAAATTACAAAATTTAATTTTTTATCACCGACAATAACACATTTTACAAGGTTTTTTGTTTCAAATATTCTTATTTTCGTTTTTTTTTTTGTTTACTCTCAAAATTCTTTTTCAGCAAATTATCCATTTCAAACTCCCCAAGAGTTTTAAGAATTCTGAATTCATTTACAAACCCAAATTGACCTAAAGTCTTATTCCGCCAGAATCAAAAACAAACAGCCGAGTATTCCGCTGTCAAAAACAGCCACATTTACAACTCCTCAAGAGTATACGAAAAATTATAAAATTTCATTTTTTATCACCGATAATCACACATTTTACAAGGTTTTTCCGTTTGAAATATTCTCAATTCCGTTTTGGTTTTTTTAACTTTCATGATTCTGTTTCGATAAATTACCAATTTACACCTCCCGAAAAGTTCAGAATGAAAATTAATTTTGACTTCCAAATTGACCTAAAGTCTTATTCCGCCAGAATCAAAAACAAAAAAATGAGTATTCCACTGTCACAAACAGCCACATTTATAACTCATCAAGATTATACAAAAAATTATGAAAGATTTCATTTTTTATCACCGACAATCACACATGTTACAAGGTTTTTTATTTAAAATATTCTTATTTCCGTTTTTGTTTTTTTTACTTTCATGATTCTGTTTCAACAAATTACCAATTTCAAACTCCCCAAGAGTTCAGAATTCAAAATAAATTTTGACTTCCTGACTTCCAAATTGACCTACAGTCTTATTCCGCCAGAATCAAAAACAAAAAACTGAGTATTCCGCTGTCAAAAACAGCAACATTTTCAACTCATCACGAGTATACAAACCAAATTATAAAATTTCATTTTTCATCACCAACAATCGCACATTTTACAACGTTTTTTGTTTCAGATATTCTTATTTCAGTTTTGTTTTGTATTACTTTTAAAAATCTTTTTCAGCAAATTATCAATTTAAAACTCCTCAAGAGTTTTAAGAATTCTAAATTCATTTACAAACCCAAATTGACCTAAAGTCTTATTCCCTAAGAATAAAAAATAAAAATGAAGAGTATTTAGCTGTGAAAAACAGCCACATTTACTACTCCTCCAGAGTATACAAAAAATTATTAAATTTAATTTTTTATCACCGACAATCACACGTTACAAGGTTTTTTGTTTCAAATATTCTTATTTCCGTTTTGTTTTTTATTACTCTTAAAATTCTTATGCAGCAAATTATCAATTTCAAACTTGAAGAGCTTTAAGAATTCTGAATTCATTTACAAACCCAAATAGACCTTAAGTCTTATTACGACAAATTACACATTTAAAACTCCCCAAGAGTTCAGAATTCAAAATAAATTTTGACTTCCACATTGACCTAAAGTCTTATTCCGCCAGAATAAAAAACAAAAAACTGAGTATTCCGCTGTCAAAAACAGCCACATTTACAACTCCTCAAGAGTATACAAAAAATTATGAAACATTTCATTTTTTATCACCGACAATAACACATTTTACAAGGTTTTCTGTTTCAAATATTCTTATTTCCGTTTAGTTTTTGTTTTACTCTTAAAATTCTTTTTCAGCAAATTATCGATTTCAAACTCCACAAGAGTTTTAAGAATTCTGAATTCATTTACAAACCCAAATTGACCTAAAGTCTTATTCCGCCAGAATCAAAAACAAACAGCCGAGTATTCCGCTGTCAAAAACAGCCACATTTACAACTCCTCAAGAGTATACGAAAAATTATAAAATTTCATTTTTTATCACCGATAATCACACATTTTACAAGGTTTTTCCGTTTGAAATATTCTTATTTCCGTTTTGGTTTTTTTAACTTTCATGATTCTGTTTAAACAAATTACCAATTTCAAACTCCCCAAGAGTTCAGAATTCAAAATAAATTTTGACTTCCTGACTTCCAAATTGACCTACAGTCTTATTCCGCCAGAATCAAATACAAAAAACTGAGTATTCCGCTGTCAAAAACAGCCACATTTACAACTCCTCAAGAGTATACACAAAATTATAAAATTTAATTTTTTATCACCGACAATAACACATTTTACAAGGTTTTTTGTTTCAAATATTCTTATTTTCGTTTTTTTTTTTTTTTACTCTCAAAATTCTTTTTCAGCAAATTATCCATTTCAAACTCCCCAAGAGTTTTAAGAATTCTGAATTCATTTACAAACCCAAATTGACCTAAAGTCTTATTCCGCCAGAATCAAAAACAAACAGCCGAGTATTCCGCTGTCAAAAACAGCCACATTTACAACTCCTCAAGAGTATACGAAAAATTATAAAATTTCATTTTTTATCACCGATAATCACACATTTTACAAGGTTTTTCCGTTTGAAATATTCTCAATTCCGTTTTGGTTTTTTTAACTTTCATGATTCTGTTTCGATAAATTACCAATTTACACCTCCCGAAGAGTTCAGAATTAAAAATAAATTTTGACTTCCAAATTGACCTAAAGTCTTATTCCGCCAGAATCAAAAACAAAAAAATGAGTATTCCACTGTCACAAACAGCCATTTTATAACTCATCAAGATTATACAAAAAATTATGAAAGATTTCATTTTTTATCACCGACAATCACACATGTTACAAGGTTTTTTATTTCAAATATTCTTATTTCCGTTTTTGTTTTTTTTACTTTCATGATTCTGTTTCAACAAATTACCAATTTCAAACTCCTTAAGAGTTCAGAATTCAAAATAAATTTTGACTTCCTGACTTCCAAATTGACCTAAAGTCTTATTCCGCCAGAATCAAAAACAAAAAACTGAGTATTCCGCTGTCAAAAACAGCAACATTTTCAACTCATCACGAGTATACAAACCAAATTATAAAATTTCATTTTTCATCACCAACAATCGCACATTTTACAACGTTTTTTGTTTCAGATATTCTTATTTCAGTTTTGTTTTGTATTACTTTTAAAAATCTTTTTCAGCAAATTATCAATTTAAAACTCCTCAAGAGTTTTAAGAATTCTAAATTCATTTACAAACCCAAATTGACCTAAAGTCTTATTCCCTCAGAATAAAAAATAAAAATGAAGAGTATTTAGCTGTCAAAAACAGCCACATTTACTACTCCTCCAGAGTATACAAAACATTATTAAATTTAATTTTTTATCACCGACAATCACACGTTACAAGGTTTTTTGTTTCAAATATTCTTATTTCCGTTTTGTTTTTTATTACTCTTAAAATTCTTATGCAGCAAATTATCAATTTCAAACTTGAAGAGCTTTAAGAATTCTGAATTCATTTACAAACCCAAATAGACCTTAAGTCTTATTACGACAAATTACACATTTCAAACTCCCCAAGAGTTCAGAATTCAAAATAAATTTTGACTTCCACATTGACCTAAAGTCTTATTCCGCCAGAATCAAAAACAAAAAACTGAGTATTCCGCTGTCAAAAACAGCCACATTTACAACTCCTCAAGAGTATACAAAAAATTATGAAACATTTCATTTTTTATCACCGACAATAACACATTTTACAAGGTTTTCTGTTTCAAATATTCTTATTTCCGTTTAGTTTTTGTTTTACTCTTAAAATTCTTTTTCAGCAAATTATCGATTTCAAACTCCACAAGAGTTTTAAGAATTCTGAATTCATTTACAAACCCAAATTGACCTAAAGTCTTATTCCGCCAGAATCAAAAACAAACAGCCGAGTATTCCGCTGTCAAAAACAGCCACATTTACAACTCCTCAAGAGTATACGAAAAATTATAAAATTTCATTTTTTATCACCGATAATCACACATTTTACAAGGTTTTTCCGTTTGAAATATTCTTATTTCCGTTTTGTTTTTTTTAACTTTCATGATTCTGTTTAAACAAATTACCAATTTCAAACTCCCCAAGAGTTCAGAATTAAAAATAAATTTTGACTTCCTGACTTCCAAATTGACCTACAGTCTTATTCCGCCAGAATCAAAAACAAAAAACTGAGTATTCCGCTGTCAAAAACAGCCACATTTACAACTCCTCAAGAGTATACACAAAATTATAAAATTTAATTTTTTATCACCGACAATAACACATTTTACAAGGTTTTTTTTTTCAAATATTCTTATTTTCGTTTTTTTTTTTGTTTACTCTCAAAATTCTTTTTCAGCAAATTATCCATTTCAAACTCCCCAAGAGTTTTAAGAATTCTGAATTCATTTACAAACCCAAATTGACCTAAAGTCTTATTCCGCCAGAATCAAAAACAAACAGCCGAGTATTCCGCTGTCAAAAACAGCCACATTTACAACTCCTCAAGAGTATACGAAAAATTATAAAATTTCATTTTTTATCACCGATAATCACACATTTTACAAGGTTTTTCCGTTTGAAATATTCTCAATTCCGTTTTGGTTTTTTTAACTTTCATGATTCTGTTTCGATAAATTACCAATTTACACCTCCCGAAAAGTTCAGAATGAAAATTAATTTTGACTTCCAAATTGACCTAAAGTCTTATTCCGCCAGAATCAAAAACAAAAAAATGAGTATTCCACTGTCACAAACAGCCACATTTATAACTCATCAAGATTATACAAAAAATTATGAAAGATTTCATTTTTTATCACCGACAATCACACATGTTACAAGGTTTTTTATTTAAAATATTCTTATTTCCGTTTTTGTTTTTTTTACTTTCATGATTCTGTTTCAACAAATTACCAATTTCAAACTCCCCAAGAGTTCAGAATTCAAAATAAATTTTGACTTCCTGACTTCCAAATTGACCTAAAGTCTTATTCCGCCAGAATCAAAAACAAAAAACTGAGTATTCCGCTGTCAAAAACAGCAACATTTTCAACTCATCACGAGTATAAAACCAAATTATAAAATTTCATTTTTCATCACCAACAATCGCACATTTTACAACGTTTTTTGTTTCAGATATTCTTATTTCAGTTTTGTTTTGTATTACTTTTAAAAATCTTTTTCAGCAAATTATCAATTTAAAACTCCTCAAGAGTTTTAAGAATTCTAAATTCATTTACAAACCCAAATTGACCTAAAGTCTTATTCCCTCAGAATAAAAAATAAAAATGAAGAGTATTTAGCTGTCAAAAACAGCCACATTTACTACTCCTCAAGAGTATACAAAAAATTATTAAATTTAATTTTTTATCACCGACAATCACACGTTACAAGGTTTTTTGTTTCAAATATTCTTATTTCCGTTTTGTTTTTTATTACTCTTAAAATTCTTATGCAGCAAATTATCAATTTCAAACTTGAAGAGCTTTAAGAATTCTGAATTCATTTACAAACCCAAATAGACCTTAAGTCTTATTACGACAAATTACACATTTCAAACTCCCCAAGAGTTCAGAATTCAAAATAAAGTTTGACTTCCACATTGACCTAAAGTCTTATTCCGCCAGAATATAAAACAAAAAACTGAGTATTCCGCTGTCAAAAACAGCCACATTTACAACTCCTTAAGAGTATACAAAAAATTATAAAAATTTTATTTTTTATAACCAACAATCACACATTTTACAAGGTTTTTTGTTTCAAATATTCTTCTTTCTTTTTTTTTTTTTTTACTTTCATGATTCTGTTTCACAAATTACCAATTTCAAACTCCCGAAGAGTTCAGAATTCAAAATACATTTTGACTTCCACATTGACCTAAAGTCTTATTTCGCCAGAATCAAAAACAAAGAAATGGGTATTCCACTGTCACAAACAGCCACATTTATAACTCCTCAAGATTATACAAAAAATTATGAAAGATTTCATTTTTTATCACCGACAATCACACATGTTACAGGGTTTTTTATTTCAAATATTCTTATTTCCGTTTTTGTTTTTTTTACTTTCATGATTCTGTTTCAACAAATTACCAATTTACAACTCCCCAAGAGTTCAGAATTCAAAATAAATTTTGACTTCCTGACTTCCAAATTGACCTAAAGTCTTATTCCGCCAGAATCAAAAACAAAAAACTGAGTATTCCGCTGTCCAAAAACAGCCACATTTACAACTCCTCAAGAGTATACACAAAATTATAAAATTTAATTTTTTATCACCGACAATAACACATTTTACAAGGTTTTTTGTTTCAAATATTGTTATTTCCGTTTTGTTTTTTTTTACTCTCAAAATTCTTTTTCAGCAAATTATCCATTTCAAACTCCCCAAGAGTTTTAAGAATTCTGAATTAATTTACAAACCTCAATTGACCTAAAGTCTTATTCCGCCAGAATCAAAAACAAACAGCCGAGTATTCCGCTGTCAAAAACAGCCACATTTACAACTCCTCAAGAGGATACAAACCAAATTATAAAATTTTATTTTTCATCACCAACAATCACACATTTTACAACATTTTTGTTTCAAATATTCTTATTTCAGTTTTGTTTTGTATTACTTTTAAAATTCTTTTTCAGCAAATTATCAATATAAAACTCCTCAAGAGTTTCATGAATTCTGAATTCATTTACAAACCGAAATAGACCTAAAGTCTTATTCCCTCAGAATCAATAATAAAAAAAAGAGTATTTAGCTGTCAAATACAGCCACATTTAAAACTCCTCAAGAGTATACAAAAAATTATTAAATTTCCTTTTTTATCACTGAAAATCACACATGTTACAAGTTTGTTTTTTTCAAGTATTCTTATTTTTGTTTGGTTTTTTATTACTTTTACAACTTTTTTTTTACTCTTAAAATTCTTTTTCAGCAAATTATCCATTTCAAACTCCCCAAGAGTTTTAAGAATCCTGAATTCATTTACAAACCCAAATTGACCTAAAGTCTTATTCCGCCAGAATCAAAAACAAACAGCCGAGTATTCCGCTGAAAAAAACAGCCACATTTACAACTCCTCAAGAGTATACGAAAAATTATAAAATTTCATTTTTTATCACCGATAATCACACATTTTACAAGGTTTTTCCGTTTAAAATATTCTCATTTCCGTTTTGGTTTTTTTAACTTTCATGATTCTGTTTCGATAAATTACCAATTTACACCTCCCGAAGAGTTCAGAATTAAAAATAAATTTTGACTTCCAAATTGACCTAAAGTCTTATTCCGCCAGAATCAAAAAGAAAAAAAATTAGTATTCCACTGTCACAAACAGCCACATTTATAACTCCTCAAGATTATACAAAAAATTATGAAAGATTTCATTTTTTATCACCGACAATCACACATGTTACAAGGTTTTTTATTTCAAATATTCTTATTTCCGTTTTTGTTTTTTTTACTTTCATGATTCTGTTTCAACAAATTACCAATTTCAAACTCCCCAAGAGTTCAGAATTCAAAATAAATTTTGACTTCCTGACTTCCAAATTGACCTAAAGTCTTATTCCGCCAGAATCAAAAACAAAAAACTGAGTATTCCGCTGTCAAAAACAGCAACATTTTCAACTCCTCACGAGTATACAAACCAAATTATAAAATTTCATTTTTCATCACCTACAATCGCACATTTTACAACGTTTTTTGTTTCAGATATTCTTATTTCAGTTTTGTTTTGTATTACTTTTAAAAATCTTTTTCAGCAAATTATCAATTTAAAACTCCTCAAGAGTTTTAAGAATTCTAAATTCATTTACAAACCCAAATTGACCTAAAGTCTTATTCCCTCAGAATAAAAAATAAAAATGAAGAGTATTTAGCTGTCAAAAACAGCCATATTTACTACTCCTCAAGAGTATACAAACAATTATTAAATTTAATTTTTTATCACAGACAATCACACGTTACAAGGTTTTTTGTTTCAAATATTCTTATTTCCGTTTTGTTTTTTATTACTCTTAAAATTCTTATGCAGCAAATTATCAATTTCAAACTTGAAGAGCTTTAAGAATTCTGAATTCATTTACAAACCCAAATAGACCTTAAGTCTTATTACGACAAATTACCAATTTCAAACTCCCCAAGAGTTCAGAATTAAAAAAAAATTTGACTTCCAAATTGACCTATAGTCTTATTCCGCCAGAATCAAAAAAAAAAACTGAGTATTCCGCTGTCAAAAACAGCTACATTTACAACTCCTCAAGAGTATACAAAAAATTATAAAAAATTCATTTTTCATCACCAACAATCACACCATTTACAAGGTTTTATGTTTCAAATATTCTTATTTCCGTTTTTTTTTTTTGACTTTCATGATTCTGTTTTGACAAATTACCAATTTTAAACTCCTCAAGAGTTCAGAATTCAAAATAAATTTTGACTTCCAAATTGACCTAAAGTCTTATTCCGCCAGAATCAAAAACAAAAAACTGAGTATTCCGCTGTCAAAACCAGCCACATTTACAACTCCTCAAGAGTATACAACAAAAATTTAAAAAATTTCATTTTTTATCACCAACAATCACACATTTTACAAGGTTTTTTGTTTCAAATATTCAAACAAAACAAAATTGACAACTCTTAAAGAGTGTAGTAAAAAATAAAAATTCCAATATTCATTGCTACCATGTTCTGTTTCAATAAATGAACAATTTAAAACTCCCACAGAGTTCCGAATTCAAAATAAATTTTGAATTCCAAATTGATCTTAAGTCTTATTCCGCCAGAATCAAAAACAAAAAACTGAGTATTCCGCTGTTAAAAACAGCCACATTTACAACTCCTCAAGAGTATACAAAAAATTATTCATTGCCACCATGTTCTGTTTCAGTAAATGACCAATTTTAAACTCCCCAAGAGTTTTAAGAATTCTAAATCATTTTACCTCCGAAATTCACCTAAAGTCTAATTCCATAAGAATTGAGAACAAACAGAATAAACAAGACAAAATTGACAACTCCGAAAGAGTGTAGTAAATAAAATAAAAATTCCAATATTCCTTGCCACAATGATCTGTTTCAGTAAATGACTACTTTTAAACTCCCCAAGAGTTTTTAGAATTCTAAATCATTTTAACTCCCAGATTGACCTAAAGTCTAATTCTACAAGAATTTAGAACAAACAGAATAAACAAGACAAAATTGACAACTCCTAAAGAGTGTAGTAAAAAATAAAAATTCCAATATTCATTGCCACCATCTTCTGTTTCAGTAAATGACTACTTTTAAACTCCCCAAGAGTTCAGAATTCAAAATAAATTTTGACTCCCAAATTGACCTAAAGTCTTATTCCGCCAGAATCAGAAACAAAAAACTGAGTATTCCGCTGTAAAAAACAGCCACATTTACAACTTCTCAAGAGTATACAAAAAAAATTATAAAAATTTCATTTTTTATCACCGACAATTACACATTTTACAAATCTTTTTGCTTCAAATATTCTTATTTCCGTTTTTTTTTTTACTTTCATGATTCAGTTTCGACAAATTACCAATTTCAAACTCCCCAAGAGTTCAGAATTCAAAATAAATTTTGACTTCCAAATTGACCTAAAGTCTTATTCCGCCAGAATCAAAAACAAAAAACTGAGTATTCCGCTGTTAAAAACAGCCACATTTACAACTCCTCCAGAGTATACAAACAATAATTCATTGCCACCATGTTCTGTTTCAATAAATGACCAATTTTAAACTCCCCAAGAGTTTTAAGAATTCTAAATCCTGTTAACTCCCAAATTCATCTAAAGTCTTATTCCACAAAGCTTGAGAACAAACAGAATAAACAAGACAAAATTGACAACTCCTAAAGAGTGTAGTAAAAATAAAAATTCAAATATTCCTTGCCACAATGATCTGTTTCAGTAAATGACTAATTTTAAACTCCCCAAGAGTTTTTAGAATTCTAAATCATTTTAACTCCAAAATTGACCTAAAGTCTAATTATACAAGAATTGAGAGCAAACAGAATAAACAAGACAAAATTGACAACTCCTAAAGAGTGTTGTAAAAAATAAAAATTCCAATATTCATTGCCACCATCTTCTGTTTCAGTAAATGACGAATTTTAAACTCCCCAAGAGTTCAGAATTCAAAATAAATTTTGACTCCCAAATTGACCTAAAGTCTTATTCCGCCAGAATCAAAAACAAAAAACTGAGTATTCCGCTGTCAAAAACAGCCACATTTACAACTGCTCAAGTGTATACAAAAAAAATTATAAAAATTTCATTTTTTATCACCGACAATCACACATTTTACAAAGTTGTTTATTTCAAATATTCTTATTTCCGTTTTTTTTTTTTTACTTTCATGATTCTGTTTCGACAAATTACCAATTTCAAACTCCCCAAGAGTTTTATAAATTCTGAATTCTGAATTGATTTACAAACCCAAATTGACCTAAAGTCTTATTCCGCCAGAATCAAAAACAAAAAACTGAGTATTCCGCTGTTAAAAACAGCCACATTTACAACTCCTCCAGAGTATACAACAAATTATACATTGCCACCATGTTCTGTTTCAATAAATGACCAATTTTAAACTCCCAAAGAGTTTAAAGAATTTTAAATCATGTTAACTCCCAAATTCATCTTAAAGCTAATTTTACAAGAATTGAGAACAAACAGAATAAACAAGACAAAATTGACAACTCCTAAAGAGTGTAGTAAAAAATAAAAATTCCAATATTCAATGCCACCATCTTCTGTTTCAGTAAATGACGAATTTTAAACTCCCCAAGATTTTTAAGAATTCTAAATCATTTTAACTCCCAAATTGACCAAAAGTCTAATTCCACAAGAATTGAGAACAAACAGAATAAACAAGACACAATTGACATTCCTAAAGAGTGTAGTAAAAAATAAAAAGTCAAATATTCATTGCCACCATGTTCTGTTTCAGTAAATGACCAATTTTAAACTCCCCAAGAGTTTTAAGAATTCTAAATCATTTTGACTTCCAAATTGACCTTAGGTCTAATTCCACAAGAATTGAGAACAAACAGAACAAACAGAATTAACAAGACAAAATTGACATTCCTTAAGAGTGTAGTAAAAAATTAAAATTCCAATATTCATTGCCACTATGTTCTGTTTCAGTAAATGACCAATTTTAAACTCCCCAAGAGTTTTAAGAATTCTAAATCATTTTAACTCCCAAATTGACCTAAAGTCTAATTCCACAAGAATTGAGAACAAACAGAATAAACAAGACAAAACTAACAACTCCTAAAAAGTGTAGTAAAAAATAAAAATTCCAATATTTATTGCCACCATGTTCTGTTTCAGTAAATGACCAATTTTAACCTCCCCAAGACTTTTTAGAATTATAAATCATTTTAACTCCAAAATTGACCTAAAGTCTAATTCCACAAGAATTGAGAATAAACAGATAAACAAAACAAAATTGACAACTGAAGTGTGTAGAACACAACAAAAATTACAATATTCATTGCCATCATGTTATTTTCCAGTAAATCACCAATTTCAAACTCTCCAAGAGTTGTCAGAATTCTAAATTCATTTTAACTCCCAAAATGACCTAAAGTCTGAATCGGTAAGAATCTAAAATCAACGAATAAACAAAATAAAATTGACAACTGAAGTGTGTAGAATACAACAAAAATTACAATATTCATTGCCACCATGTTCTTTTTAAGAAAATCACCAATTTCAAACTCTCCAAGAGTTGTCAGAATTCTAAATTCATTTTAACTCCAAAAATGACCTAAAGTCTGAATCGGTAAGAATCTAAAATCAACGAATAAACAAAACAAAATTGACAACTGAAGTGTGTATAACACAACAAAAATTACAATATTCATTGCCACCATGTTCTTTTTCAGTAAATCACCAATTTCAAACTCTCCAAGAGTTTTCAGAATTCTAAATTCATTTTAACTCCCAAAATGACCTAAAGTCTGAATCGGTAAGAATCTAAAATCAATGAATAAACAAATCAAAATTGACAACTGAAGTGTGTAGAACACAACAAAAATTGCAATATTCCTTGCCACCATGTTTTTTTCAGTAAATCACCAATTTCAAACTCTCCAAGAGTTGTCAGAATTCTAAATTCATTTTAACTCCCAAAATGATCTAAAGTTTAAATCGGTAAGAATTTAAAATAAAGGAATAAACAAGACAAAATTGACAACTGATGTGTGTAGAACACAAAAAATATTCCAATATTCATTACCACTATGTTCTTTTTCAGTAATTCACCAATTTCAAACTCCCCAAGAGTTTTCAGAATTCTAAATTCATTTTAACTCCCAAAATGACCTAAAGTCTGGATCGGTAAGAATCTAAAATAAACAGATAAACAAAACAAAATTGACAACTGAAGTGTGTAGAACACAACAAAAATTCCAATATTCATTGCCATCATGTTCTTTTTCAGTAATTCACCAATTTCAAACTCCCAAAGAGTTTTCAGAATTCTAAATTCATTTTAACTGCCAAAATGACCTAAAGTCTAAATCCTTAAGAATCTAAAATAAACTACCCAAGAGTTTTCAGAATTCTAAATTCATTTTAACTACATTTTGTTTATACAAATTATCAATTATAAAATGACAACTCCCCCAGAGTTGAGAATAATTAAAAAAGGAATTACACCTTTCCCAGAGTTGAGAATAATTAGAAAATGAATGACACCTCCTCCAGAGTTGAGAATAACTTACAAATGAATGACAGCTCCCCCAGAGTTGAGAATAACTTACAAGTGAATGACAGCTCCCCCAGAGTTGAGAATAGCTTAAAAATGAATGACACCTCCTCCAGAGTTGAGAATAACTTACAAGGGAATGACAGCTCCCCCAGAGTTGAGAATAACATACAAATGAATGACAGAGTTGAGAATTGACTAAAAAAACATGGTTTTGGTTGCTTAACATCCAAACATGCCTCCCAAAATCCAACCTCTGGTCCCCGTCCTGGGAGGTGGTAACAGGGTAAAAGAGTGTAAATGCTTAGGAGGTTATGAATGTTACTTTACACCAGTTCTTATAGCCCGTTTCACTCTGTATAACCCTGGCTAACGAGGCTCTGGTAATGTATTCTTCAACTATTTTGTTTCAAACAAGTATTTTTATTTGCTTGCTATTTATTCTATTTTGTCGATGTTACATTCAATAAACAGCATATGTATTATTCTATTAACTATGCAACACCATATAAATACTGCTACATGATATAAACCAAACCATGCACACAGATGAAGCAAGGGAGACAGTCGGACAGATAGGGGAAAACAGTCATTATCAGAGAAAATATTTTTGTTAACTTTTTTGGAGCACATTCTCTTTTTTATAATTATTTTCACTTTCTAACTAAATGTTTGAAAAGTATTACCACTGAAACTTAATGAAATAAATGGCACTTTGGTGAGAAGTGAAATGACTGTATAGTCCCATTGAGACTCCCTTGTGAATATAGTAAGGCACAACAACAGGCAATAGTAAATGCATCTCCTATTAGAAAGTTACACAAAGGAAAATGTCAACGCAAATTTACACTAGAGTAGCCAATTTGGCGATTTGAAGCAGACATTGTAGTTGCTCATGGTAACTTTCTGATCTATTTTACTACTAAACAATATCTTAGTTCTGTTTCAGTTTGGAATTGCTTAACAGCCTGAGACCCCCCAGTACCAGAAAATCTCAATTGAAGCAGCCTTTTTCAATAGAGTACAGCATTTGTTCTTTGTAATTGTATATCTTTTACTACAAAACTATCTATTTTTAAACAAACTGCATTTTATCCTTTTCTATTCACAATTCAGAACACCTTTTAAATAGATTCCTTTATGTTCTATATATTTGATGCTTTCTTTCCTTCAGATTTGATTATCAGAGTCCGGCTTTACCACAATTTGAATTAAGAGAAATTCCGACTATCCATTACCTTATGCATGGATTAATAGACACCATTTATTCTTATAAACACAGGACTCACTGCTTCAGTTATTTTTTGTGTGTGTGTGTAATCGTTATGAACAATTTCTTTTTAATACATGACTTTAGTTTGATGTGTGATTAGAAAAAAAAAAAAAAAGATCACTGATCATCACAAACGAAGGACTCTGTTCTTGCAATAATAACTACGTCATAGCTCTCATGTTTTTAATTATCTATTCCTCAAAATCATAAAAGAAAGAACATTCTTTGGGGTGGATTCTTGATGATAGCAAATCACTAATAAGAACTTAACACAAACATTTCAGTACTTTCATATTTTGAGTTTTAAAAAGTGATTATTAATGATGTACATTTTTAGCCACATCATTTTGATTACTGTACTCATTCAATGTAATAGTATATTTTATAATTTCATCTTCCATTTCAGACAATTTGGTTGTTTTTCCCAATTACATCTTTCATTTAAGTGAATTTGCCTACTTAGTTTCATTAACCACACAATCAACCTGGAGATTTCGATAGTGACAATGTAGCTTGAAATTTATTTTTATATTCTTTTATATAAAATGAAGACTATAGCAAAAATCTTATTACAAATAATCAAAATGAGGACGGTTAAAGAAACGTTTTATTACTAAAACATCACGGTTGAACAATGTGTTTCTGTGATTGATATCATTGAGTGCTGCAGTTCCTATTTTTAAATTTGTGTTTTTATCTTTTGACACAATTACACATTCTCAAAAGACACATTAAAATAAAAATCACCCATTTAAATATAAAATTGTTTTTTGTTTTTTTTCATTATATTCTTGCTTGAAAGTGGTGAACAAACTTAAAATAAATGTGTTTCAATATATTGAGCAATAAACTAATCATTTTTCATAAATATGTTAAGCACATTTTTTGACTATTGTTTTGTTGTTCATGCCTAGGTTTATAATCTGAAACAAACTCAGGAGCAATAAATTATTACTGCACTAGGACACTTTCTAAATGTTATATTTTGTAGAAAACACTGATCAGTTCCCTAGATGCAACAGATGTGTGCAATAATGCAGTAGGACACTCAAAACATAGTAAATGCTGCATTCGGATGTACTTAATACTCTAGATAGAGCAAGTGTGTGTTATAATATAGTGTGACTCTTAGTATGTCTTATGGTGAATCTAACAGTGCACAATATCATAGAGATAGCATGTGTGTAATTTACTAATAGATATATACTAAATCAGTAACTGTTCAATATGTTAGATAGAACAGTGTAACACTTGGTAAGGTGTACCTGCTTAATCTGTCGGTGTTCTTTACCCTAAATACAGCAGCTTTCTGTAAATTCGGTCTATTCTACTTTTAACTAGAATGATCAGTCACCACAATACCACATTTACTCATAACCTTATATTTGCTTTTTGCTTTATTGAACAAGTTGTAAACTTTCATTCTTTTTAGTTTTTACGGACGTTAACCAAACACTTAGACTGGTACCGACTTCAGTTACCAATTAAGGGTTGTAGCATCCATCTGAACAAATACTAAACTTTGAATTATTTACTTGCAGAAAATATGAAAAAATTACATTCAAAACAAGGCTTTCAAAAGTGTTCTTAAGTAATAAAAATGTATATCCTACTATAACTAGAATGTTAGTCACCACAATACCACATTTACTCATAACACAAATTAGACACAAGACCATCAGAAGTGTGGGAAAGAGTGTCGTCGGTCATCATTGTTCTAACATATGAAAAAAAAAATATTTCCATGTTTCCCCAGCTAAGACATTTGTTGCTGAGCAAGGTTAGTGGAAAATTAACATAAAATAGTAAATTCTTTACAGTAAGGTAACATTGGCATTTTCCCTTTAATGTTATCAATAATTAAACACTGCTTTTAATGTTATCCAGTAAAAGAGAATAGCAAATCAGTCAGCATTTTTTTACATTGAAATTTAACAAGTTCTAGGCGCTTGATTGTGATAGTGCTCTCTTGGCCTCCTTATTTTAAAAGTGCTCATTATCCTACATAGAACGAGTGTTTAATTAAATAGAGTTCAATATCCTAGATAGAGAAGATGTGTTTATTATACACACCATAGCACAAGATTAAAAAAAAACTGATGTTCGGGGAGCAGTCAAACAGTGAAACAGTCAAAGCTGGAGGTTCGGGAAAAGATTCAGAGCTTGCAGTATATGAAAGAGTCACCCTGATGTTTAAGGAGTCGGAGCCAGCTCTTCAGGAAGTAGTCAGGTCCTAATTGTTCGTGTAGGAGTCAGAGCCTGATGTTCAGGAAAGAGTCAAGGCCTGGAGTTCAACCCGAATGGTATATTACGGAGTCTGAGTAGAATGGGATAGGAAGGGTCCCCATTGTTAGCACTATTATTTATATTCATATAAAATAATGTCTTGATCGGTGAATTTAAAAGAAAAAATTATTCTTTCCCATTGATACCATTTATTATATTCATATAAAATATTTAATCGGTGATCAACATTTACCTAGGTTATTTAATCTAACATACACAAACATGAAAGAAGTAAATAGACACCATTATTATCATTAACAAAGACTGCTGTCAGAGGGGCCTGATCAACCTAGGTTATTTTATCTAACATACACGGCCATGAAGAAGTAAATAAACAAACACCCTTATTAACATTAATAATGAAGACAAATATGGTACTTTTAATAGAAATGTTACATTTTTACTCCAGGGAATGGAGAGGTAGTGCAGAGTTTAGGGAAGGCCGGAGATAGTGTAGCCAGGGTGAATTGGCAACCATGTACGTGACATCTTTTACTCCTGGCAACTGTGGAAGGAGGGCGACTGGACAAGTGATCCCCGTGCAACGCCAATAGGTACGTATATAGTATGCGCACCGGGGCTGTAATAGGTACGTATATAGCATGTGAACAGGGATGGCGATAAGTACGTACATACCATGCGCACCTGGGCGACAATAGATACGGATTTAGCATTCACACCAGAGTTGCGATAGGTACTTATATATTATGTACCTATATAGAAGTCACAGACAGAGGTGGTACTTTTTATAGAAATATGTCATACTTTTGCCCTGGCCAACGTAAGAAGAATGGTGGGGAAGAAACAGCTTTCGCAAAAGGCAAAATGAGAAAGTAGCTGTGAAATTTGGCGACCAGAGAAGAGAAAAGTAGAAAGATAAAGAGACGGCTATAGAGAAAGGGAGAGAAATAGAAGTTTGAATATAAAGATGTTACACACGCTATTTTTCTTCTATTCTATAACCCGAGCAACGCCGGGTAGCCCTGCTAGTTTTATATATTGATGAAAAATATTTTTTTAAATCATACCCTGTTACACCGCTCAGCCAATAATATATATATATATATATATATATATATATATATATATATATATATATATATATATATATATATATATATATATATCGGTATTTTTACGACGCTGATTATCAAATATAAAATTGTTCTTAAAATGGTTACAAAAACCTGAATTCTAAACAGAAGAAAAGTAAGATAAGTATAGTCCAAGTAGAATACTTTATGAAGACACTTAAAATAAAAAAAAATCACTCATAGCAAAAGTTAGCATGTGTCTCGAATCTACCAATCCTCTTAAACGCATTGCATCCGAACATTTTAAATACATTCACGTAATAATATATTATTCATAATTAATCAAGTTATTTACTATTCTGCGATTTAGAACACCGATGGAGAAACACCTTCCACATATACATCGAGCATTCCAGTGGATAAAATATTGTTAGATCTACAGTTGAATGATAATGGTTAACCACATTAGACACAACGTAACACACTTCACACGAAAGTAAGATCATACAAAAATGCCATCGAACGTATGCAGCAGATCGTAGTATAAAATATTGTGTTTACTGCAGTCAAACTTGACTCTAAAACACAACGAATGAATAATTAAATCACAAATGTAATCAGTCTTTAAGCGAAGACAAAACGTGAAAAATGTTGTTAATCAGGTTAATTTCTTGAATATTTAAGTTATGTTTGTTTTTCACTACATTTTTACCATCGTAATATGAATTAAAGTACACACATTGAGTCTATACATTAAAGAGCAACATATTTCGAGTAGTGTTACCTTTTATCATACCAATATTCAATAAAAACGGTATTGTGTATACTATATACATAATAAGCTATCCTCTCGCTGGTTGTGTGTAGCGGAGTTCTCTATAACTCACCTTATGTACATTGGATTCATACTTGTGAAAATGACAATTCAAATTGCATGTTATTTTAATAAGAAAACATGTATACAATAACATGCTCATATCCCCCCAGCTCATTATGTAAGGCATTTTATGATTATGATTAACTAGTTAATTCAATAAATAAATAATTTCTAATTTTAGTGTTTATTTAAGATGTGCAGAACCCCTCCATACATGTAGTGGATTCACCTATAATAACCATTCGATACTCCTATTTTAAATGAGTATGTTAGTATTGAGATTACAGTCCGAGCTGCAATCTATCTCTTCTTAAGACACAAAAAAAATGGATTGCCCTCCCTTTGTATTATTACATCATTATAACATAATAAATACACTAGATATGCCCAGGATGTCTCGTGCCCCCTCAGGTTCAGAAATATGTATATAGAGACGTTATAATCAATTGTAATAAATATGTTTTTTACCGGCTCTCATTATTTACCTACTCTCCTTATGTAGTACTCTAACAAATTTACATGTTATTAGTGATTATTATACGCGTATTCAAGTGCTAGAATGTAAATTATTCCGAATGTGCATCTTTAATATTTGTAATTCTCTACTTATTAAACAGGGTATCGTTATCTAATGTCTAATGTGTCTTTTAATTGAAGTTCTTTTTGGGATAAATCTACGTTTCAGATCCATTATATGCATATATGTCCCGATGTAGTTTATTTATGATATTTACTTGATTATATATTGGAAGTACATGTTATAACCCTCTTTAAAAATATACCTTCATCAATACTACTTAAACACTATAACGTTTAGTATTATTAGCCTGGCAATAACCACATTACTGATCTAACCCTGCCACAAAACAAATGGGTATACACTACCTAACGTTGCCATCAATGCACCTTACTGTCGTCATCTATACACCCAAAATGTTACATATTCTATTACGAGGTTGATTAATTTACGTAATAGGTAACGCGACATAGATCAAGTATTCGATTCCTCTTACGTTATTAATATGATGTAGTGGAATAAAATGAAAGAAAAATGTATTGAACACACTTCATGAGCAGAAATAAACATCCCATATTTATACTATTATATCCGTCTAATGTATTTAACACCTATGCAGGATTGCTCAGATGTATAAGCATCACAGTTAAACCTATTCTATTTATTCTAAATTTGTAGAGTGTTTTACAATTTAATTATCATCCTTATGTATGTATTGTCAAAAACTTCAGTTAAATAACCTCACTATACTACTCATGCTTTCTAGATAATAAAACCAGGTTTCAGAAAAACACATTACCATTAGACAAACGGATCAGTAAAGTCATCTCTTTGCTTGCATAGATCTATATAATTTCAACAAAATTAGTTATGCTGTTTGTAATCAAAACATTACATAAAGTATTTTCTAACAGCGATTTCGCAACTTTAAATATATATTTTATTAGTATAGCATATAACTATTTTGGCGAAGACATATTTTTACAATATCATGTCGTATGTTTTGTAAATCCCCCCTATATGCTATTATATTATATTATATATATATTATACATCTAGTATTAAGGGAATACTTTGATACTTACAAAATAAAAGGATACGATTATTTAATCATATCCTTTTATTTTGTAAGTATCAAAGTATTCCCTTAATACTAGATGTATAATTTCAACTACAATTTAGTGTTTTACTAATTTATTATATCACATATTTACGTAGTGCTTTATAAATTAGTGGTGTAGGAACATATTAAGCAAGTGATGCAAGAATTCATATAATCATATGATTGGTTCAGGTTGGTTTGTTTTATGTGTCTGTGTCTGCGAATTTCACTGATATAGATTGTAGTTTAGACGCCTATAATCACTTAATAATGACTGCCAACAGTTTGTGTAGTTGCGAAGGTATATATTAAGTACACCCCAACTATTTGTTTGCTCTCTAAGGTTATAAAAGTAGTCATTTATAGGAAGAAGTCTGTCGCAAAGTCTCTTTCTAAGGTGGTTCGTTGTAATCTATGAAGATAACACATCCACTTATAGCAGCACTTCAGTGTCGAAGCTCTTTCTAGTTCGCTCATGTTTGACCCGTAGCACTTATCAATAGAGAAAACGTTTCCGGTTGCTATAAATACATATCAAACCTTGCTTTTATATTTTCACTTCAAACGATGGATGCTCACGTTGACATGAGGAAACTGAACATATTTTTCTATGAAGAAGTCCACTGTGTCCACGTACGAACTAAAATAGATGAATTATATCAAAACTGTTGATAAGGGAGCTTGAAAGTGTTGGATCATTCAAGAAAGTACCACTCATTGCGTGATCTACTACCTGTATAAGAGTTGAATACGTCTGGTATTTACCCCAACCAAGGCAGGCCGCCACTGTCAACGTAAGGGGCTACTTAGAAAAAGCGTGACGGTTTGGGGAATGGTCAACCTAAATTGGGGACTGTGCAGCGAAATGTCTGTTTACATTTGTTTTAACTTTCTGCAAGTCAGTACAATCAGGAAAACTGGGAACAGAGAGGGAGTTCCGGGTTCAAGCTTGTGAGGTAGAACGCTCTTTAGCTACTGGAGACCTCCACAGTGAATGGATGGGATTTGGCATATTGTCGGGTTGGTCTAGTGAATTTACGTTGTGGGGGCACAAGAGCAGCAAATACTGCGAAAAGCGATAGTGTTATACCAATTTCGTGAATTTAGTAATTTAATAACTAAAACATGCGTAGATGATTGAATATACGTGCTATTATTTAAAATTTGTTAAAAAATACAAAATAGTGTATTGAATAAAAGCACGAAGAAAATTAAAGTAGAAGACTCCCGAATTTTCGAAGTGTACGCACACAGTGTATGTGTGGGTGGGTGTTCGTGTGTGCGTGTGTGTGTGTGGTATTAAACTACATATACAACTTTGATTAGTATATTGCCATTTTGACATGAATGATAAATAACACTGTTGTTATGTCAGGGTTCGCGCTGGGCATCAATAGAAATGAAATACGACGTTTCGTAGATTATATTTTTATCTATAACTTATGAATTATGAAATACATAAAGAGGAATGTTATAATCGTTTCCGAACTTGGAGCATATTTCCAGGAAACTATGAATTAAGCGAAATCTAATTCAGTGTATGTGCTATGAATGCACTATTTCACCCATCTCCGATGTATCTTTCGGACCACATCACAAACAAGGTGTTATTTAACACACTAAATAATATAAAATATATAATATATATTATCATGTGCATTTCAGAGATGTAAAATATTCCTCTTTGTATGAATTACGAAAATATATACACTTTCTTAAATATTTTATCAGCTAGACCATATGAACTTCAACTGGTGGGACATGACGCAAATTTTCCGTGGTTCAGTGAGGCTTACCACAGGGTCTGTGTGTGTTTCAGTGTGAGAATATGAGAGGTAAACACATTTAATAAATGTTATAATGGGGTTAGTTTTTATGTTTTAGTTTGTTGCTTTTATGTTTTAGTTTGTTTTAAAATTCGTTTAATTCCGAATGATTGATACTTTTGTTTTCATATGTCAATGAAGCGCACATGCAATGAGAGTTTAGTCAGCTTTGGATTCTCATTCATTGTGAACAAATACATGGAGATCGCACAGGGTGCCATCTGCAAGAAAACACTTTCAACGAGAGTATAAAGCATTTCAAGCTGTAGGAACGCACCATTGGGGAGAAGCTTGTTATACCTCACATGAAAGAAGATTCTCGCATTGTTATTGATCAGAACGGTGTAAAAAGCTTAATCAGATATGTATTTCCAACAGCACAATTAAACACGTGTAGATAGCATGTCGCAGCATATAAGCTATCAGGTGATTGAGAACATCCCACTCTCTCCATTTTTAGCAATCTAGTTGGATGAAACAACATACGTTGCATATTCTCCTTAACTTTTGGATTATGCTCGGTTCATCACTGAACATCAGAGTAGGAAGTAGTTATTCTTGTGTAAACTACTTGCCACTGACACAACGGTTAAATATATTATGAACTTAGTGTCAAACTTTTTCAAAGAAGTCACGATTTATTACTCTGGTCGAAGAGAAGAACTTTGACACTATTACACACCACTGTCTTATCCAACGTGTAGCTCTTACTCTCAAGTCGTCTCTAGCTCCTGTCACATTACACGATGAAAACACTGATCAACATCTTACATTATATAAAAGGGAAGTGAGTCAACACCATGCTGGTTAATATAGTTTGCCAATGGATAGATTCTGCTCACCAAGTACATTTTACCACATCTGCTCGTTGGTTATTAAGGTGTAATGTTCTCGATCGTGTATTTAATTTGTTTTCATGCATTGCAGATATTGGTGGACGCCCAAGGGAGGGAACAGAGCGACTGTTAACTGACACCTTACTTGGCATATGTATTCAAAGCTTTGAACAGACTCAACAGGTAAGTGCATCGCCTTGATACCACCATCACAATGCATACCGATGACAGTAAGACTTTTTTCCAACAAGCAAATGAAAGTTGAATGTGGTACGCAATTGCTTTTTCGAGTCTGAACGAGGCCATCGGAGTAAAAAAAAACACTTGCCGAGGAGATGCAAAGAAAGATAAACATACGCCAAAAAGAGTTCAAACATATAGAAATGAAAATTGTCAGCTGCCACTTGCACGCAATCCCTTCCGATGTAATTCGGATTCTTTCTCTGGTGAGATTCAAGAGGAATTATGCGAGTCGATCTATAACACTGCACCAAAAAATGAGTTCTGCGAACAGCAACAGTGCACCAGATCTAACTGATGGTTCAAGAAGCAGTTTGCCTTACCCCAGACCAGCACATTTGCTCTGAAAGTACGTATTCCTTTATTATCAACTTACCTCTGAGGGGGAATAGAATCGACGGACACAAACAGGCTGTATATTTAAGCTAGCATGCGTTGTGTCTTTAGCCGTACAAACCCTTGTGTTCATTTGCTAGTAGCAAAAAGCAGATACATTTTTCATGTAAAATATGTAATGCTACCATGGTTAAAACATTCCTAATAATTAATGAAGACCATAGTCTTATTTCTGCTCCGATGCATAATTAGTTTTTGTAAATACTGGTTAATAAAAATGAATAAAGATTGATGAGGATTTTATTTTACGTTCCGTTGTGATTACTATTTAACTTTTAAATACCTGGTTAATACACATTTATAACGATCAATAAAGATTTATTTTTTCTCTGTAGTGAGTTTTATTATAAAAAACTTTAAAATAAATATGTGCTTTTTTTAAAATTACTGCAGCTTAAAAAGAAAATGAACGGGCTATTACAGGTCTGGTACTGCTACAAATGATTCATCATAAACACTGCGCTAGTCCCTAGAATATGTTTGAAAATATAGTTTGATATTTTTCTGACGAAAAGGCTCAACTTATATAGGTTTTAAATGATAACATGTTTATACTGATGATATAATGTAAAACATTGGGCTAGTTACCACAGTGTAATATAGTTTCCTCGTGTTATTCCTGTTTCATATGAGTATAACGGTGTGTGGTTTCGCTTGATGTATTTTATATACTTATGTAGATCAATGTTACATTGCCCGTTTTTATGTATAAACATTATGAATAAAACTAACATGCCAACATGTAAATAATAGATACATACACAGGTTAGATTCATATCAGCAACCTAAAGTACATATTCAGAGGAATAATGTTGGGAAATGAATACTGTTAAACGTACTATTTGTTATTCAATGAATTATATGTAATATTTAGCGTTAAGGGTGAGCGTTAAGTGTGTGTAATGTGCACATGTTTCTTAAAACGATGTTTAATAACACATTACATAACGGGTCTATGTTGGCGCTACTTACTCTATAAAAACTAAATTTATGTATTATTCACTATTAATTGTTTTCACACCAGACGTATTTACGCTGAATTCTGCAACTGCCGTTAAAGTTGACATATATGTGTATATAATATAGTTTCACCTTGTTCGTCTTTTTGACTTCTTTAAGAATACGTAAATCACACACATGTCAATCGTTATCTACGTCTCACTTAGAAATAATAAGTTGGTTACTTCACTATATGTTTCTTACTAAAAGTATTGATACTTCGTACACGCTTATTGGGGGCATACTCAGTTAATTATTTACAAATTCTAAAATAGTTGTGTACGTTTAAATGTTTATTCTAATAAATATCTCACACTCTAAATCAGGAATAATATACCCTAGTTATTAGTTGTTGCCCCTTACAACTATTAATATAACAACTATCAGTTTGTGTATGTTTAAAAGCAGCTGTTTTATAACACATGGCTAATAACAACACAATATTGTATATATTATCTAATAGAATAGCGTTTTTTTGTACGATAAACATGAGCTTAATTACGAGACATAATTATTGTAATAGCATTGACATGCCAATAATAAGAATAGGAATGATTTGATTTGATGTATTATAGTGATCGTTTATATACGTTTACGCATACACACTACTGAAAAGAGCACATCGAAGGAGCAAAACTCGTAAATACAGTATATAATAAAGATTGAAGTAATACATGTGTACGGGAATATAAGCCTTTAAAAAAACACACCCAACAGCACCTAATCGATGTGTAGGCTGTTGCGCTCGCTCGCTTGTAGTTGTCTTTTGAATAATTGTAATACGTTTCATAGTATTCCACAATAATATATACCGTTTTAGAACATGTAATGTTAAAATCAAATGTTACAATGAAACAGTATATAAATAACTGATTGTTTACTCTCTTAAGCTAAGAGCAAAAAGCGGAGGATATGTATATGCAAGATTTGCTTAGATATTGCAGTTCAACTGTAATTTCAAGACATTAGTCTGCATTAAATGACAAACATATTACTTATCTCACTATTTTTATTACAAGACATATCACTGCATCTGAAGTCTAACGCAAACATATTGTGGCGTGTAAACATACGGTTAATTGTTTTTATTTTCCTTCTTTTATCCTTTCCGTATTTATACTGACTGTTCTTCGTCAATTTAAATATTGATGACTATTTATAGTGTACAGTAAACATATTGGATGTCTACCACAGTACGACTTTAGATGATTTTTTACAGCATATATCGATGTCTATATATACAGCTTTAAACATTCCAATTCCGTTTAGATTCATTATGATATTCGGTGGGCCAGCAATATCGTATAATATAGTATATGTATGTATGTATATATATATATATATATATATATATATATATATATGTATATATATATATAAATATATATATATATATAAATATATATATGCATATATATATACATATATATATATATGTGTATATATATATACATATATATGTGTATACATATATATCTATATATATATATACATATATATATATATATATATATATGTATATATATATATATATATATACATATATATATATATATGTGTATTTTTGTGGGTGTGTGTGTAAGTGCGGGTGTACGTTTTAACAAAGAATATTTAACAAAAAATACATATTCTCTATAATATCTGAAATGTATCCTATTATACGCGCTCAATCAAGCTGTATTGTAGGATGAACACATTATATATATATATATATATATATATATACACTCATATATATATATATATACATATATACATACACTTATATATATATATACATATACATATATATATACATATATATATACGTACATATATACATATGTACATATATATATATATATATATATATATATATATATATATATATATATATATATATATATATATATATACTGGTACCAAAGATGCTTAAGTTTTCATCCTGGAAAAACATAATATATCCAAATAATAGTATTAACTATTATTACTAAAACGAGATCGATAGATAGGTCTGGGAAGCCCTCAGAACTTGTGAGTTCTCCTAGGGCTAATCCCCCAAGGAGGTCGGGCAGATTTCGACAGGGTAAAGCCGTTGTCATTAGATACACTGTAGTAGGAGCTCCTTCTTTCGAAATGGTAAATGGGACTCTTCCGACCGATTATAATGTTAACACTGCTCCCTATGGAACTTCGGTATGTAAAACTTGTGATATTCTAATAAAATCTAAAGAATATCAATCTAATGTAACTAAAAGAATATATCCGGTCCTTATTGTTGCCTAAAAAATGTGCATCACTAAACCTTTAAGTAAGGCATTATCTTAAGTCTTCAAATTGATTATAAATCAAATAAATAATTTTCATAAAAAAGTAAATTCTATAGTAATATAAACCTATTCTGGATGGTAAATAGTTCAGATCTAGTAAAAGAAAAAATAGATCGTATTAATTCTCGTAAACAGGTAAACTCGATCTCGACATATGATTTTAGTACATTATATATTAAAATTTCACATAAAGAATTATTAAATAATTAGGTAATACTATAGATTTAGCTTTTGCAGGAGGAAAAGGTAAATACATAGACTTTGCAAAATCTAAAACCTTTTGGTGTAAAACTTTAAATGGTAAGACGAGTGTGTCCAAAACTAGTCTGACAATGCTCATAAGTCACCTTACAAAAGAGAGTTACTTTCAAATAGGAAATAAAGTACTACTCCAAACAATAGGTATTCTAATGGGTTCGGATCCTTCTCCATTTTGGGCAAATCTATATCTACATAGACTTGAATATGTGTATATACAATCATTAATAACAAATGATATATCTAGAGCGTATAGTTACCATGGATGTAGGCGATATATTGACGATCTGGCTGGCATTAATCGTAGCGATTAGTTGACAAATACTAAACATTTAATATATCCTAAAGAGTTAAAATTAAACTGTGAAAATAATGGACAAGAGGTACTTTTCTTGATTTTGATATAAACATTGAAGATGAAATATTTATCTATAAACTGTTTGATGAAATTCATTCATTTCCCTTTAGTATCGTGCGGATGCCACATAAAAATAGTACCTGCCCTGTATATATATATATTTTACGGGAGTATTATGTCTTAATTTCTGAGAATTGCTCGTGTTACCTTAACATTGGTAGATTGTATGCCCCCAAATTCTGACCTAATAATAAAAATGATTAAACAAGGTGGCGATAAAAATAACATATCTATAACATTAAATAAGGCAATTACTCGCCATGCTGATGCTTTTTAGTCTTATCAAATAAATCAAAATAAATTGATAGAGCAAATACAAAGTTGTCTAAATAAAAATAAAAATAATGTTCAATATGTATAAACTTATATATAACACACATACTAATTATATAAAAAGTAGAAATGGGTAAATAAATAAAGCCATGTTAAAATAGAGGAAGAAGAAAGAAAAAATAGACGGTTAGCTCATGAACGCCAATTTCCAATGAGTTAAAAAAAGAAGGAGAAGAAATAGAAAAAAAATCGGCAGGTAGCTTATGAACGCTGATTAGAAACGATGTGAGTTAAAAAGCATAAGAAGAAGAAGAAGAAGAAGAAGAAGAAGAAGAAGAATAAGAAGAAAGAGATAAAGAAGAGACGGTTAGCTTATGAACGCCAATTGGAAACGCTGTGAGTTAAAAAAGAGGAATAAAGAGAAAACAATTGGCAGTTAAGCTTATACACGCTGTGAGTGTGCAAGGAATCTTAGTATTTATAAAAAAGGACTAAAAGTATATATATGTATATATATATATATATATATATATATATTTTTTTTAAATTTTTAATTTATTTTTTATATTTTAAATATTTTGATTTATTGATATTTTTTTATATTTTAAATATAAAACTAAAACTAAAAATACATTAATCACCTAAAAAGTAGTGTAATAGATTCGTCTAAACACTTTAACATGCAGCAATATTTTTGTAAGTAACGGATAACTTTCATTAGACAAACGAACAACGCAGGTAAGGAGAGATTTTTATTTTTCATGTATTTATTTATTTATTTATATATATATATATATATATATATATATATATATATATATATATATATAGTACTAGTCCAGGGTGTTCGCCTAATTTCTGTGACTGCTCGGCAGCAACGAGCCGACAGCTAACGGAAGCGTCTGAGACCTACCGAGTTGAAAACGAGGCTGTAAACAAAACTGACCAATCAGGCTGTTGCATCAAGCAAATGATAACTATTTGAAGGAGACGCTTGTTAACAGAACATAAATTAATTTTCAGGAACTTTGCTCGGTTAAATCTCCGGAGGATTGCATTAATTATTGTCAGCAGAAAACTCTGCTGGCAAAAGCAATGCGTTGTAGGCGATGCGGCCGACTTTGCAGGTTAGCTGCTAGAAAATGTATAGCGGACAGATATGCGTGGAGATGCCCCACCCAGGAATGCCGGGCTTGGGTTTCGTTGCGATCGGGGACGTTTTTTTATAGATCAAATTTAGAGATTTCGACAATTTTAAAGATGATCTACCTGTGGTCCTTGGATATGGCGACTGGTAAAAACCTAAAATTAGAATGCGGCGTACTGTCTCGAACCACGCAAGTGGATTGGAAGAATTTTCTGCGGGAGGTGTGCACCGACCATCTAGCGCGCAACCCCAGACGACTCGGAGGCCCAGGGTATACGGTGGAGATAGACGAGAGTCTGTTTAAACGTTGAAACCACAACGTCGGCCGTGTTCTCCAGCCGCTCTGGGTCTTCGGGGGATACGACCCCGCAGAGAAGGAGGGTTTCATGGTTACATTACGAAACAGGAATGTCGAAATCCTCCTTCCAATAATCAGACAGTACGTCGCCCCTGGGACCACGGTCGTCTCCGATTGCTCGAGGGCTTATAGCAGGTTAGGAGGGAGGGATATCGCCATCTTACGGTGAATCACACCGAACATTTCCTGGAGCCGACGACGAGTGCCTGCACCAATCATGTCGAGAGAATGTGGAAGGAAGCGATGCAGAGGAACAAAAAAGAATGCGGCACGAGTAGGACCCTAATAGACGGCTATCTGCGGGAATTCATGTGGCGTCAGACATTCAAGCAAGAACTCTTCGACGCAATATTGTCGCAGATAGCCACATCCTCCACTGTTGCCTGTATTTCGATAATCCCCTAAAAATCCAAGCTCTACCCCTCCGCGAAATTCCCCCCACTCACCCATAAATAATCTAAAAAAAGTTTTTAAAAATGTCTAATTAAAAAAAAAAAACAGTTACAAATATTATTGGTTCAGAAATACTCCAAAAATTGGTTACAAATATGATAATAAAAAAGTTTATTTATTTCAGCTATAGGTTTGTTCATTTATTTCATTTTTTTATGAAAAATATATGCATTTCTTCTTCTTTTCGTATATTCATCATCTTCCTTTTTTATGCTTTTCGCAGTTTTGTTTATGCAACGTCGACCCCAGCCTCGTTTTTGACTCGGCAGGTCTCGGACACTTCCGTTAACTGTCGGCTCGCTGCTGCCGAGCAGTCACGGAAATTAGGCGCAAACCCTGTACAAGTACCATATATATATATATATATATATATGTATTTTAATGTATTTATTTATATATATATATATATATATATATATATATATATATATATATATATATATATATATAAAGGTATATATATAAAGGTATATGTTACATGTGCCATAAAATTGCAAATTTCCGTCGGTCTCGTTATTCTTGCTTACTATTCTCGTAGTACGCACGGTCTATGAGAAGTGTTTCTTACTAAGGGTAGGAGAATTGATGTTTTCTAAGGAATGAACTATCTACCTCACAGTTTGCCTTAACTAGTTTGTGACTGTGAAGTTATATGCTTTTTAGATTTTTAAATCAATTGGTGCCATGTCCTATCTGGAGCGATTTCCAGACAGAAATAATTTCGCACCATAATGCCCATTCAATTTGCCAGCTTCTGTATTACTGTGCTGCGATTATTGTTAGCCAACTCTCGAAGTTTCCACAAAAAAGTGTATTAATACAATTGCATATGTAATTTAATCGCTTACGCAGGTATCATGACAACATTCAAATAAGTGTTTTTTTCTTAATTAGTCAAGTGTTGTCAATATACGGAAGGTGTCAGTGTGTGTTGTTTTATAGCAACAAACCATGGCATTACAAAAACACCTGATGATAAATACACTTAAAATCCAACTTGAGGTCTAATAAAAAAATAATCAATTAGCACATTAATAAAGAAGATCTTTAAAACAAATAAAATGTATAGTGTTTGATTAATACATGTTATATGGAATAACAATATAATATATATATATAAATATATCTCCCTTTATCGATCTATCGATATATATATATATATATATATATATATATATTCATATGTATGTATGTGTGTATATATATATATATATATATATATATATATATATATATATATATATATATATAACTTGTCTAAATTCAGGAATATTTTTACCGAGAACACAGCTATTCTTGGGATATATTGCAGTGTCCGTCTCCCCATAATAGAAGCGTTGTTTATTCAAGTAAATACACCTAGTATAAACCACGCTCGTTATGAGGGGAGCGAATGTGTGTTGAAGTGTTGTTGAAGTGGTATAGAAATGTTTTTAAAAGCGTCTTCTTAATAAATTCACTAATCTTTTATTTTGCGTGCTCATTCAACCGCCTGAAGATTACCGACGTCGGTCGAAAACGTTCGCAATATATAGCGATTGTTCATATAACATGTACGACAATACCAAATCGGTCGTACGTCGAATCGAAAAAACGAATAAAAAATACAATAAACAGAAGCTGACGCTACTGTTAAACCAAACATGCACTATAGAAGGAAGGTTGCCTAATTATATGTATATATATATATATAAATATATATATATATATATATATATATATATATATATATATATATATATATATATATATATATATATATATATATATATGGTAAAATGGAAAAGGAAAACCAAAAACTGGATGTTTTTTATGTGTACATCAACGTTTCGATGGGGAGGGGGTGTTTGACCCCCTCCCCCTCTTCCTCCAATCTCTCTCTGCCATCCATTTTACCCCTGCTCATCCCCCACCTCTTTCTCTCATCGCCAGCCACAGTAGTCCTTGCTCCCTCAACCCTTCCCCTTTTTTCTCCCACTCATTTTCATTCTCTAACAAGTACGGACGTCCAGCAAGACGCTGCCATTATTTTTCATTTTATTTTATTTTTCTTCCCAACATGTCTACCCTACATGTATCTGTGCTTGCATGATATCTTTTCCCTATATCATCATCCTGATGAAGTCTTATAAATAAAGACGAAACGTTGATGTACACATAAAAAACATCCAGTTTTTGGTTTTCCTTTTCCATTTTACATCACGTCGGATTACCTTCATCCTCTTCCCATATATATATATATATATATATAACGTATTCATATAAACATATTTAAGGAAGTGTAATACATAGAAGGGTTTAATTAGTTTTACTATGTAATGCTTTTATATATCTACGTGCCATTTAGTCCAGCAAATTAACAATATAATTCGTTGTTATTTCTCTTTCGCAGGTGTAAATGATAATTAGCCAACTGTATAACTTCTACTAAAATTTACGTCAATTACTTTACATATTTTTCTCATGATTTAAAAGAGTAGTTCATCTAAGTGCGTAAAATATAGAGTTGCCATAAGTTCATCCCGTACTCGATTGGAATACTATATTTGTTATTAGTTTACTTTTTTATTGCAACTTAAAATATTTATTTATTTTTGTTTCTATATATTATCAATTCCATCATTTTATCTGTTATGTATATAGTTGTCCTAATGGGAATATTATGTTGTCTACATTTCGCTTCTACTGTTTAGTCAGTTTTTGCGATATTTAAAACATATACATGCAGGATGTTTAGTCAACCAACATCCAAACGGTTCGTCTAAATATCTGCTCGTACTTAGAAATTGTAATAGTTTCCAGTTGATATTTTGCGAGAATAGTTTAACAGTTATTAGGATGCGTCGCTTCAGTGTTTAAGGTTATTAGAGGTGTTCTTATTTTTGTAATAGCCCGTTTGAAAAGAAAATGGAGGTTAGTTCTACACATTATTTGTTGTATATGACAAGTATTGTGGCTTGGTAAACGATGTCTTTAGTAACATCGTTATTGTATTATGATAATGTACATTAGCTTTACAATTACAATTTTCATTTTCATCCTTACATTTCTTATTTCTATAAAAGTGATTACTACTATGGTGTGACTTATTACTTTTTTCTACTATTTATATTATAGCTTATTCGTGTTCTTGTTGCAGTTATACTTATCACTTTGATACGCATTTTATTTTCATCATTTTCTCTGCTCGTATCGCTTAGTATATTGTTATTGTGTGATCAAATTTTTATTCAAAAGTTTACACTGCCCCATTAGGGCAATTTCAATTAATACTCAATACAGGCGAGATGTCGAAAAGTGCCAATTGATAATGGAAGCCCAGACTAACGATATACAAAACTATCCTATGTAATACCTTAGATTTCGGTAAGCCATATTAGGGATGCAATTTTAATGACATTGAAGTTCATCGTGCCTATGCTTAATTAATAATACTCACATTGTTATTATACAACCGACTACTAGATGTAGGACAATCTAATGATAATTGTTAATTCAGGCGGAATTTATGGCTAACTAACATCCAATTAGACTGTCTTTCTCGACAGTACCAAAACTGTGCACGGTATACCGTAATTGCAATTGAGTAAAATTAATCAACACCAGAAAAGTAATAACCCAATTACTTTGGGCACGAGTTTTAATTTCATCGATACACATTATTGTGCACTATGAAAGTACTGCATTCAAGATAATGATGTATATACATACTTAATTGAAACAGGTATTATTTCCCAGTATAGAAATTCTATAATACCCAACAATTATTTCGAAACAAAAACACACGGTCAATAATCCGGGCCCACTGATTCTACTTTATGTTTTAGGCATCAACAACTCTTAAACATTAAATATTTTATGTATAGCATTGAATTGCTCATATTAAAAAAAGACAAACATCCTATTAAGTTATGCTTGGATGAATCATTACACATACTAGTGGCATATTACACACGAATTGTGCTATTCTTTTAAGACGTATGCAGGTAAAATAATTAATATTCAACTAGTATTAACACAAATAGGTAAGCATATTTGTATTGCCTTACACTATATTTATAAATAGATAGGTTTTAAGTCTGAAACACAATAAAAAAAATATGTATAAAGTTTGCTTTTCATATCTTTAACATGTTTAAATGAAAAATACCGTCCACCGGAACGGATATATTTACGGGTATGCATATATATATATATATATATATATATATATATATATATATATATATATATATATATACCCTGAGTGTATGTAACTGTGTGTATTGTAATATAGTAGGTTATATCTGTTTAATTTACACCGATGAGTTAATATTATATGATGCATGTGAGTATCATCTATAACAATCACTGATTGTTGTATTGTTCTTTAATTGCTTGTTAGTGTAATAACGGTCTGATTTTGTTTTTAAGTTTAACAACATTTGACCGTATTTAAAATGTCATATATAACTGTCCGTTCAGAATTCCTAACTATAAATTTGATATAATCAGTTAAATGTTAGTGTCTACTCTCGATGTTTCTACAATAATTTCAAATGATTTTGGGAAACTACCTATCTAATTAAATAAGGTCATACACATCTTACTTCATCAGCCCTCTGTACCAAGTATTATCGAACATCAATATGTAACTTTCGACATTGTTAGAATATATCAAGCTTATTAGATATTAAGATAGATGTATTTGAATAAAACACATGAGACTAAAATGCACTCTAATTAACTATTTCAATTATGCAGCTATTCAAAATAAATTTACATTAACCTATAGTCGAAATTGTTTATTTTTAAAAGCTTATGTAGTATCATTTGCCATGGAAACGTTTTTAAGACGTTCTAATATTGATGATTACTTAAATTAAGTACAATATTTCTGATTATAGAACTTTTCTTTTCTGCTGTTATGTAATACATACGTAATTTTATCAATAAAAAAAGCTTACTCTTGATATTTCATTTGATTGAAAAGTGTAAGTTTCATTTAATAATACTAAAATCTGTACCATTAGTGTATTTCCTCACTAACAACAATAACTCTACTATTATATCACTTATCTGATAAGTGTTGTATTTTACTGAATTATAATATATGAGATCTGCTTTAATGTTGGTCTATTTTCTGCTCGACTTCACAGACAATATATGTTTGTCGTTATAATATATATATATATATATATATATATATATATATATATATAATGTATATATCTGGTAGTATTAACGAATCTGGCATCATGGCTTCGTTGCGATGTTTCTTTAAAAAGTGTAACACTGTCTTTACTTGCAATTACCATTTAGATTATTTACAGAGTTATTGGCGACAATCGTGTGGTAAAAGTCCATGTGAAGTTAAGTTTGAAATATTACTCGAGTTCCGGGGTTCAAGTACGGCAACCGGCGTGAATCATTTTCTGTTGTTTTTTTCAACCCTGCCCTATACGGCCGGACTCTGATTATGATATTTCCTAGAATAAGTCGTAATCCCACATCTAATTTCATTCCTATTGTGCTATTTTGATTTTAATGCGGTATAGGTATAGGAGCACAATTGGAGTTAGATAATATACATTTCTGGTAAAGCTGTTTGTTCGTCCTTACACACCAGTGAAATTATCTCTCTCTTATCTTGTATATATTCATACTTGTGTATGTCTAGTGCAGTTGGTATAATTCAAACTATGCTCTTTTTTATTACACCCCTCTATTTCTTTAGTATGCTTGTTTCTTTCCCTCATAATATGTTTTATAAGGTGTGTACTTCTCCCACATAAAATTATATTTGTTCTATATCTTTCCTATACTCTTCCCCCTACCCTGTTACCCTGCAAATCCTCTTGCAAAATGGCTTTCTTAAAAAAATTAGAAAAAATTCTGAATTCTATTCTACCTTTATTTTCTAATTTTATTTTATTTCTATATTCATTTTTATGTCGCTTTAATTTTAATTTTCCTTTTCATTTGTATTATTTCATTTTTGATATTTTTTAGCATTTTTCATTTTCATTTTTATTTTTATTTTGTATTGTATGAATTTTTGTTTGTTTTTTTCATTTTTTATTATTTTTTATTTCATATTTGTTATCCTATTCATATTCAGTGTTTAATTATTTTCTTTCTATTTTATTCTATTCCATTGTTTTCACTACCCGTCTGACAAAAAAATGTGTGACATTAAATTAATTTATTACGTAATTTGAAAAGGTAAATATATGGAAAATATTGTTTTTTTTATATGTACATGTGGTATGGTTTAAAAAGTACCATTGTGATTTTCCTCTTGAATGCTACCAAAATAACAAAAGGTGATTCTTTTTGTCAGTTGATGTTTCTCTAAAACGAGTGTTTTTGTTTTTTCTCTGATCTTCTGTAAGACGTGCTGCTAAAAGCTTTATAGATTCATGAAATTAAACAACGTTTAGTATTTCCAATCTGTTTTTGAAACGAGTGCACGCCATACTGGACTTCATGTTCTAATTCTTGGAATGATTGTAATGTGTTTATTATATCTCTGGTTTGCTTAACTATCATCGATCGAACTGATACCTATAGCAACAGTGCTCGCCTGTGCTAATGCCCGTCCGTGGGTGTTTATACTTGATACACCTCGGCCTTAGCTCATACACCCTCTGTTAAAGTCAAAATATCCTTTAATTCAAACTTATATTTATACATGCACACGCGCATTGAATATAACTGTTAATAAAAAAAATATGTGTTAATCTTTTTAATTAACACACATATATTTTTGAATTAACATTAACATTCCATGCGCGCTTGCATGTATCAAAATGTATATATATATATATATATAAAATGTATAAGTATGTGTATATATACAATCTTTAGCACATGCATGCGAGTATGAACTGGGCAGTGTAATATAATATAATATAGTAACGAACGTGGATATTTGTTTGAGTTACTTTTCTTGTTTTATTAATATAACCCATTGTAGAAATGTGTATATATATATATATATATATATATATATATATATATATATATATATATAATAAGTTTATCACCCTTTATAAGATAATTTAATTTAATAAGAGTTATGTACCCTTTAAATAACGGCCTTTATATATACTTTTTTATTTTATTTTTTATATTATATTTTATTTTATTTTATTTTTCTTTCCTTCTACTTCTTTATTCCCCTTCTTTTTCTCTTTTTTCACTGCTAAATATACACACAATGGATTTCACTTTAAAAGTCCACCCGATTAAGCGTCACCCCGCCTTTTCATTTAAAATTCTCTGAGCATAGCGTTTCATAACGGGTTAAGACTGATAACATACGTTTTTTGAAGAAATTCCATTAATTACCATTTCTGGCTGTGCTGACGAAGACGGGATTGGGGATCCAACCGTTTTCCTGTTAGAAACCGCCGGTCCACATGTCTGATGAAAATCTGTATTTATAATTTTTAAAAAATATTACGCTCTTAATTTAATTTAATTGAGCACTCTGATGGTGTTTCTATTTCATTCTTTTTTTTAGTATACCCTCATACATTTATATATATATAGAGAGAAAGAAAAAAAATAATTCATTAAGCGGTTAAATTGAACGCAGTAGTAGTAATTTTAAACAATTAAGTCGACTACAACGCTAAGAGATGTGTATGATTGATCGCATGGTGTGTGTGTGTGTTTGTATGTATATGTGTGTGTTTGTGTATGTATCGAGCAGTAAGAGAGAAAGAAAAGGAGAAAGAAAAAAGGTATTTGTGAATGGGTGTATGTATATATGTATGTATGCTTACTCGCATAGGCACGTGTCGGTGTATGTGTGTGTGTGTGTGTATATCAATGTACATGTACACGTCCCATTACGTGGGTGTGGACGCGTATGTGCGTGTGCTTATTTATACACATATTTAATTTATGATTTTTCTACTCTTTCCCCCTCATTGCCTGGGAAAACCTCCCACCGTACACACGCAAACCCCAAACACCGATGAAGACTGAAGGATCAGTCGAAAATTTTGTTCTCCATACCATCAACAAGAAAAAACTATTTTTCTTTACAGAACAATTTATATTCCTACACGTCACAAAATAAATAAATAGAAAAATAAATAATAAAAAGTTATAACACAATATAAACTTTTTTCACATTATTATTTTATTTTTTTATATACATACTTATATATATATATATATATATATATATATATATATATATATATATATATATATATATATACATATATATATATATATATATATATATATATATATATATATAAAAAATATATATATATATATATATATATAACATATACATGGAAAATAAAAGACGGTAACAATGAGATTATCCATGGCCTGCCGTCCCACGGGTAATGTACTTGGAACAAATAGAGACTTTTTTATTTCAAAATATATATATATGACCCCGGTTAACAGAGTCAGCCTAGAATCTGCAAGCAGTCGTCATATCAACTCAGCCAACGGAAACTGTCATGCAAGTAAAGATATAATAAGATTTTTATACGGACGCAGACTGGAGACAAGTCAAGAGTGTTCGACAAACGTATTCAGAACTTTGTATTAGAGCTTTTTTACGGTATATTTCTAACATCCCAGACAGTTTTATAAATGTGCTTAGTATAAGATTTACCCATGCATATTAAATTATTAATAACTACGGGCGCTAGCGTGTCACGCTTATTGCTCTAATTAATGCAGGAAAATAGCAATTTCTGACGGTTGATGGCACAACTTTAATTTCTTAAAGGGGGTTAGTAAAACATTTATTAATAATTATTACATTATTAATACCTACAGACGCTTGCGTTTCAAGCTTACTGCTCTCATCAATGCAGATAATTAACAATTTACGACAGTCGGGAGGCGCGAACCCGGTTTGCAGAGCCAGACTAGAATCTGCAACAAGTCGCAATATCGACTAAACCAACGAAAACTGTAACGTAGTTAAAGAAAATATATACATATATTTACATAGAACTGGGCACATATAGAAGGCACTAGAGAGGGTTCGGCAAACGTATTCAGAAGTTTGAATTAGGGCTTTTTGGCGTTTTTAGAAACCCCGAGAATGTCTTAAATGGGCTTAGTATAATATTTATAAATAAATGTTAAATTGTTAATACCTACAGACGTAAGCGTGCTGAGCTTATTGCTCTCATAAGTGCAGGAAAGTAACGATTTCAGACGGTCGAGTGCTCAACTTTAATTCATTTAAGGGGCTTAGTATACGCTTTATAAATAAAGAGTATATCATTAATACCAACAGACGCTGGCGTATATTAATATTTATATAAATCATTTATACATACAAAAACACATATTTTCTATACAAGTTTTCACAAGAATATAATCTGCATCTCCCACTATACAACATACACAGAAAACACTAAACCGACGTAACGAAACCTTACACACGTGCGAGCATATTGACAATACCATATCGTTATTGTGAAATATCATAATTGATAAGGTGCTATGTCGTTTGAAAAATATATTTTACAAAAAGGCCCGAATGTTTCAACATCTGTGAGATTATTGTTAAACGTATCCTGTTTAAACGTTTGTAAAGGGCAAATGATGTACAACACAGTTTTGGGGGTTGTAAAATCAGAAAAGATTCGTAGAGTCGAGTATTTTTACTATTTTTTGTTGTGTTGTAGTAATACAAATGGCCTTGTTATAGCGTAGAGGATGACATGTTTTGGCTATTTTACAGTTTTGAGGTTCTAATTTGTTGTGTTCCTAAATTAAATAGTATTGGATGTACATCACAGAAAGCTTTAAAAGGTAGACCTATAGTGATTCTAGTTTTTTTTTAAGTGATGTTGGTTTGATTTGTAATAGATCCAATCGTTTATTCTAATATTATATATATATATATATATGTATATATATATATATGTATATATATATATATATATATATATATATATATATATATATATATATATATATATATATACAGGGTGGCGCAACAGTAAATCATTAGTTTGAATCAGTAACAACTTTCACATTTAATCAAACTTTCTCCTTAATTTTCAGAATATTACAAATATAAACATTGATAATTTATCATGGAAAATATCGCACTGAAACACGAACCAAAATTATTGAACTTTACTTCGGAAACAATCGTTCAATAACCTTAACCCAAAGAGCCTACTGTCGGCATTATAATTTCAGACAATCTCCCAGTCAGACCACAATGGATCGTCTTGTGGCCCGATTTCGGCAGCAGAGTTCAGTCTTTCATCTTCCACGATCTGGCAGACCACGTTCAGTACGGACAGCGGAAAATGTAGCACTCGTGTAAGATAGCATTGCTGAAAATCCAGACACCTTAACTCGAAGACAAGCCACTCAGATTGGGATGTCCAGGAGGTCACTTCAAAGAATTTTGCGTGAATTGCATGTTTCCAAACACAATTCAATTGGTACAGGCATTACAACCCACAGATTTGAAATCACGCGTAGCTTATGATGTTCACATTCAGCAATTAGCCAGAGAACAAAATGAGTTCATCCATGAGCTGATAATGAGCGACTAAGCCTATTTTCATCTGAACGGGTTCGTAAATAAGCAAAACTACAGAATATGGGCCATTGAAAATCCAAGAACCGTTCATCAGCGTGAATTACATCCCCTAAAATGTACCGTATGGTGTGGTGTTACCTCGGAAAAAGTGATCGGTCCATATTTCTTTGAAGACGAATGAGGTGTCGCGGTGACGATAACTGCACAGCGATATTAACAAATGATTGAACATCTTTTTAGGCCAGCTGTTTAGGACAACCCAGAAATGTGGTTCCAACAAGATCGAGCTACTGCCCACACTGCCCGACAAGTATGGCGCTCTAAAGGGGATTGTTTGGCGAGCGCTTTATTAGCAGATTTTTTGATTTTAACTGGCCTTCACGTTCACCGGATTTAACCGCCGCTGACCGTTTCCTTTGGGGTTATCTTTAAGAAAGGGTATATGTGAACAAGCCTACAACAGTTCAAGAGCTTAAAAATAATATCAGACATGAAATCCAAGAACCAGAGCCAGTTATTCTAAGGACTGTAATGGAAAATGCCCTAACTAGAGCCCGAATTTGTGAGGCCGAAAATGGTGCACATTTCAAGGATATTATTTTAAAAACCTACTGCAACAAGATTACCAAGTGAGTGTATAATTTATCAGAAAAGCCTAGTAAATTACTTGAAATGTTGTAGTTTCTATCACCTAAAAAAACTAATGCGCGACTTTTGCACCATCCTGTGTGTATATGTATATATATATATATATATATATATATACGTATTTACATTAAAAGAAAATGGGTGTATCTGTGTGATAATCATCTTTCGTTGCTTACTATTTAAATATATAAATTACACTCACTATCTTTTAATGAGTACGTTACTTTCGATCGTCTAGCTTGACATACGGCAGCAAATCGATATTTGATGTTATATTTCTTATTTTATTTTAGAAATCGCCTTGATCAATTATGCAGCGTCTAATATTCCGCTAATTACATTCTCACCATGAAACTTAATAGAATAATTTAATATCGTTTCCGTTATTAAATTTCAATAATATTTCATTACGTGTGAACCGTTTTTTTAAATGAAGTGGTTGCCAATAAAAATACTCAATAGTTGTCGATTGGTTTCTGCTTCCTTTACTTCGTCTGCTTTGTTTTCCTCTTTCTCTTATTATCATAATAAATAGGAAATGTTTATTAGTAGTATTGTGAGTAGCTGGCGTGTTTTTATTATTGGTGGTAGTAGTGATGGTGGTAGCAGTTGTTATGTACGTTGTAGTAGTAGTGAGTGTAAGTGCACATCGATTTGTTTTATGAGTGGGAATAGATGTCTAAAAAAAAAATGAACAACCACGCAATAAATTTTAATTTGAACCCTGAATAACCTATGAATGAAGAACACTAGTATGCCTCTCTAAATGTTTATATATATATATATATATATATATATATATATATATATATATATATATATATATATATATATCTGTTGTGAAATTGTATTACAGTAAATAATAAATAAAGGAGGTCAAGTCGAGGGTTATTTAACAAGTGTATTAACAAAGTAAGAAAGTGACTAGCACTTGGCTAGACAGTTACAAGGTTGTGCTTTGTCCTCTCTGTGTCTCTGGTGACTCGCGCTATTTATAGTGACAACCGGTGTAGTTTCTCCTGTGTAAGAACGGCCGGTGTAACAATATATATATATATATATATATATATATATATATATATATATATATATATATATATATATATATATATATATATAAAACGAAGTTGTAAGAATTCCTCAGGATGATAGTTTAAGAAAAATGTCATGCAAGTACATGAAAATATGGGTTGACATGATGGGTTGATGAGAAGAAGTAGTAGCCACTACTGGGAGCGCAGGACCGACGTCCGGGCAGAGAGAAGTCGGTGGCATTTTTCTTAAAATTATCATCCTGGGGAAGCCTTACAATTAAAGACGAACCGTTGATGAATACACCAAAAAAAACATATTTTGGTGTTTCCTTTTTCATTTCTCATTACGTCAGATTACCTTTATCCTTCTTTTGTCATATATATATATATATATATATATATATATATATATATATATATATATATATTTACAGATCATCATCGGACTATAACCCCTACTTAAATTCAGTACAAATCCCAATCAGCGGAGCTAGCTCATATCTCTAATATTTAAATAAGCAAATGCTCGGCTAAGCTAATCCTGGCTCTCTTTAAACTCTTCCACAAATAAGCTGCTGAATGTTACTTTCCTGATAGCAGGGAAATTGCCTCTATTGGAATCATGTTCCAAAAATGCTGGTGAAAGAACTTACCCGCAAAATGATCGCTCCAGCAGTCTCCCGCCGCTATTCGCGAACATATTTTTTATTATTAATGAATCTAGAAGCAGTAACCTACCTCGTTATCACAAAATTAATTAACAGTGTTAGTTAACGCAGGACCGTGCTACGTATATACTAACAGCCATCTTTTAACCCACAGACTAAACAAGGCTTACTTGAACTATATTGCAGATAATCACATTCTTTATTAGCCTAAAGAAACATACACGTTGCCTTTATAATTGTGTGTTAAAAGAAAAACGCGTCCTTCCTGCAGTTATGCCTTAGAACTCGATTCTTGGATCTTTATTATTTCTGATTTTAATAAACGCACCCCGTGCAATTGTGTCCGAGACGAGTAGATTTGCTTATATCTACCACGCTATATTGTATATATAAAGGCACACACACATACACATGTCCAAGGCAATGGCTGACTTCTTTAGAAAATAACTTTAATTGTGTAGTTTAATATGGACATGTATCGATTGTAACAATTAATTTTTCTAAGGAAAAAACATTTTTGTACCGATTTTCATTGTTGATATAACCTTACGTTATAGTGCCTTTTTGATAATCTTTGGCCTATTCACAGGTAACATGAATCTGAACAAATACACACAATACATTGGCAACACGTTTGCAAGGAAGGTTCGCCAGTTTATACTGCGCTAGTAAACACTTCACACTAACCAGTATTATATATACATTTACAAACAATTATTCACTCATGCGTAGAGTATAGTTGACACATCTGACAAGTGACTCATTCACTAGTATCACTCTTTTAGCCAGAGTCCTTCTAATTGTATAGGTCGAGCATTACTAACCAAATTTTTACTGCTGTCTCATCTCCGCAATATTGCATCCCTGTGACTGTCTTAAACGCACTTTAATGAGATTACTAATCAAAATCTGTCATTGTATTCAAATTCGGTTATCGTAATCCAAGTCGGTTATTGTAATCAAAATCTGTTATTTTAATCAAACTCGGTTGTTGTAATACAAATTCGGTTATAGTAATAACATTGGTTATAGTTATTGCACGGGTGTGTGTATGTTAAGTGAAATTACCGTCAGCGAAAATGTAAAAGCTCCTCGTGTATTGAAGCAATCCACAGTAATTGACGATGTGTATATGAACATTCTCCCGGCTTGTGGTTGACGGCTGTCGACTAATATTATGATGTGACGGTGATCTACTCTATTAGTTACTAAATGCACTCTCCAGGCACTATGTTTAAAGGAGTTTACAACGAACTCTCGAAGCAGTCTTTTTGTAACATATTAATCTGTACTTCTCTAAATACACACTCTTGTAAATATACTTTGTATACATTTCTATAGGGTAATTTTACAAATTCGAAATATTACCATTTTGGGTTTAGGTTGCGTCATCAATGTTTAAACATAGTAATAGACATATTGCTTAGCAGATTGGAATTTGCGACACAATACATAGATGGCATTCTATTGATCATTAAAATCGCCGAGAAATACAAATCGTATTCACGCAAATTATTACAATGTGTTCATTTAAAAAATGCACAATTTGTGAGCGTCTCTTAATGCGCTATTAACAAATAAAAGGGATTGGGCCTGACCGACATAATGCTTAGAGGTATTTGAAAATAAAATATTCTCATATCAGAATTATTTTTGTCGCAGTACAATCCAGATCTCGAAATAATGGTGGTTACTTATGCTAGATCGTACGGAACTGAAGCTGGCATATTACACAAAATGGAAGACGGGTAGCTGACACCTAATAGTTACGTGTCTCGTACATCACCACCTAAAAAAGAGCTTCCCACAAATCGAGTAGAAAGTATTGGGTGTAGTTTTGCATTCACTGAATTTCATTGTTCTGTTCACAGAATACATTTTGTGTTGCAAACATACCATACACCACTGTAAACGATGTATAGACGAGAAACGAGTTTAACGACGTATATTGCAAACAGACTACATACATGGAGGACCATTCTCCTCAATTACTATTATACAATTGAGTATCTCCCATCGTTAAACATAGGCACCCCTAAATATTTTGAACTCCTTGAAGACACAGTGATTGCCTCTTTACAAACTGAAATAAAAGTGAAAAAATACATAACTTCGGATAACACACAAAGAAATAAAAGAAAGGCGCTAGACGACTATTTAAAAAAAGAAAAAACAAGAAAAACACCAACGCATTTCGGAAGTGTATTACATCTGTGATGGAGTAGTGGTTTTTCCTACAGCAATAAAAAAAATACCGAAATTCATGTCGCTCATCTAGGCATTTTTAGAATTAAAGATCTTATGAAAAGTTATCTGTATTGGACAAGCATTGGCAAACCTATTGAACATGCGGTAAAAACATAAAAAGATTGCTCTTTGGCAGCAAAGACACTTTCTATGAAGTGACGACTCAGCCCGAAAACTTACCGACCGTAGTCTTAGATGTGCATAGGGTGTAGTGTCCCACTGGATGGTTTCTATTAATAGTGATGCGTAGTTTCTGAACCTGGCCGGGAATATTCAAATGTAAGAAATGACCATTCGATTGTTTTACATGAATTTTCCCAGCAACTTTAGCAACAGGATAGGCATGTATTTTCTTTTATGTCTGCAGTGAAAGAGAGTCCTGAGAGTTCATCAAAACAAATTGCCTCTTCAAGGAGAGAGCCATTCATTTCGACTGAGGCAAAACAGGGATCCAAGCACTTGTAAAATAATAGGAGCTTAGTGTTAGGGCCGTTCAATACTCACTTTGTTAACACTTTAAAATGTAAAAAAGTGGTTACAGCAACTTTTACCTTGTACCCCACAATCTTCTCCAGGTCTAAAGAGAGAGAATAAGTGAAATATAGTAGACAGTTGTATCATCTCGGAAAATGTTAACAAATAATCTCAGAATATGTGTTTGCAGATCATTAATGAAGATCAGAAAGAGGGCTGGCCCCAGAAAAGATCCTTGAGGCACGCCATCATTGATATTATGTGCTTCCGACCTTTGCTTATCAAAAACTATTTTTATAAATCTAGCTGAGTGAAAGTGTTTGATGTTTGCGAAAACATTGCTAGATATTGCATAGCTAGCAAGTTTATGAAGCAACCCTTTTGGCAGACCCTACTGAAACCGGTTATATGGCAAGAGATATTGCTCTAGACACAAGGTTACCTATCAAGTGATTTTCTGTTCATATGCAATATTACAGTTAGTCCATCATCAATTTTAACATGGATTATTTAAAGTAGAAACAGAAAACGGATTAGGTTCTGATGCATGAGATAGATAGATAGATATAGAGAGAGAAAGAGAGCGAGAGGAAGAGATAGAGAGAGAGAAAGATATACCCACCTCCCATTTTTGAGGATAGCCCGATACGTCTGCTTAGGTTGACATCTAGCAGACTAAGAGTGACATACTTCACCAGAAGTCACGTGACGTCCTCAACTACCACCGGAGGTGACAGTTTACCGTTAAGATTATTTCACTGAAAATACGGCTCACATTATGCAACACTCATTCTTACCCATTTTTAAAAGTATCTTCATATAAAGTAGTTCACGTCCTTCTCTTATTTCAACATTCGTATCCGTACGTTCAAGAGAAGACTTTGCTCTTCACAAGAAGAAGATACCCGGATATTTGTACATGCTTCTTTTGCAGCCATTAACAGTGCTACCATTATCATTGTTAGTCCAGATACTGCCGTCTTTATCAATGGAATCGGTGTGCACTCCCTTATTTCTGCACGATTTTATTTTCATACAGAAAAAAACCAATTTGACGACGATAGACTTAAGTTTGCATTGGATATGATATCAGCCAAGCGGTTATCGGTCTACATTGCTTCACTTGGTGTGATAGTGGCGGCGCCTTCAATGGCAAAGGAAAAACACACTCTTAATTTCCTTTTGAAAGATACCGAGTGTTGCCATGTCTTCAGCAGTCTTGGAGTGCAATTTGATGTGCACCCAGATACAGCAGCAGCTCTTGAAGCGTTTGTTTGTAGGTGATATGGGCAACCAAGCATGAAAAGGTAAAAGGAGTCTCTAATTATATCCAGCAATACCAGCTCTTGTTGGTCATGGATGAAATATACAACATAGGGAACCAGTTGTTAACTGGATGACTTCCTCCTCCTGCTCCGGAAAGTCTGCTTACATTCTCAAACTGATGTAGCAAATGCAAACAATCCAGTGTAATGATCTAAACGTATGTAAATACCTACAGAACAATGTATCATGTACAGATATATGCAAGTGTGTACAAACCAACTGTTGTGAAATCGGTGCATATAGAATATAGAATGATAGTGATGACGCCACTGATTGCGAATGTGAAATCTAGTTACATATGCATATATATCATACTCAACCACTAATTTATGTTTCTCAATTAACTGATATTTTTTGCTTCTTTTATTTATTTATTCTAAGACAGTTTATTTAAACACTCCATTGTGGAATAAAATCACTGAGGAAAATTAAATGAAATACATTTTTTGCAAAATGATTAAGTATCTAGCACAATGTGTTTGGGTTTACGTTGTCATGCCTGACATATACAAATGTACGAGGTATCCTGATATCCCCTTTTAAAGAGTAACGCAGAAATTAAAATTATGTGTTGTTTTTTAACACATTTTACACGTTTGCTGTGATGAACAAAACTTCTAAAGAATATAAAATTTGACAGACACAACCTGACATGCCTTGTGACTACACTGCAATAATAAACTGATGTAATGTATTGTTTGTAAGGGTATAAATGGATCTATATGATGAATATAAAGAAACATGCTAACATACACTGTGTATTTATTTTGGTAAGACACTATTGAATATATATTAAAAATAAGGTGTTAAAATGCACTCTTTCCATAACAAATTTATCTATGATAAAGCAGATTTTAGATAAAAAAGTGTAATATAGCTGATACTATAGGATACAAAAGAAACTTGGTATGAAATGAGTGAATTTATATGTTCCTTTGCTTATTGTTATTAGAACCAGCAACATATAAGTAAGCAGTCGTATTCATTTTATAAATCGACGGCTATCTTTAAAGATGGCACGTTTTCTCACAAATGAACCACATTTAGGCTTGTAACCAGTATGTTGTAGTATTGGTCGTATAGGCTTGCATGTAACACCTTTATATGTTAGTGCTCTTACAAGATCTAGAGACATGTTGGGGTCTGGGCCTACAGTCTATAAGCACTAATAAACAATACATGGATACCTCACATTAGCACCTTTTAGTCAAGTATTGTATTAGATATACACTGAATGAACAGCCGCATGTGAAATCACCCCCAAACCAACAAAATATGAACACATCATTGTAAAGCTGTTTACCTCTGTATTTCGGGATTCCTAACGTATTTTGTTCATCAATTACTCTGGGTAAAGTACAACCAGTAATATAAAAAGTATACATACTTATTTCTTTTAAAGTAGAAAGTTACACCAAACGGCCACAAAATCAATTCACTCCCACCATGGTGGCTGATGTTTATCGCAACAATATGAACAATTCCTGAATTATTCTTCGACTTGTTTTGCACTCACTAAATTATCTACATTTATCCCTCAAATACGACTGGTCATAACAGACCTACGAAAAGGTATTAGTGAAAAGAGATTTGTTCCAAATGAATAATAATGTTTATGTACAAAAAACTCATTCAAAGAAAAAGCCAATCAATTGTTCGAAAAACAGTCTAATCATAGTATCATACTAATAAGAACCTATGTTGACCAACACACTTTTATATTAACTAAAAGTTATTTTAAACCGGAAAGTTATTCAGCTACTTGTGATCACAATATCTGCGAATATAAATTTTACATTTAAAGAAACAAAAATTTATAACAGAACAAGTTATGTTGTTGAGTATGCAATAACCCCACGGAATTATTATCATTATATGTTTCTAAAAATAAAACATTTTCCTTACAAATAAGAGGAAACACCTCAAGTGGTATTCCTTAAGAGACGCATATTATAAGAACTTATACTCTCATAAAGGACTTGAGTACATCACGTTCATAAGATTCATGATATGAAATGAAGATAAAGTGCACATGTTACAGAAGGCATGTCAATATGAAATCAAGGATACAAAAGTAAACAATTATTTAAAAGCAATACAAAGTATAAATAAATAAAGCTGAGAGGAACGAATTTTACCGCAACGATATCAGATATGCATCAATATGAAGTAACCTTCAAGTTGTATATATATATATATATATATATATATATATATATATATATATATAAAGTGGTGTACTAAAAGCGAACTTTTAGGAAAGGTAAAACCTATTGTGAAAAGTATACAGCTCAATATCCAGGATAGAGCAGGTAGATATGAAGAAGAATGGAAAGGAATTAGAGAAGCAAAAGTCAAATCAAATTTCAATTCAATTGCTCAGAGCAAGGTATATTCCGCAAATAGGCAATTTATTCAAGTTAAATTTTCCTTAAGCCAGGCTTTTCAAAGATCAAAATCTTATCATCAGAGGAAGTCGCTGGGATAAATAAGTTGGCAGAGGCCAAGATTTAAAATTTGAAAAAGTAAAATAAAAGTGGTAGGGAAAGACACACAGGGCAAAACTCTGCCCGAATGCAAGCAAATGTCCGATTGCTAAAAAGTCCTGTGTAGAGAAGTCCAGCGGAGAAAATGAAATGTGGATAGGTAGGTCGTTAAAAAGCACGAGAAGTGGTTTGAGAGGATTCGAAGTTAAATTCTAAAGACCACAACTTTAGGTGCGGCGCAGATAAAATAAATCCAAAGGGTAAAGAGTCCAAATAGAGGTACGTCCGTGGATGCCGGCAAGGCTCAGTAAAACGTGAGGTGGAAAATGATCGCCATTAAAAATACTTCCTGTCTAAGATATCACAGAATGTGTTTTAAGATGGGAAAAAAGACAGCGGAAAAAAAATTAAAAAGCTTGCCCGTTGAGGAAACCGACATGTAATGGAGAAAGGCAGAAACTCATATGCGACCAGTAGGCAGGAAGGGAAGGGGTAAGGGGTGTGGAGGAGGAGAGAGGAACGGGTGCGAAGGAAGAGAAAGGGAACGGGTGCGGTGAATAAGTGCGGTTAAAACTAAGAGTGTGTGTGTGGGTGGGGGTAAGTCGCTTGAAGTTTAAATTGGATGTTAGCGCGAATTAGGGTTCGACTAGAAAAGGGATAGAATGGTGTGAGGGCAAGTCAAAGAGTGCTGGGAGGGAGAGTTGAAATACCAGAATGGTTCGGGGGGGATATGAATAGGGTTCGGAGTTTAGTTGAATTAACAGTTGACCTTACTTATAAACAATGAGGCAAAATATATATGAAGGGTAGAACTAGAAAAATAAAAAGTAAGAATAAAAATTAAGAATTAAAAAATTAAAAAATAACAATAAAAATACAAATAAGAAAATAAAAAATGAAAAAGAAATAATAAAATTAGTCAAAGGCTCGCAAGGAAAATTATGGATTGCCCGATAAAGAGATAATATAAATGAGGCAAAGTCGATAGAATTGGAGCTCGAAAGTGAGTATTAAAATAAGGAAAAGGTGATTTGACCTCGAATAAATATCCGGAATGGGAATCCCCAAGGTATTTAAAGATATGGGTTGAAATAAAATATGTTGTTACGGGACGCTGGGAACTAACAATATTGATAATCGGGCAGACCCACACCCGCACAGACAAAGAAAACCACTTAGAAGAAATAATAACATTTGGTTCAAACCGCCTTTCAGAGGTAATGTTAAAACCAATATACCTAAGAAATTTTTCCAAATTTTAGACAGATCTTTTAAGCACCACCACAGATATTGCACTATTCTTTACAAAAATTCTATTAAAATATCTTACTCCACTATGCCCAATATTGACACACACTATCATAACCTCTAACAATAGGAAAATCAAACATATCCAACAACACCCACCCACCGCACCCCTCACCACTTGTAACTGTCGTAAATCTAGAGATTGTCCCTTAAACAACAATTGTGTACAGAAGGACGTAATATACGCTTGTACTGTGAAACAATTACCCCGCTCCACCAATATTGTGAGCAATCACAGTTCCCACACTCCACCCGAATTCCGCATCTCCCCACAACCCCAATCCGTTTCTCCCCAAGACCCCGACATATACAGCCATACCTCTAACCAAGCACCCCAAATAATAGATAATGGCCATGGACAAACTGGCATTCCCCCCATATCCGCTCCGCCCTACTTCTTCAACCAACCTCCCTCACATAACTTGAATCTCCAAACCCAAATCTAATCTAATACCACTAGCAATCTCAATGCAACTATAGCACCACCCTTAAAGATACACAAATGTATTGGGACGTCCTCTTTCCCCATTAAGACCCGGATCTCTAACCATATATATTCCTTTTAAAAAAGCAACGATAATAGCACTAGCACTTCATTTTCCAATTTAATTAGAAACCTCCATCTTAAAAACACTCCCTATTCACTTCACTGGTCAATACTTTAAAAGTCAAAATCATATACCCCGGGTGCATCCCACTGCCAACTTTGTACATTGGAAACCTTTATGATAACTACTGCTACTAAATCTAAAAATATTATTAATTCCAAGAATGAACTTATCTCCAGTTGCAGGCATAAACGTAAATTCAAGTATAACAACCATAGTAATCCCCCAGACACCTTCCCCCCCATTTAATGAACTACTCTCGGATCTTCACTCCCTACATCTCGGATTTCTTTTCCGACAGTTCTAATTCCTGTTGTTCTATACTCTCTTCATTCATCTCCCTCAACCCTTTAGCTTTTCTCTTACCTTTAAACAGAAAAAAAAAATACCCATGAATTCTGTTAGCTTCACAACTCCCTTAGCTTTAATACTTTTCTCCCTCTACCCCCTAAATAAGTTTACTTAACCTCTTTAACCGTATAACCTTTGTATGACTTCTATTACTTTCCCCTTTAACCTTCTTTTAATACATTCGTCCGTTTCCCATCAACACTTTCAACATTATATCCTTTCTCTCTCAAACTGATTACTTACCCACCATATTCACATGAACCCTAGCCCTTTTATTTACTTGATGTTTCGCCATATCTACTCTTAATCCCCTTTGCACACGTCGATATCGAACTCCTTACCGTCTTCTCTGTGCATTCGAATTACTCTTTTTTTCCCTCCTGTTATTACTTCTAAATAACTCTTCTTACTCTTTTAATAGCCTCGATTATTCCCCATAGTTTAACTCGCCCTTCGCTCACTTCTATCAGACCCTGCTCAACCCCCAACCTGCCCTCATTCTACATCTTTTAACCCCCTTAATATTTACTTTTAACTGCGATCTCATTTCGCACTCTGGTTTAATTTATTGTCACTACTTTAACCATGCATGTCCCATATTTACTTCTGCCATCATTAACCTATTTGATACATTTCTTAATTAACCTCCATATACGTTTTTCTGAACATTTTTTTATTCAAAATGTAATTTTCCTACATGTGGTGTAAATGAAGAAAAAGAAGAGAAAACAAGAACGACCGACCGCGTTTTTGCGTGGCTTACCTCGTGTGAAAGAGATAAAAGAGGAGTGATTGGGGGAGGAGGCAGAGGCAAGTTAGATTGCGAACAGAGAAGTTTGATCATAGGAGAAAAGTCGGATCCGTAGAGAGTGAAGAAAAACGTTGCAGAAATTCGTTTCGGAGTGGATAGAAAGCGGAAGTACGGCCAGCAGTGTCGCGTATATCACAAGCTATTTCGGCGCATCGAGCAAATTACCATGGCTGAGTGGAGACTGAGCACTCACATGCTGAGACCCTTTACTGGGGAGGGTGACCTGATTAAGTGGCTGGAGAAATTAAAGATGGTGCGAAGCTGCAAAAGATAGAAGATGTGGTCACCCTGCTGCCGCTATACTTAGAGGGGGAAGCCCTCACGATTTACCAGCAGATGCGAGATGAAGACAAGGAAGACCTTGCCTCAGTGGAGCAAAGGCTGAAATTGGCCTTCGCTGAGGGCCCATTCGAAGCACTTGGTAAGCTTTCCAGTTTGAGGTGGACCGGCGAGTCGGTTGACGTCTTTGCGGCAGAGATCAGGAGACTGGCAGGGTTGGCTGGTTACGTGGGGAGGAGCCTGGAGATGACGGTAAAGCTGTACCTAGTTAACGGCTTCCCAGAGGAAATCTCTACAAACATGCAGAGAATCACTGGGATCCATACTATGGAAGTGGACGATCTCTTGGTTCACGCCAGAGTCCTAGTGAAAAATGTTAAAAGCCCAATCGTGGCTGCAGCTGTGGGTGGAAATATGTGCATGAGGCCTCACTTGAATGAGAGGCAGCCGGCGAGGCGACAGGAGGGGAGACCTGCAATCAAGTGCTTCCGGTGCCAGGGCCCTCATCTGATCAAGGACTGTACAGAGCCGAGACCGGGGATCACGTGCTACCGATGTGGACAAGTGGGGCACCTTAGCCGCTATTGTGTTGCTGCACGGCACCAGGGAAAACGAGTGAAGGGGAGCTATTGCGCCAGTGGTTACCCCTTCTGTGCGGAGATGGCGCATGATGGAACGTTGCCTCGGTTACCGGTAGTAGTCAATGGGAAGAAAGCCATAGCCCTTGTCGACACAGGCTGTACTACAACGTTGTTAGCGAGGAATGTCGCTAGTTCATGGAGCGGAACCAGGACTATTAGGACCGTGGATGGCAGGGATGTGAAGTGCTTAGGTGAGACGATAGCGGAAGTAATGGTGCAAGGGGTGTCCATTGGACTGCGAGCCTTAGTGTTGAATCATCTGGTCGGTGGTGTTGACGTGATTATAGGTATGAGTGCAATTAACCGACTGGGGGGCGCCACGTTACGAGGGAGCCAAGTGACGTTCGGACGTCTCGGCGCAGTGGGGATGGCAGGAGTGGAAGGTGATAGAACCATCAGAATACCAAAACCGGAGGTTTGCTGCATTGAGGACAAAGATTTCCTGGCAAAGTTTGATGGCGTGAGGTGGACGGTGGAATGGAAATGGATCTCCGGACCCCCGGAACTACAGAATAAAGTGGGCTGCTACGAAAACACCCTGCGAGGAGAAATAAGAAAAGGATTTGAGGAAGAAGTGGAGAGGTGGATAAAAGAAGGAATTCTGAAACCGTGGACAGGGGAAGAAAAAGGAGTGTTGCCACTACTGGCGGTTGTTCAGCCTACAAAAAACAAGATTAGGCCCGTACTGGACTTCAGAGAATTGAACAGACACGTAGCCTGCCACACTGGAACGGGGATCGACGTATGTGAGGAGGTCATGAGGAAATGGAGAAGAATGGGACGGGCCACAAAAGTTGTCGATCTGAAATCGGCATATCTGCAGATCCATGTAGATGAAAAACTCTGGCAGTACCAGCTGGTCCGGTACAAGGGGCGAGTGTATTGTCTGACGAGGTTAGGCTTTGGGCTGAGTTCAGCCCCCAAAATTATGACTGCCGTGCTGAAGACAGTGCTGAGCAAAGACCGTTCAGTGGAGGAGGCCACTAGTTCGTACATTGACGACATTCTGGTGGAGGAGGCAGAGGTGACAGCGGAGAAAGTAAGAAGCCATGTCGAGAAGTATGGGTTAACTGCAAAACCGGCGGAGGCCCTGGATGGAGGACGGGTGCTGGGGTTGAAACTAAGGCGAGATGGAAAAGACAGCCTTGTCTTCGAACGAGGGAGTGTAATACCCGAAGTCGGATCTGAGCTGACGAAGCGAGAACTTTTCTCAGTCTGCGGGAGGCTTGTCGGGCACTATCCTATCGCTGGCTGGCTCAGGATGGCATGTAGTTTTATTAAACGACTAGCAGGCACTGCTGGCTGGGAGGGCCGTGTAACGAAGGAGGTTATGAACATGCTGCAAGATATCATTGCGAGGGTGAGGAATGAGGACCCAGTGAAAGGGGACTGGTATGTCGGCAGCGGAGATGCGGGTGTGATTTGGTGCGATGCCAGTAACCTGGCGTTGGGCGTCGTACTGGAGATGGGAGGCGTAACTGTGGAGGATGCGGAATGGCTAAGAAAAACCAACGACTTCTCCCATATCAACGTAGCAGAACTAGATGCCGTTATGAAAGGACTCAATCTGGCCCTGAAGTGGGGATTGAAAATAATTGAAATTAAAACCGATTCGGCAACGGCAGCATCGTGGATTCGGTCGGCAGTAACTGGCGATAAGAGAGTTAAGACCAAAGGTGCTGCGGAAATGCTGATCAAGCGCAGACTCGGAGCGCTCGCCGATCTAATAGCGGAGTTCCAGTTAAGAGTATCTGTCGTGTTGGTCCCATCAGAAAAAAACAAGGCGGATTCGATGACACGCGTGAAGAAGGCCTGGCTGCAGGAGGGAAAGGAGGTCTCCTCGGTATGCTATGCAGGGGAAGAAGTCAAGGAGTCACACGAAATGCACCACTTTGGTCGGGAACGAACGTTATTCCTAGCCAGAGAGGTTTACCCGGAGACCACCGAGGAGGAGGTAAGGGAAGTGGTGGAGAACTGTCGAGAGTGCCAATCAATTGACCCTAGACCGTCCAGACACGAAACAGGACAGTTGCACGTTGCGGAGGACTGGAAGCGATTGGCTATTGATGTGACGCACTATCGCCACAAATTGTATCTCTCGATGGTCGACTGTGGACCGGGAAGGTTTGCCATCTGGAGAGAAATCAGGGCAGAAGCGGCATGGGCGATCGGAGGGGTCATCGAGGAGATATTTTTGGAGAGAGGGCCGGTTGAGGAACTCTTGATGGACAATGGGCCCGCTTTCCGATCTGAAGCCTTTAAAGGGGTATGCGATAAGTGGGGAGTAAGGCAATTTTTTAGAGCAGCGTATCGGCCGAGTGGCAACGGAATAGTGGAGAGGAATCATCGCACCATTAAAGCCGCTGCGGAAAAAAGCAACGTATCACCCATAGAGGCGGTGTTTTGGTACAACATCTCGCCAAAAACCAAACAAGACGAGACAACTGTCCCTCATAGGGCCGTTTTCACATATAAGTGGCGGCACCCGTGCAACAAAACAGCAGGAATCGAGAGTGAGGAAGCCACTATCAAAGTAGGTTAAGAGGTATGGGTGAAACCCCCTAATGCACAGTGTACCACTCGTTGGAAAAAAGGGGTCGTAACGGGATTGCGGTCGAAGAACAATGTGATGGTGAACGGCGTTCCCCGGCATATCCTAGACCTGCGTCGCATGACACTGCCGGTACGCAGTGAGGGCAGTAAAGAAGAGGAAATCGAGGGCCACCGAGAAGCAAATGATGCGACTCTACCTGACTTAGACCCACGTTGTAGTGAACCTGAAAATGTTAACCCCCAAGAAGTTGTTCCCCAGAGGCCTCGACGTGAGAGGAGGCGGCCTGCTTGGATGGAGGATTACGAAGTATCCTATTGATCTCGAAGATCAAGGGGGGCGTGTGGTGTAAATGAAGAAAAAGAAGAGAAAACAAGAACGACCGACCGCGTTTTTGCGTGGCTTACCATCGTGTGAAGAAGAAGGAAACAAGAATGGCCGACTTGTTTCTTTAAATGCCTACAGGGTGACTACGAGGTATGCAAATGAGATGCTCCTGATTGGAAATGGAAGAGATAAAAGAGGAGTGATTGGGGAAGGAGGCAGAGGCAAGTTAGATTGCGAACAGAGAAGTTTGATCATAGGAGAAAAGTCGGATCCGTAGAGAGTGAAGAAAAACGTTGCAGAAATTCGTTTCGGAGTGGATAGAAAGCGGAAGTACGGCCAGCAGTGTCGCGTATATCACACTACATCCATAAATCACTAGCGTCCCGTAACAACATATTTTATTTCTACCCATATCTTTAACCCCTTGGGGATTCCCATTCCGGATATTTACTCGAGGTCAAATCACCTTTTCCTTATTTTAATACTCACTTTCGAGCTCTAATTCTATCGAATTTTTTCCTCATTTATACCATCTCTTTATCGGTCAATCCATAAGTTTCCTTGCGAGCCTTTGACTAATTTTATTATTTCTTTTTCTTTTTCATTTTCTTATTTGTATTTTTATTGTTATTTTTTAATTTTTTAATTTTTACTTTTATTCTTACTTTTTATTTTTCTAGTTCTACCCTTCATATATATTTTGCCTCATTGTTTATAAGTAAGGTCATATGTTTGTTCAACTAAACTCCGAACCCGATTCATATCCCCCCGACACATTCTGGTATTTAACTCTCCCTCCCAGCAATCTTTGACTTGCCCTCACACCATTCTATCCCTTTTCTAGTTGAACCCTAATTTGCGCTAACATCCAATTTAAACTTCAAGCGACTTACCCCCACCCACACACACACTCTTAGTTTTAACCGCACTTATTCACCGCACCCGTTCCCTTTCTCTTCCTTCGCACCCGTTCCTCTCTCCTCCTCCAGACCCCTTACTCCTTCCCTTCCTGCCTAATGGTCGCATATGAGTTTCTGCCTTTCTCCATTACCAGTCGGTTTCCTCAACGGGCAAGCTTTTTAAATTTTTTCCGTTGTCTTTTTTTCCCATCTTAAAACACATTCTGTGATATCTTAGACAGGAAGTAGTTTTAATGGCGAACATATTCCACCTCACGTTTTACTGAGGGTTGCCGGCATCCACAGACGTACCTCTTTTTTGACTCCTAACCCTTTGGATTCATTCTGGCTTCGCCGCACCTGAAGTTGTGGTCTTTAGAATTTTACTTCGAATCGTCTCTCACCACTTCTTGTGCTTTTTAACGACCTACCTATCCACATTTCATTTTCTCCGCTGGACTTCGCTACACCGGACTTTTTAGCAATCGGACATTTGCTTGCATTCGGGCAGAGTTTTTCCCTGTGTGTCTTTCCCTACCACTTTTATTTTACTTTTTCAAATTTTAAATCTTGGCCTCTGCCAACTTATTTATCCCAGCGACTTCCTCTGATGATAAGATTTGGCTATTTGAAAAGCCTGGCTTAAGGAAAATTGAACTTAAATAAATTGCCTTTTTGCGGAATATACCTTGCTCTGAGCAATTGAATTGAAATTTGGTTTGGCTTTTGCTTCTCTAATTCATTTCCATTCTTCTTCATATATATATATATATATATATATATATATATACATATATATATATATATATATACATGCAGTGCTGTAAAAAATACGGAACGGACATTAACACTTAAATCAGTTTTATTTCTTTTAGACATTATTGATATTGCGTGACGTTATGATAATTAAAGTTTTGAATATTTATTTTTATATCTTCATACCCCAAAAAAACACTACTGTTCTAAACTTCAAAGAATTATTTTTTCATTAATGCTCCTAAATGTTGGACCCTTGAAATATCTCGGTAAAAGAGGAACAAAATAATTTACATATGTAGTAACATTTTCGCTAATATTTGAATATATATTTTATTTGAGATTAAGATAATTTTATTTTTGTTCCTTAATTTTGGACGGTACTGCATATATAATATCACTTAAAAAATGTTATAATGTGAAAACTAAAACTAAAAATATCAGACGGTCACGAACCCAGTTTACAGATAATCATTGC